>OU898276.1:100060477-100139189 GCA_918026665.1 Diabrotica balteata | reverse complement strand
CGGCGAAGACTCACCACTAGTTCTAAAGCCAGTGAAGAAGAAGAATCAAGCTCAAAAGAAAAAGCATTTTGTGATTATAAGCAGAATAAATATGTTTAGGTTATCAATCTTAGAGACTCAAAAAGATTAAGAATTTTTTTGGTGTTTTATTATATGCATGAGAAAACGAAAATGATACAATATTGTAATAAGATATGCAATGTAATAATAATATGCAATGATAGATTTCAAAAATAATAAAACTGTGGATCCTATAACGTAAATGTGGAAATAGTTAAACTCTTCAACATCAATAACCTATGCACACTCTTTAAAACATATTTACTGCTGAAAAAATACTCAGATTTGCTGAACTCAACTTTCGTAGCAATTCCAAAGAAGCACAATGTCAATCGATGCGCAGATCATCGCCTAATTATCTTAATGAGCCACGTACTCAAATCGTTCTTAAAAGTAATTAGGGGAGTCCTTAATTTGGTTTCAAAAGCGGTTTATGAATACGAGAGGCCCTTTTTTGTAAGCAGTTATTGGTGTAAAAATGCTATAACTAGAAAAGTCTTGATAGATGAGATAATGAGAATATGTATTTAACTGCTTTATCGATAACCAAAAAGCTTTTGTCAATGTAAGATATTATGTGTTAATACATCATATCAACAAGTACATTAAGGGAATATTAGTCTTGATGGAAAAGGTATAAAGCGGAGTTTACATTGGTATAGTAAACGGGTTAGTTTCTTGTACCAGTAGCTTGTAAGGCAACAACTCACCCAATGTCAACCTACTAGGTAAGTACTTGTACCAGTAGCGAGGACAGGTAAGTAAATAGCTAGCCCATCTATTTACTTGCCTACTGTCCTTCCCTTTCCATCACATTTTCGCCTCGACGCAAGTAGCATGGCAAGTGGTTTGGTAACTAGTCAAGTGTAGATAGGTGTGCAAGTGTCCTGGCAAATAACGTTGAGAGAGCAGTATCGTGGTTTTCTATTTCGATATTCGACATTTAGTAATTAACAATAATTCTGAGAATAAGTTTCGGAAGCTAAATACCTATGTGTTCTAATTTTTATTGTACCGCATTATACAAGATGACCCATTTATCTTGAAACAATACCGAATTTTATTAAAATGTAGCATTTTTCCTATCCTATCCTATTAAACTATATTTGTTTATTAAGAAGATACACCATAGGTCTTTTTGAAATTTCTACTTATAAAAATAGCAAGCGGTGTATTCGAGCTCATTGATGTATTTATTTAGGTATAGAATATTGTCATAGTTATTACTTACGAAATGAAGGCCCCACATTTTAAAGCTATGTTGAATCGAAGGAAGTCCACGCTAAATAATATTAATACTAATTATTAAAGTTATTACTAATATTAGTTATTAATACCACTAAAAAATTACTAAATTTTTGCTTCTTGCCACGGTACTGAGCCTTCGTTGTTAACGTATCTTTTAATATAATCTCTGAACTCTCTAGCAATTCTAAAGCTCATTCGTTTAGCAAATTCCCATCTGCCAATAAATGCACGTGTTGATATTCGCCCTCTCATTCGTCAAGAGGCTATTAAATATAGTTTATTGCCTTAAGCCAGACAGATTCTCATGTTACAGATCCAAACTTGCCGGTCTGTTTAAATTCAAATTGTATTGTGTTCTTTTTTAAGTTCTTTGTTCTTAAATTTGCCATTTCAAATCTCCATCTTCCTGGAATTATTTCTTCCGTATCTATATTTTCTTCATCAAACGATCCTGGTGTAAAATAAGTGTTTGAATCGGTTTTACTTAACTAATTATGTAACGCACAACAAGTTTTTACTATTTTATCAACAGCTGACAATTTGCAGCCAATTTTTTTTTCAAATATTCGAAATCTACTAACCAGAATACCAAATGCATTCTCAATTATATGTCTTGCACGACTTAGACGATAACTGAAAATTTTTTCTTCTTTTGATAATGGTACAGAATTAAATGGTTTAGTTAAATACGTTTTTTAGAGGAAATGCATTTTCACCAACAAAACAAGTCCCTTCTGGAAGTAAGCCTTTTTCTAAAGCTTCGTATATCGAGTAGTTTTGAAAAACCCCTACATTGGATACAATTCCATTACATCCGACATCGATGTAGGAAAAACAGTAATTGTGGTATGCGATTGCCATGAGGACAATACTATTATGTCCTTTGTAGTTAAAAAGCTCTGTTCCACAGTTTGGAGGAGCGTGAATTAATATGTGCTTACCATCGGTTGCCTCCGATATATAGGTATAAATGGCATCCGAATAAACAACTTGAGATATGCCGATGACACAGTACTAAATCGCAGAAACTTGGAAAGATCTTCAAATACTAATTAACAAAATAGTAGAATGCAGTGAAGAACACGGATTATCACTTAACATAAGCAAAACAAAAATAATGCTAATATCTAAATCACCACAAAACTTCCCTGACATAACCGTGCATGACCAAAGAATCGAACGTGTAAGAAGATATAATTACCTGGGAACTGTTATCAACGAAAATAATGATTGCTCTGAAGAAATCAGAACCAGAATAGAGTAAGCTAGAGCCACATTTACTAAATTGAAAAAGGTGTTCTGCGGAAGAGATCTAAGTCTTAAACTTAAAATTCGCCTTTTGAGATGTTACGTTATGTCAGTTCTCCTCTACGGGATGGAAACATGGACATTGAAAAAGATCGATACCAAAAAGATAGAAGCATTTGAGTTGTGGATGTATTGTAGAATATTAAGAATACCCTGGACAGAGAAAGTAACAAATGTGGAGGTTTTGCGGAGAGTGCGGAAAGAGAAAGAGCTGATACTTACTGTTAAAAAGCGCAAACTACAATATTTGGGACATGTTATGAGGGGAGATAAATACCAGTTGCTGCAATTGATTATACAGGGAAAGATAATGGGAAAGAGATCTATAGGAAGAAGAAGGCACTCATGGTTGAAAAACTTGAGAGAATGGTACAATTGCACCAATTATCAACTGTTTAGATCTGCAGCATCAAAAATAGCTTTGATGATAGCCAAACTTCGGAACGAAGACGGCACTTGAAGAAGAAGAAGATCGGTTGCTTCGCAACACCTAGGAAAGTTCAATCTTTCTTGAAAACCTCTTTCAATTTGATTCCAAGCGTCTAAAGTGGAGGGGATCTAAAAATAATAGTTCCGAATAGAAAACGTTTCATTCTCATTTTTATAAGAATACAATGTTTTATTATGATTGTTATTTGCACTTTTCTTTCTCTTCAGAACACGCAACCATCTGGACAAACCGTAGGAAATACAGAGAAGACCTAGAATTGGAATATGGTACTATTGAAGAAACATAAATTGTAATTTCTGAAACCCCATCAACATCTGCAGTTTCTGAGGGTCAAAGCTCTAACCTTAAAGAAACTTCTCGAAAAGAAAAAGGACGCAGTTTTCAAGCGGGATCAAAAAGACGATACCAGGATTTATCAACCGCTGTTTCAGAACTTTGTGACATTAATACTGCCTTACAGCAATCTGGAAATCAGGAAGGTGAATTTGACGCTATTGGAAGATATATGATCCTCGCTCTAAGGAAACTTCCTTTGCACTTGGCTCTGCAATATCAAAATAAACTACAAAGTACACTGACTCGTTATAGGTGCATGGCTCTTGCTCCATCACCATATCCAGAGAATGTACCAACCACCGATCCAATCGCCGCAATCTCCTAAATACCAACTACCGCCGCCACCGACACCGCCATCTTCTAGTCCGCGTCCACCCACGCCATCTTCTGTACAGCAATCACCTTTTCCATCTCCTACAATGTACGATTTACCCACGTCACCTCTAGACCATCAGCATTTTCTATAATAATGTTTAATGTAAGTTTTTGTTAATAAATCGTGGTTTTTGAGTAAAGACAATGATCACTTTCCAACATTTCGACCAGAGCTGTTGCAAGTACGAAATAAATGTACTTAAGTAATAAATATCAGTATTTTTGAAAAATTATAATAAGTACCAGTATCAGTATAAGTACTATCTAAGATACATGAAAAATTAAGAAAATATTACTCTCTATACAATAAAAATATGATTGGTTATCTAGAATACCTCTGGTCTTAATTAGTCCGGTTAATCAGCGTTTTACTGTAGAAAAAAAATGTTTAACTTACCTTTATATATTCACTCAGTACATCATAAATTGCGTCGCAAACTTCTGGTACAAACTTAGATATTGATGTTTTTGGAACTCGAATTTCCTGTTGCCAAAAAATTGAGGGTAACTTCTAATTTAACGTGCGCTGGTAAGGCGTCTCTTAAAAGCGTGTCACTTCTTTGAATTTTAGGCAGAACCATATTTAGCAAGTATTTGAATTTAGTCGTCAACCGAAGGCATAATTTATATTTTTCAGGATCTTCCATACGAAGTTCTTTTAAAAGAAGAGTGGATACCCTCTTGTACTTCTTCTATCAATCCACCTTCGAACCCATATCCTTTTTGGACGATATTTTTCTTCTTCAATAAAATTAATAGCTTCTTCAATTAAAACTCTCGATATTTGCAACATAATTTTTTTAATGCGATTTTTAATTATTAATTTTGAATTATTGCACAAAGCACGGTGCCGACAATGAAAAGGTTTCATCTTTATGCACCTGGTGCTCGTCAGGAACTGGTAAATAACTAATCTTTTATGTGTAAACACTTACTAGCATGTCAACTTGCGTATGTGAGCTGTCCTGGATATACTTGTACAAGTAACTGGTGCAAGTAACTATACCAATGTAAACTCCGCATAAGGATGGTCTAACAGCAGGAATTAAAAGGCAAAATAAAGGTTCTCAAAGAGTACATATATACAACAAGTAGAAATAAGTAAGGGCGTGAGACAGGGCTGCATCCTTTGCTTTCAGATCACACTATATATTGTAAGGATAGATGTTAAAGATGTTGACTGATTTGAAAATTAGACTAAATTAAAAAAAGTTGACTTATCATTTACATTTTTATTATCTTGAACAGCTAAGCTTCCTTTAAATATTAACATTTTTCTCAATAAAAGTGTATGTATTTGGAAAATTGTTAATTTTAGACCTATAAAAACTTATAAAAACTCTTTATAATATCATAAAAAGATATATTTAAAAATGCTTTATTATACAGAGCGTTCTATTTAAAAAACATTACTTTGGTTAATTTCGTTGTTGCGACTGACCCTGTATACTGGAAAATAATTTTAAACTGTAGAATTCGTTGATAAATCATTTTCGTTTATAAAACATTTTTATATACTCCATAATTTAGCCGTATTAAAAGAAAGCCAGAGATTTGGCGCACCATGTATAATCAAGAAAACATTTTTTTAAAAGTAATTCTTTTAAATTCTAATTATATGTCCTTTTTGACCTTTGAGATTCAATTGGTGTAGAGAAAAAGTGCCTAATTAGTCTAATGAGACTCAAATTTCATAAATATTGCTATAGCAAAAATTAATTTAACTAAGAATTTTTTTACAAAAGAACCTTGAATGCAAAGTGCCGACCCTGCGTGATGATAGACACGAAATACCTCGAGTTTCTAATTTCAGAAGTCTTCAAATTTGAAATATAAGGGCAACGTAAACCAGTTCTTTTTTCATTATTCAATTTGCCATGATTGTTCCTAGAGTCGGTCACGCGATGTAATCAAGGAATTACTAAAACCAATATGAATGACAGCTACTTAGGCGGTTCGTGTCGATATTCTAAACACAACTACCTACTTGGAATCGTTGAACTGTCTCTAGAGAAAAGGAAATTAATAAAAACTGTAGACTCTTTGTCAGGTTACGTTTTACGTAAGTAACTTTTTATATAAAAGGTCATTAAAAAAACGAGGAATTAAAAAAATGATTATGTGTTAAGGGAATATGTTGTCTTAATAATAATAAATTTCTGTCTATTTTTGTAAACCATATTTTATATTTATAGAATAGTTTTCATGGGTTTTCTATCTTCAGCATCCATTTTGGCTTGTCTTTAAGTCACTTCTTTTCCTTTTAAGTTTAATAGCCCAGTCTGATTAAAAAAACGGTCGAAAATTTTTTCGCAGATATTTGAAGCTTTTGAGATATACGTGGGGGTTACTAGATGACGAGTCTTAGTACTTGTAATTTATAGATTGCACTAGACAATTATTGCTCCGGCGCCAATTGCATCTTTAACCCTGTTTCAAGTAGTGAGTGTCGATGCACATGAGCCCAGGGGAATCGACGGCTTAACGTGCCCTTCGAAGCACGGTGAATTGTTCGATTTTTAGAAATGAAAATGTCGTTGTTAGTGCCAAGATTCAAACTCATGCGGCTTACAAAGCCAGTATCTTGCCGCTGAGCTACGGCCGTCCACTCATTTGTAGTTATTTATGTTTTTCCGGTTTTAGCGCCATTTTTTCTTCCTTTGTGTTTTGAGACTTTTATTTTCTTGACAAATCTCCAGACGAAGATTGTGTAGTTACTGATGCAATCAAAATCGGAGGCACTTGCCTACTTAAGAAAATAAAAAACCTTTTTAACATGTGCCTTTTGGACAGTATTATACCCGATAAATGGCACAATGCTGAGGTAATTCCATTATACATAAAAGGAGATCCCATGAATTAGAAAACTACAGACCTATACGTCTTCTTAGTCACCTATATAAACTTTTTAGAAGAATAGTAACGAATCGTCTTAAGAAAAAACTTGATTTCCACCAGCCAATACAGCAAGCGGGATTTCGTACCGGATTTGGAACAAATAATCACCTTAAGAGCATTAAAACGGTAATATAAAAGACACTCGAAAGTATCGAAGAATACAATCGACCACTCGTTCTGGCTTTTGTAGATTTCCATAAAGCCTTTGACACGGTAGAATTTGACTAAATCCTGGAAGCACTACAAGCATGCCGCATTGACTACCGATATACAAGGTTAACTTAAGATACATCCAAGAACGCAACTATGTGGTGAAACTACATAAAAACACGGACTACATCCCAATCGGCAGAGGAATCCGACAGGGTGATACCTTATTGCCTAAACTGTTTACCGCAGTACTAGAATATACTTGTAAAAAACATAACTGGGAAGAGAGAGGCCTGAACATTGACGGTATAGATTAACAAATTTAAAATTCGCAAACGACATAGTTTTGTTCTCGAACAACCTCAAGGAGATATGTACAATGCTACATGAACTTCAGTTGGTGTGTGCCAGTGTGGGTCTTAAAATAAACATCTCCAAAACAAAATTCATAACAAACCTAGTACCTAGCGAAAATATCAGTATTGGATACAACGAAATAGAGCTGGTGATACATATATTTTGGTTACGAAATAAGGTCACAAGAGACAACCAAACATGCGAACTACGAAGAAGAATAAATCTAGCATGGGCAGCCTATGGAAAACTTAAACACATCTTTAAAAGTGATATACCAATTTCTTTAAAACGTAAAACATTTGGCCAATGTGTGTTTCCTGTAATAACCTATGGTGCCGAAATTTTGACATTGACAGCTACAAGTTCTTACACGCTGCAAACAGCTCAGATAGAAATGGAAAGAGAATGCTGAGTGTATCGCTTCGTGACCGAGTTAGACATGAAGACTTAAGACGAAGAACAGGAGTTACCGATGTAATTTCCGAATTGCCACACTGAAATTAAACTGGGTCGGACACGTCGCAAGAATCAGTTATGAAATGTGGACAAAGATATTGCTTGTGTGAAGGCCGAGGTTAGACAAAAAAACTAGAGAAAGACCCTACACGTTGGAGTGACGAGCTCAAGAACATATCAAGAAATTGGATGAAAAGTGCTTAAGACAGAGCTCAATAGACAAAAGTAAGAAAGGCCTATGTCCAGCCGTGGACACAAAGGGCTGGGTGGTGATGATGACGATTTTCTTCACCTCCTTTTTTTAACCTCTTATAAAGTGCTATATTTCTTTCTGCAGACCATAAACATTTCTCTCTCGAAAAGAAAAGTTTCCAGTGGTCATTTTTTATCCTGCTACAGGTGATGTGTTCCGTTTCTCATTGTCTTCTAATTATCATATGTCTCTTGGTTAACATGTATTTTTGGTAATCGTTTTTCTTTTCTTAACAAAGACTACATTTTTTCCAGCTTTCTTCGACTCCATCACTTTCTGCGATATAGGTTCTTAATGTTATTGTTTTTTTGACTAGGAATCTGGTGAAGCCATCCTGTAAGTTTTCGACTTTTATGTTTGTGGCGTATTCTGGTGTTTTTTTTAACAAAAAACCAAAATGAAAACTAAAACTAAAGAAAATAAAGCAATAGTTATCAGCAAAGAACCAATCCGATGTAAAATAGAAATCTATAATCAGTATTGAACCACTAATGGAAATAAAATACCTGGGAATTAGACTGTCCAAGTATGGAGACCTCGACAAAGAAGTAAGAGAACAAGTACAAACAGTGAAGATACTTTTAGAATGCCTTAATAATACTATATGGCAAAATATACATATTAACAAAGAAATGAAGTTAAGAATTTAAAAAGCAAGTGTAAGACCAATTATATCATATACAGGAGAAACAAACCCGCAACAGCTACAACACATAGACTACTGGAAACGATAGAGACGCTAGTACTGAGAAGAATTACAGGAAATACGCTGAAAGATCCAAAAAAACGTAAAGACAATAGAAGACAATGTAAGGCACAGTGTATAAACGAATAGACACTGAACAGAAAAAAGAATAAAATAACCACATAAGCAGAAATATCGGATGACTACAAAAAATTAAGTGACATGGATGACTTTTCATGGAGGTATCGCTAATAAACACGCAGAATTGTTTTTAAACTAGGACTTCGTTCCACTTTTATCTTTGAAAGTATGGTATGAAAACATGATGACGTTTTAGATTTTACTAGTTTATTAGTTTTTCCGAGTTGATTCTTTTTTTTATTCCTAATATTTTGGTTTCACTAGAAACTAGGTCATTTATAATCCCCATTGGCAGTATACCGCCAGAATAAGGCTATTAAAATGTGGACATCGCCTGAGTTGTGCCTTGCATAGTTTCCAAATTGTTTCTGCTTAGCTCACAAAATTAGCATCCCATGATATCGAAAAGAGTTTATCGAGCTTGATAAGGCCTGATGGGCATATACGACTTTATTTATGATATTGAATAATATAGGTTAAATCCATGATAAACAGCAAACCACAGAAGTGCCTAGTATAGTTTCTCTATATTCAAAATCAGTGTTAAATTGTAGATTATAAGGAAATGGATACCTTATAGATTTATACAGAAAGGATGTCTACATTTAAATTGGAAAGAAAAAGAAGATCGTTATTTATCGTTACTGCTCTTCAATTCCAAGAAATCTGTAAGGTTATAGCCTTAACACGGCATTGACGCACTGTCGTACTTGACAGCATTTAGTCCCAACTCATGGAAATAAAATGAACACTAGACAAAATAATGGCAAAAGACAAGAATAAGTAATCCTTCTATATCTATAAATTAAGAACATTAAGAGGGAACGAGTAGATTTTTTTTTTAAAAATAGATCTCAATGCTTTCAATATTGATCCTTCAGAGGCAAACCTTCAGTACAGTAAGGTAGATTTCGCTGAACGTGCTGTCACTATGGGATGGTTTTATGTTACCTTAATGTACTACTGCCAAATAAACTCCCCATCAGATGTTGACGGAGAGCTTATATAACAGATCCTCTTGTTCTGCCAAGAAGTTCTGAAGACTTGTATAATATATTATAGTATAATATTATGTACAACAAACCTGTTGACTTTAATATTATTAGCGAAAAACTGATGGTGTCCAGCAAAAAAAGCACGTGTTATAAGAGATGATCAGAGAAAATGACTGACAGTTCTTTTAGACAAAGTGTAATTTTACCACCGAGAACACCACATAGCGACAACAAAATTTTAACAGTTCATTATTTGAAACTAATAATTTCTTATCTTTGGTGACTATTAAATAAAATTTTCAAGTACGTCTCTGAATTTGATTTAGACGAAAGACAATTAATCAGTAATAGCTAAATCAATTGTTATATAATTTGCTGGATAATTAAGTGAAGTGGATATCATGTGGCAATTATTTCGGTAACGGGAGTCGATGTTACCCCAGCAGCCGGTAATCACAAGAGAAATACGAATAAAGGGACTGGTCATAAAATTAAGGTTAATTTACTGTCTTACTTACGTTGATTATTAGGGGTAATTTACTGCCTCCGTGTCTTAATGAAAAGAGCAACTAATAAACTGTCTTAGAATTATTTGTTGAACGCGTGCCTATGTTCCATGATGACAATATTAATTTCATTTTTATTTCATATTACTACTTCTAATATATATATATATATATATATATATATAATATATATATATATATTATATATATTATATATATATATATATATTGTTATGATATTTATGTAAAATCGAGAAAAATATTGGTGTGTTTAAAATTCTTCAAAGTTCAAAAAACATTAAAATAATTCAAATAAGTAGGATAATAACCAACAAACATTTCGAAGAAAGAAAGTTTTTAAATTTTTGGATTACCTGTATTAAACAAAATGTAAGCTATGCATAAATTATTTCCTTTCTTTTACTATACTTGAGTGACCCGCATAATTTTAAGTGAAATCCAAAGAACAATTGAACCGGGTTTTCCAAATACATTAACGCAGCGATTAAAGACAATAGAAGAGGTTTTAGAAAGAGGTTTTTGTTAGTTTTTAAGAATTGTAGAAAAATATTATTTGTAAATAAGTTTTAGGAAATTTTATAATTATAGGTAAAAAGTTGTTTGTTATCGGAATGAAAAAATGGGGAAATTGTGACGAGTTTTGATTGGCGGAGATTGAAAAAGGTGGGATAGGTATGTAGGAATGAAAGTTTAGCTAGATTTCGGAGTGAAAAAAGATAGTCAGTTGGTTTTCAAGGGTGCAAGGCGAACGGCCGTTGTTCTCGGGTAGTTTCCCAGAGGTAGGAAGCAGTAGCAGTGAAACTTTGTGAGTTTTCGTGTAGTTAGTGTATCTGACAGAAGCTGATCCAGTAAAATATTGTAAGTCATATTTTTCTACTTATATTCCAAGAGTCACTGTTCAGGCCAACGAGAGATTCAGTTTATCGTAAAGAAAAGATATTCCAAGAGTCATTTTTCACTCAGGCCAACGAGAGATTCAGTTTATTGAGAGAAGAAGAAGCTAGCATAATTTGAACGATTCGTGCATTTGAAGGAGATCATTAAGGACGAGATACTTGCAATAATTTATTGTAAGATTGCTGATTACTTAGGGAGCGGCCACGAGTAAATAGTATAGTCTACAAATAACAAGGATTTGGACCACTCATCATCAGAGAGAGATAGTTTTGTTTTCTGCAGTTTTTTCTTTCATTGATAACACAATTTTTACACTTAATTTAGAAAGGATATAAATATTTTGATTAGGAGATTTAGAGTAATACTTGGATTTTGAGATTTCAACTAATATTGTTTGTACCATTAATTTTGATTGTTCACGTACGTAGAACAAAATTTTGAGAATTATTATATGAGATTTTGTTTATTGAAAAC
The DNA here is from genome assembly GCA_918026665.1 of Diabrotica balteata. Lineage (NCBI taxonomy): Eukaryota > Metazoa > Arthropoda > Insecta > Coleoptera > Chrysomelidae > Diabrotica > Diabrotica balteata. The sequence goes on along the minus strand of OU898276.1, from coordinate 100,127,578 downwards.
TTTTGAGTGTGAATTATTTCATTATTTTTTATTTCAATATATAGTGTTAGATCATATGTGTTTTTTATTATTCCGGTATTCTTTGGACCTTACCTTTCACATGTAATAGCATAGATATTGAAGCACGAATTTAACCCTGAGATAAAAGAATTAAAAATTGTGATAGAGTCATAATCATATCATTTCAATAATTTTAATTAATCAAAAAATTAATTAGCTAATTAATTGCTTGGCGCACCAAGACTTGAAATATCACAATAATATATATATATATATATAATATATATATATACACATATATATATATATATATATATATATATATATATATATATATATAGATATATATATAAATATATATATATATATATATATATATATATATATATATATATATATATATATATATATATATATATAGACAAGGTAGTCCAAAATTTTTTGACTAGTTTGGACAAAATATGTAAATACTTTTTTCTTTTTGGGTGTGGTAGTCAATAAAAAATAGAGCTTTGCTAAGGCGTACTATTTATTCTGAAATCCGAGCTTTCGGTGGTTGTTTGCCACCTTTATCAAGGTCTACAATGAAAATTACTGTGTTATAAAATTAGGCTGATGTAATATAAAAGTTATAAAAACTTACCAGAAAGTAAGATTCATAGCATATAAAACACAACGTTAAATAACATAATGTGATCTGAATTACTGAAGGCATTAAAACTTAAAAACTTTAAAATAACTTAAAAATTAAAGAACATGTTACAAAGTTTAAAAAGTAAAAAATAAGACGACATGTTTGACAAAAAACAATCGTCTTCGCAGGTTTGAATTCAGTCACATCTCACGAACAGAAAGAGGTAGTAGGAGGAACTAGTGTTGTTTAAATAGTTCGATGTAACTACAAAAAACAAACTTTCAAACTGATGTCTAACAAAATGCCGTTTGTGATTTTAAGTACTACCAACCATGTTACCAACTTTGAATTGAGAGGAAAATTTAAAAAAAGTTTATTATGTCAAACAATAAAAAGAAAATAGTATTTAGTAAGTAGGTTTAGAAAAAACAAACAACCAAAACAAAATGAACATCTGAATAATAACTGAAGTTAATCATGATAATTATAGCAATTAATAATGGAATTTAAGAAACAAGACATGAAACACTCTGAGATGCAGAAAACCCTAGTCAAAAGTCAAAATAAAATTGTAAATTTTGCTAAGATTCTGGATCTCAGATCTTTTATTCAGATTGTTGTTATCACTCCTGCTGATATGTACCATTTCTAAGAATGTTCTCTTAAATTTATTTTTCTCTCTGGCTAATATTTTTACATTGTTGAAATCTATCTTATGGTCTAGATCGATAGTGTGTTCTGCCAAAGCACAAGTGGGTTTATTTAGTCTACAGTCACTCTTATGAGAAATGATACGACTAGACAGATTTCTTCCAGTTTCACCATTGCATTCAATGTACTGAATGTCCATCCACGTACATTGATGAAATCCATCCTATAGATGAAACTCTAAACATTCTGAAAACTTAATACTGTGTCTAACAAGACCACTTATCTATTAGTAAACATTGTATATCCAATACTTATTTCATATTCCAAAACCAATTCTACAGACAAATAAATATTCCCCCAATTGACTAAAAATATCTTTATGTAAGACTTTCAAGACCTGAACACTATTCACATCATTGCTCAAACCCACACTTTGGGTGTCTTGTCAAACCCATTTGTATGGTATACATACTAATATCTAGTTCAGGATGGAGGTGAAAACTGATTCATCAGTGTCGTTTGTCGACATTCTCATACAAAAAAGCCAATCCCAAGGTTTTCATCACCCTGTTTATGGAAAACCCACACATAGCAATCGTAATTTGATGCCAACTCTCATCATCTATCTTTACAAAGTAATTGTCATTATTACCCTTGTCTCCAGATCAATACGTCTTTGTGATAATACAAGTAGACCCGCTGAGCTCTCACAAGCTGAGTTTAAAATAAGCCCTCATCCAAAAAGGTTACTACACAAATCACATGAATAGTGCATCCACAAACATCAATCTTCCAGTCAATCTCATTCCAAAGATACAGACCATCATCATACGAAAACTTTTCTTCCTTGTTTCAAAGATGTCATTGACAAAATCGACAAAATTCTTAAATCAATACGAATACATTATACAATATTTATCCTCCAACAGAAACTTTTATCTCTTGTCCGATCAATCAAAGATAACATTGCAAATGAACAACACGGTGTTTATGAAATTTCTTATGCAGACTGCCTCCGATTCTATATAGGCCAAACAAATTGTAGAATCCAAAATAGGGTTTATGAACATTCCATTTCTGTTCCGATTCCATTTTAGCTCAAGGTCAACACCATCTTCATACAGGTCACAAAATTAATTTTGAAAACTCCAGAACCAGAGCTCCCGTTTGCTTTTGTAAACCAAAAATTATACGAGAAGCTATAGAAATTGAAAAAAGGCCAAATTGTCTGAATAAAAGAGATGATGGCATCTGGTTACTTTCGACATGGAGACCTCTCATAAAGAAAATATTGGCACACGAGCCATTATCTCCGTTGAGATTATTAATTTACGGTGGGATCAATCCTTGCCTGTAGACCAAATCTTAGACGGACGAACATGGATATTATAATCTTTTCGATATTGAAACTCGGAATTGTCTGTAGACGACCTAGTTATCTGGCAGGGTGTTGTACCTAGTAGAGCAGTTTCCAAGCTGCGATTTATTGAGAGCTCAGCCGTCAGCTTGAAAAGCTTGTCAGTTTGTCTTGTAGGTTAGACGAAACCCCTGATATTAAAACATAAAACTGTTTTCCTTTAAAATATAAACATATCTTGAATTCTTCTACGTAATCCATCGTAAACCGATTTTATCATTTGTTTTTCTCTCACAGATAACCATCTAATTTTATCGTGTTTGGATTGTCAACATAACTGTCAAACTTAATGTGAATTTTAGGATTCTCTCTAAAAAATATTAATTTTTGGCGGTTTTCTCAAGATAATTGTAATTGTGCTAATTAGTTATTAATCTTCTCGAAATTTGGTATATTTAAATTGATTATTGACAAATAAATAAATTTTTATTCACGTACGAAAGGAAAATATCGTCCACCATACATACCAACCTAAGGAAGATAGTGCATATAGAGCAGTTATTCGAGATCTACATTACTCTTTTCCGATAGATGAAATAAAAGCGGAAATCCAGAAAAAGGATTACAAGGTAAGGAACGTTACAAATGTCAGATACAGATTGATTGAGCCGTGAAACATACCAATATTTTTTGTGGACCTCGAGCCTAAACCAACAACAAAGAAATATTTGACCTACAGTATATACAACATTGTAAAATAAGGAATAAACCACAGAGCATTAAAAGCATACCACAATGTACACGATGTCAAGAATATGGTCACGCTAAAACGTACTGTGCCAAAACCATATATTTGCGTAAAATGCGCTGGATCACACAACACAAACGACTGCAAGAAATCAAAAAACTATGCCAGCAACTTGTCTAAGTTCAACGGAGACTTCTAATTACAGAGAATGTTCTGTTTATTGTGAACTACTTAATGTCAGATACCACGACAAATCAAAATAAATCACCAGTCAAAATCACTGTCAATAATCCCAATGTAAATATACCTACCCAACATCATGCTCATAATTTTAACAGAATCAGTTATATAGGTGCTACCATTGGAAACAAATGTAGATAACAAAAATAACAACAATGAATTAGCAGATAAACTATCAAATTTCCGAAACGAATTCAAAAATATGTTCTCTAAACTCTTAAACCAAAATAGCATAATTTTAACCGCGTTAACTACAGTCATTAACAAAATAACAAAATAGCTTTCAAATCACTACGACTTGCATCGTGGAATGCTAATGGCATTTCAAACTATGTATTAGAGATATCACTGTTTTTCAAAATGTATAATATAGACATTCTATTAATATCTGAAAGCCATGCCATACAGAGAACTGTTATTAAGATACCTTACTACACTGTGTATTATGCAAACCATCCAGACGGAGGAGCAGATGCAGGTTCTACCGTTATTATTAAATAAAAAATTAAGCACTATGCAGTCCAACCTTATATTACAAAATCGACACAAACACCTCCCTCAGTGTATCATCAGTCTACAGCCCACCTAGACACCCAATTTCAAGTGAAGAGTAGCATGATTTCATACAAAATCTTGGATCCAAATTATAGTAAACTGGATCCAAAAATGGATCCAGTTTACTATATCTCGGAAGGTCTAATAATTTTATGGATGGCTATAAAGTGATGAGTTCGTACACGTCCCCTAACTCACGTTGATTTACCTATAGACTATTACTTATTACTCTGTGTATAGCATGGACGTATAAATAAAGAAATCTTTGAAAAAGACAGCAAATATTTGATTTCACGCAAACAGCGCCTTTGTATCTGTTGATACGTATTTCGACCTAATAGGTCTCATCAGAACAGTTATTCAAAGGTGTTCTCAAACACCTTTGAATAACTGTTCTGATGAGACCTATTAGGTCGAAATACGTATCAACAGATACAAAGGCGCTGTTTGCGTGAAATCAAATATTTGCTGTCTTTTTCACTTTTTTCCGGATTTACTCTGTACGAGTACAAGAAACCAATTCGCTAAGGATTTTCTGCTTAGTTGAAAAGATGTGTCGTGGAATGCAAATTTTAGATTCCCCACGTCTCTTTTAACACCTTTATCAACGTCTGTTTTGCTTTGCAATTTTTAGAAAGCACAGATAAAAGCAGAAATCTGAATTGTGTTTCGAAACTATTTTACGATTGTTAAAGAAATCTTTATTTATACGTCCATGGTGTATAGAGTAGATTGTAAACATGTTTATCAACAGATCTACACTGCACGTTGGTTTTGACGCCATCTTCCCTGATTGTAAGTTCATAAAATACTTCCGGTCAGCTGATTTTAATATATTTATTTACACCATTTGCTGGCGAGCTTTCATAATGCTGCCGTATTGCAAGAGAATATTATTTTCGAAAAAAATAACTAATATGGCCGCCTGTCCCTTTCTTGGCATTCAGGCTCAACGGCACAAAATATAGGATGTACGCAGTACTATATAATAAATTTCGCAACAAGGCGAACCTACTTTAATAAGGTCGGACTTACGTCAGATGTAACTGGCAAATATGATAATTGAGAAGTAAATTCTCACCTTGAAGTGTTTGCGAACTACAAAATGTCTATCCTAACATTCCCATAAAATTTCAACTATAGAAAATTTAAAAATGAAATTTTTCTAACTAAGAAAAAATATAATATTAAATCTAATTCTATAAAATTATTATTTGTGTGATTTTCGCTCACAAAGGATTGTTTCGTTCCGAAATTGCTTTGAACTGTATTTTCTAAGGTATTCTAATTTTCAACCTTTTTATCACGTCGCCATCGTTTGTGGTGAGGCCTCAAAAAGTTTTTCATTTACAAATCAGACTTTCTTTGTCAACCTAACAATCCCTTGATATTTAGCTTTGACTAACAGGCAATGAATTAATGCAACCCTCACATCTCCTGTTGAGAGGAGGAAGGAATAAAAAATATACAGAGCCGTTTAAGCTGCTTATGATGTTTGCATTACGGTACATACACAGATGGTTACAAAAAGTAGATTATAAAATTAAATAAAAATAATTTATTTATAAAACTAGCATGGAATATAGTATAAAGTGGTTTGAAACAATGAAAAATTCAATAATTTAGTAAAAAGGGTCCAAAGTTCCAGAACGTAAATATTAATAGAAACTGACAAAAATATCATCGCTGTAGAGTGAAAACTACGTATGTTATTTTTTTATGAAAATAATTGCTTAATAAGCATGATAAGCTCGTAGCGGACATGCTCAAGAAACATTTTATTTCATAAAGACTTGGGGTGCCATCTATTAGTCTACATAAAAAATACGTATACATTTTTATAGTATCAACTGACGTGCAAACCTAATACATTCTAAGTTGTACCTCTAAGATAATCCCCCTCCTATTATCCACCATCTAATTCATAAATAGTATCATGTTTAAATTTAGAAAAATTTATAAGTTTTAAAAATTTTGACATAATCAGTTCCAAAAAAGTAATATTTACAACGAAAACCTCGTATAAATTGAGAAACGAGTATTACTTACAGATTCATTAAAAAAATATATAGGACAATTTATAGTCATTTACTATTTTTATTGGGGATAAGCCACAATTTTACTTTTATTACCTATTTAGCTCAGATTACTTTATATTATATATATATATATATATATATATATATTATATATATATATATATATATATATATATATATATATATAGATATATATATATATATATATAAAATATTGGTTTGATTAAATTATTTCAAAGTTCAAAAACATTAAAATAATTCAGATAAGTAGGATAATAACCAACAAACATTTCGAAGAAGGAAAGTTTTTAAATTTTTGGATTACCTGTATTAAACAAAATGTAAGCTATGCATAAATTATTTCTTTGTTATACTTGAGTGACCCGCATAATTTTAAGTGAAATCCAAAGACAATTGAACCGGGTTTTCCAAATACATTAATGCAGTGATTAAAGACAATAGAAGAGATTTTAGAAAGAGGTTTTTGTTAGTTTTTAAGAATTGTAGAAAAATATTATTTGTAAATAAGTTTTAGGAAATTTTATAATTATAGGTAAAAGGTTGTTTGTTATCGAAATGAAAAAATGGGGAATAGTAACGAGCTTTGATTGGCGGAGATTGAAAAAGGTGGTATAGGTATGTAGGAATGAAAGTTTAGCTAGATTTAGGAGAGAGAACAGATAATCAGTTGGTTTCCAAGGGTGCAAGGTGAACGGCCGTTGTTCTCGGGTAGTTTCCCAGAGGTAGGAAGCAGTAGCAGTGAAAGTTTGTGAGTTTTCGTGTAGATAGTGTATCTGACAGAAGCTGATCCAGTAAAATATTGTAAGTCATATTTTTCTACTTATATTCCAAGAGTCACTGTTCAGGCCAACGAGAGATTCAGTTTATCGTAAAGAAAAGATATTCCAAGAGTCATTTTTCACTCAGGCCAACGAGAGATTAAGTTTATTGAGAGAAGAAGAAGCTAGCATAATTTGAACGATTCGTGCATTTGAAGGAGATCATTAAGGACGATATACTTGCAATAATTTGTTGTAAGATTGCTGATTAGCTAGGGAGCGGCCACGAGTAAATAATATAGTCTACAAATAACAAGGGTTTGGACCACTCATCATCAGAGAGAGATAGTTTTGTTTTCTGCAGTTTTTCTTTCATTGATAACACAATTTTTACACTTAATTTAGAAAGGATATAAATATTTGGTTAGGAGATTTAGAAAAATATTTGGATTTTGAGATTTCAACTAATATTGTTTGTACCATTAATTTTGAAGGTTCACGTACGTAGAACAAAATTTTGAGAATCATTATATGAGATTTGTTTATCGAAAACATTTGAGTGTGAATTTTATTTCATTATTTTATTTCAATATATAACGTTAGATCCTATATGTTTTTTTTTTATTATTCCGGTATTCTTTGGACCTTACCTTTCACATGTAATAGCATAGATATTGAAGCACGAATTTAACCCTGAGATAAGACAATTAAAAAGTGTGATAGAGTCATAATCATATCATTTAAATAATTTTAATTAATTAATTAATTAATTAGCTAATAAATTGCTTGGCGCACCAAGACTTTAAATATCACAATAATATATATATATATATATATAATATATATATATATAAATATATATATATTATATATATATATATATATTATGTTAGGTATTATTGACTGACACGTTATGTAAAATGAAGTTTTATTTTGAGGTTGCAGTCATTAATAGGACAGGATAATTAAAACTCTTTGTTCTTTATCTAGCTTTCGCAAAATTTATTTGCTTCTTCAGGAATTTGATATTTATTTAAACATACCATTTCTAAGAAATAAATATCAATGCGTTAATAAAAAAACTAATATTGATAAACTAAGCAATATGTATAATTACATTCTGTCTTACGAAAATTAATACTATAATTTTCTAATATTGGATTTTCTGACTTTAAATACTATAATTTCAAAAAAATTAAATATTCATATTTGGCGCCACTTTAAACGTAACCATAATAACAATCGAGAGTTAGTTATCAACAATAAAAAATACAATAAACAGAAACGAGTGTCTTTCTGACATAAATCAAACATCAATATAATAATCAATGTCGTAATGAATATATACAAAATTAAATAAAATTAAAATATTGTTCTTACATGAATATATAATCTAAATAAGTTAACTTTTAATGTTTTGTCAATTTAAAAATTTAATGGATTAATTTCATGTTTATACAATGTTTTTTTAATTCTAATTTCATTGTATTTACTGATATAATACCATATTTAATATTATACCAGATATGATATTATACCATGATTATACCATATTTTAGCATATCCTGAAGAAGCAAATAAATTTTGCGAAAGCTAGATAAAAGAACAAAGAGTTTCACTGATCCTGCCCTATTAATGTCTGTAACCTCAAAATAAAACTTTCTCTTATATATATATACATATATATATATATATTATATATATATATATATATATATATATTATATATATATATATATATATATATGTATATATCTGACTGATTATTATTATTAATAAAACAAAAGAAGTCGACTACTTCATTAGTTTAATTCAAGAAGTTTTGCCTTAAATTTCTAAGGCTTCATCAGTTCTAACTCAATTATGTTGCTGCTGCTTGCTGCTTTAACTACAACTCATAAAAAACATATTTATACATATATATATATATATATATATATATATATATATATACATATATATATATATATATATATATATATATATATATATATATATATACATATATATTTATATATATATATATATATATATGTATATATATAAATTATATATTATATATATATATATAGATATATATATATATATATATAATATATATAAGAGTAAGAAAAAAGAAGTACTTGTGACTCGTTTGGAAAAAATATAACACTGTTTTTGATGGGTTGGAGTCAATAAAAGGGGCTATTTGTTGACTATTTTTTACTCGAGCTTTCAATTGTGATTACAATTTTTATCAAGAGCTTCTAAAAAATACAAAATGTCTTACAAAGTTGAACTAGAAATAAAAAATTTTTTGTTAACTCACCAAATAAAATTAGTTTTTTATATAAAACTACTGCTTACATAATAAATACAAAAAATATTAATAAAAAAAAAAAAAATTTAAATGAAAAACTTCATCTAAATTTTTCAGAGAAACATTTATTAGAATAAGCATTTTTTTATTAATATTTTTTGTATTTATTATGTAAGCAGTAGTTTTATATAAAAAACTAATTTTATTTGGTGAGTTAACAAAAATTTTTTTATTTCTAGTTCAACTTTGTAAGACATTTTGTATTTTTTAGAAGCTCTTGATAAAAATTGTAATCACAATTGAAAGCTCGAGTAAAAAATAGTCAACAAATAGCCCCTTTTATTGACTCCAACCCATCAAAAACAGTGTTATATATATATATATATTATATATATATATATATATATATATATATATATATATTTATATATATATATATATACTACTGCCCAAAATTAGCGCACCACCTTAAATGTACCGTAAGTTTGCAGCTATTTTCTTCTGAAAAAACGATTGGATTTTGATGATGTTTTTTTCATATTATAGGTCTATTTCTTAATAAACCAATGTATTAATGTTTTCTAAAAAATATCAACGTTTTACCCGTATACGGGGTGTGAAAATAAAGTTGTGTTTTTTCATCGTTTTTTGCAACACCTTGTGGAATTTATTAGAAATAAACGCTACATTTTATTAATAGTTTGAGATATATTTATTATTTCTTAAGATTTTCGTAAAAAATTATCTTAATATCATTATTATCAAAGATTATACAAAACTTTAAATATAACAAGTTTTTACCAACATTTAAAGCAAAGGAAACATTACTTACATAAACGTTATTGACATTTAATACAAGTTAAGCCTAAGAAAATATAATCTAAATAATCATTAATAATTCCCCTTTCCCAAAAACACTTAATAACAATTATTTTCACCTCTATATATAACTATTTCTTCACAGCGGCGAGGCATACTTAAAATCAAGCAGTGTGTTTGGTGTTGATCAATTGCATCCCAAACATCTATGTCGTCAAGAGAGACAGATGGTGGTTGTCGGCTCCTGGGTTGATGATTAATATTATCCCACAAATTCTCTATGGGATTAAGATCAGGGCTGCAGGGTGGCCAGTTCATGGTTTGTATTTCAACCTCGTCCAAATTTTCGCGAACCACACGTGCAACATGTGGTCGAGCGTTATCATGCGGTAAAAGCAAATTATTTTCTATGTAAGGAGCAAATGAATCTACATGATTAGACAAAATGTCTTTAATATACCTTTAACTTGTTAAGAAACCTCTTCGTGAATCGACAAGATCCATTCGCGTTGTAAGAGATATTTCTCCCCAAACCATTACAGGTCCTCCATTGAATAAAGTAATAGGTCGTATATTACACTGTGCGTAGCGTTCTATTGGCCGTCGAATACCTCTCACACGTCTATCTAAGCTATATAAGCAGTACCTCGATTCATCAGTGAACAACACGTACTCGTACTCGTACAACACGTACGAATAATATAAACATTTGTCACTTGTATTTGTAAATATCTCATTGTAAGAACAAGTTCTCTTATAGCACGAAGCCTGAAAAACTGATCTTGCCGTGGTGTAGTATGTCTGTGATTGTGGTAGAATGACTTGTGACAGTGTAGTTTGAGATACCCCTAACCTTAATACCCCTTACCTATTTCACGTAAAACTAAACCCTACATCAGGTAAAGTAATTGTCTGAACCCCTTCACATCGGCTCAAATTTCTTGAACTACGATCCAAATCAACGATGTTTTTTCGTAACACTCTGCTGATTTTTGTCTGTCGTACCCTTTATATACGGCAGGATAGTTTTTCCGACTAGTTTTTCTTCTTTTTCTTCGGGATCTTTGATTTTGTTTCGAGATTTCTGTGCCTTTTTAATCGTAGACATGGAGAAGCCATTTTTTCTTAGAGCTGTTTTGACTTTTTGCATTTCTTATGTTCCTTATCTGCCAGTTTTTCAGATCTTGTTATTAAGGTTTTATTACCGAATTTATTTGTGCAGTATGATGGTGTGAGTCTGCGTGTAAGTATCTACTCCTGTTGTAATCAGGAAAGCCATAGAGATCGAAAAGCATCCGAAAAATTTAAATACCAGAGATGATGCCCAAAGACTCCCAAATACGTGGAAACCAATTCTGCAGAAAAAAGTAGAAATTAAAGTAGCGAAGAAGACCTCGCTCACTCTGCGCACAGAACCAATCACAAGAAGCGTTACAAGGTATTTAAACTCAACGTGCAGCGACCGAGAAATCAGTTCTCCTGAAACATCAAGACGAAGCAGAACTAATCTGACTTAACAATTACAAGTGTGACCTTGCCAAAACGTCGCCAAAACAATGGTTTTCCTAAAAACCAAAACTATTTAACGCGGAGTCAAACCCGGAAAACAACTGAAATCACATATAGCTCCCGCGGAAATTTCAAATCCAATATATATTGTAATGATATGTAAAATCGAGAAAAATATTGGTTTGCTTAAAATATTTCAAAGTTCAAAAAATTAAAATAATTCAGATAAGTAGAATAATAAACAACAAACATTTCGAAGAATGAAAGTCTTTTATCTTTGGATTACCTATATTGAACAAAACGTAAGATATGCATAAATTATTTTCTTTGTAAAATATATTTGAGTGACGTGAATGGGCTTAAGTGAAATCCTAGACAATGAAAGCGGGTTTTCCAAATAAATTTGTGCAGTAATTAGAACAATAGAATATATTTTAGAAAGATACGTTTTTGTTAGTTCATAAGAATTGGTAGAAAAAGATTAGTTTGTAAATAATTTTTAGGAAATTTTATAATTGTAGGTAAAAATTTGTTTGTGTTATCGAAATGAAGAAATGGGAGATGTATGACGCGTTTTGATTAGATGAGAGTGAAAAAGGTGGGATGGTTGGTTTGAGAATAAGACTTTAGTTAGTTTTTGAAGAAAAAGATATAGTCAGTTGGTTTCCAAGGGTGCAAGGCGAACGGCCGTTGTTCTCGGGTAGTTTCTCAGAGGTAGGAAGCAGTAGCAGTGAAAGTTTGTGAGTTTTCGTGTAGTTAGTGTATCTGACAGAAGCTGATCCAGTAAAAGATTGTAAGTCATATTTTTGTACTTATATTCCAAGAGCCACTGTTCAGGCCAATGAGGGATTCAGTTTATCGTAAAGAGAAGATATTCCAAGAGTCACTTTTTACTCAGGCCAACGAGAGATTCAGTTTATCGAGAGGAGAAGAGACTAGCATAATTTGAACGATTCGTGCATTTGAAGGAGATCATTAAAGACGATAAACTTACAACAATTTGTTGTAAGATTGCTGATTACCTAGGGAGCTGCTAAGAATAGATAGTATAGGCTACAAGGAACAAGGACCACTCATCATCAGAGAGAGAGAAAGTTTTGTTTTTCTGCAATTTTTCTTTTATTGATAACACAAATTTTACAATTACTTTAGAAAAGATATAAATATTTTGATTAGGGGATTTAGAATAATAATTGGGATTTTGAGATTTTAACTAATATTGTTTGTACCATTAATTTTGAAGGCTCACGTACGTAGAACAAAATTTTGAGAATCATTATATGAGATATTGTTTATTGAAAACATTTTGTGTGAATTTTATTTCATTATTTTTATTTTTTATTTATTTATTTATTTATTTTTTATTTATTTTTATTTATTTTTTTTTTTATTATTCCGGTATTCTTTGGACCTTACCTTTCACATGTAAAGCATAGATATTGAAGCACGAATATAACCCTGAGATAAGAGAATTAAAAAGGGCGATAGAATCATAATCATATCATTGAAATAATTTTATTTAATTAATTAATTAATTAGCTAATTAATTGGTTGGCGCACTAAGACTTTGAATATCATAATAATATATACGACATACCCGACTTACCACTTGCATATAATCGGCCACACTAATTCTACTTTATGTAAAAATTTTAATGTTCTACTCAGTGTTAAGTATATCTGTGTAGAGTGTCCAAGATACCAGTTGCAGAGACATACCAACCACATAATTGGATTAACAAGTAAAATTTTAGAAGAAAAATGTAAAATTTAACAATTGGTAAAATTTTTTTAAGGCAATAACATAATTAACAAAATTTAATATTTATAAGTGAATTATCCCATGTATATGTATATACAGTGCGTTAAGTTTTTGATTAGGTATTGTATACTATACGGAGCGCTAAAATTGGCAACGTTGAAAATGTTCATTCTCCGACCCGAGACTATCTGCACCGACAGAAAATCATTTTAATTTAGTAACTCACAACAACGTTTGGGATGTACTTCTCTGTCGTCCGATCTCATGTTTCATTACGTATAGCCGATTTTAATAGTAGGAAATTCGATAAAATTGCACTGACCTAATCGGTGCATTGTTATCGATTTTTATTAATGTGAAAATTTTTTTGTGGTTGAATTAAAAATAAAAGCGTATTTCTTTAAAAAGATAAAATAAAAAATATACTCTTATTGAAAATTAAAATATTATCCCTAATAAAATAAAAAATAATTCTATACGACCTACGGAAATGGTTCAAATAGTTGACCTTCTACGGTTGAATAGTACCCCAATCTGCCATAAAAACTTCTGCGAACAGATGAAAGAGTTTCTGCTGTAACAGAATTGAAGACTTCTCTTATTCGATTTTTTAATTCATCCAAATTTTGGGCTCTAGCCTCAGGATGATCGTAGATAATGCTTTTTAAATGTCCCCAAAAAAAGAAGTCCATGGGTGTAAGATTTGGAGATCGCGCAGGCCACTTAATATCGCCTGTTCCACTGATAACTCAATTCGGGAAAGTATTGTTTAAATACTCCCTAATAATTCGAGCGTTGTGAACTGAACAGCCGTCTTGATGAAACCAAACATTGTCCAGATTTACATCAGGAAGATTGATAATAGCGAGAAGAACATAAATCGGGGTATACGCTACTATTCAAGTTTCCCTCAATAAAAAATGGACCTATTATGTGGTCTCCAAAAATGCCAGTCCAGACGTTGAGTTCGGTAAACAACACTTCTGTGCTAGTTTTCCCGCGCCCAATACCTCGTAATGGAAGGATTGTGTCTTCCTTCTAACGAAAGAGAAGATTCATCAGTGAATAAAATGTTTTTAATAAAATTTGGTTCACTATTAGCCTTCGTTATTAGAGTTTCACAAAACTCCATTCTTCGAAAGTAATCGTCTGTATAAAGCTGCTGCGTTTTCGAATATTTAAAATTCTTGTAACAATGTTTTTTCCATACTTTCGTTACAGTAACATTGCTAACATCTAACTCTCTAGCAACGCTTTTACTTGAACGTGTTGAATCTACCTCGATTGTTGCACAAATTTGTGTATCCCGGTATTCTCTTTCCTCAACTTTTTCTGGTAACACTTCTTGAGCATGACATTTTCTGCAATTTTTGAGGCAACAACAACTCTCAAAATTTTTAACATTATTATAAATTGACTGTACACAAGGAATTGGTCTTTCCTCAAAAAACACAGAAAATAAATCTACACACTGTTGCGCAGAATTGCCACTATAAAACCATTTTATTATTTGAGCTTTTTCCGCGGCCATATAAACAGACATGTTTACAAAAATAAATTAAAACTCTACGCTGTTATACCTTTAAACAACCACGGTATAATGACAATATGACAAATTTGCCGACAGGCGACGAGCCACGACGAGTCAACGAAGCAGATATGTAGTGGCAAGTCGACGACGCGCAGTGTTGCCATTTATAGAGTGTATACCTAATCCAAAACTTAACGTACTGTATGTCACTAATAACGTCAGAGATGAATGCGACAATGTTTGTAATTAAAAAAAAATGTTAATATTTTTCAGGAATACGTCCAACAAGTCTACATATCTCAACCATACTATGAATTTTAAATTTTGCTTTGAAGCAATAATTGTTTCCAAATCTTCCATAAATATATTCACTAATAACGGAAATAACGTAAAGCAGGTTTCTAGACCAAAATTTTGTTTACACAATTCATTATTTAGTTGAAATAGGTTATTATCCAGGATTAGGAAATTATCCATACATAATGTTAATATCTCCAATAAAGCTGATACATTTAGTCTTGTTATAGTTGTCAATATATTGTATATATCTAAGTCTTTTCTAACGACAGATTTGTAAATAAACGATTTATGTCAAAACTCACTAAAATATTATGCAAATTAAATTAAATATTCGATAATTTATTTAAAAAATGTTGCGAATTGTTTATAAAGGTATCATTATTATTTGCAAATGGTTTTATAATATTCATAGAAATACTAGGTGTTGATTCTAATTCTAGTTCTAAAAAAGAGTGAATTTCGAAAAAGATCCTGCATCTAGAGGCACTGCTGACATATTTTTCTTAGATTTTTCTAATGATGATGATGGTTCTATTGCCGATCCAATTTACGAACTTAATTTATCTGAATTAAAAAGAAAAAAGACAATGAGTTAAAATAGTACTCAGCAGATTGAATAAATTTGCGGCAAACACGGAAGATCTGTGAAAACATAATGAATTAAAACAAAAGAGAAAAAGAAACAAAGGAAAGAAATATATAGGCCGAAGAAAATCATTTTCATTCTCCCTTAAAAACGAATTATGTCAGCAGTTTTTTCACAAAATTTTGAAAATTAAGTCGTAGGGAATTTTTTTTACTAGATCATCAATATTTAGAAAGTATGTTAAATAGAGAAAAAACACTGTAGTAGAATTCCGTAAACAGCAATATGTTTACTACATTTAAAAAATATTGAACAGAATTTCTAAGTATCTAAAAAACTGTTTTTTGTTGAAAAATGATCGGCTTATTATTGAGTTCTAAAACGCAAAAAAGAAAATAAAAAAGAAACTACAATAATAATTTCAAAAAACTTGCAGATAAAAAGTTGTGCCAAGATAACCAAATTATATTTAAAATTTCTATTATATTAATCTAAGTAAAGAATATAGCAAGGATGATAAGGGTTTTTAAACTCTTTAAATCAACAAAATTTAGAAGTTTCATGATTTAGTTTTTTTTTTTTTTAATTTTGGAAGGTATAGATCTGACTTTGTTTTTCCTGAAGAAAGATCAATGTGATTTTTGCTGTAGCTATAATTCAGAAAATATTACTGGAGAGTACCAGTTTCACATTTTGCGTAAATATGAAGCTCAAAACTAGAAATAAAAAGACAAAGAAAACCCATCAATCTTAATATTTATTGTTAATCTACAGGCTCTGCTATTTAGCCCATTCTTAAAAGCATCTACCCTATATTATAAAACAAAACTCACACCTATACAATTTATAAGTTAAAGACTCGTGATGCGTTTTGTCTTTTGTGGGACGGAAGCTAAGGAGGAGTTACATCAAATAAATTCTGCAGCATTTTATTTGGTTTAATTTGCTAATTTACTAAACGGATTTTCTCTTGCTGTCGTAAAAACTGGTTTAATACACAATTTTACACAGCAATTTTTAGAAAAGAGTGACATTGTGCTGGAATGTATTATGAGTGTAAATATCGAGTATGACTCTGTGCACTCTGCCATAGAGCTGAAACTAAAATATCTTAAAAATTTATTCACCAACGGGTTGGGCAAAAGTCCAAAAACTAGTGCGAATTAACCCTACGCCGTAAGAAGTAAAATCACTTAATTTGCCTATTTTATGAAGTTTTGTACACTTCCCTATATATAGTTCATGAGATCTTTATCTAAAGTAGAAAATCTTATTGTTGTGGATATAAGGTGTATACAGTATAGTCGCGAAAGGCCAATAAAAAATATTCTGATTCCTTTGAGGCATTATACCATAAAATAATACCAATTAAAACAACAGAATATATCCAGTTTCCGGAATTAAAAATTATAATAATTGTAAAATGCATTATTTTTATGATGTTCTCAATTGGCAATTTCTTTTTAATAAATTAGCAAAGCGACGTAATTTTTTTTTATTATGTGACTGCTGTGTATTGTTGCTTAAAATTGTTTTTATCAAATAATTGTTTTGTTACTTTTTGCGTTTATTTAGAATAACAATTTTGAACAGAGGCATTTTTCATAAATTCGCTTTATCTATTGAAATACTCATAAATTAATTTCATTTAGTCGGTGAAAACCTTGCAAGCCTATTTAATCAGTTAAAATAAAGAAAAAAAGATAAATTCCTTGCCACGCAATTGAAGTATTACATTTTAGACACATTCTTAAATTTTCAACTCGGTTTTCATTTGCTCCTGACAGTTGTACCTTTTAGAACATACGTGATTTTCACTCTACAACGACTATAATGTGTATATATTTCTCACTTTAGTGGCAGTTTATATTGGTTGGTAACATTTATTCCAATGGCCATAAATGAAAACGTTTGAGCTCTTGTTTTCCTATCTTTTTGTAAAAATTTCTGTAGATGTTTGTAAGGTATTATATGATATATATATATATATATATATATATATATATATATATATATATATATATATTATATATATCCTTTGCAAATACAAATAAATTAATTTTAATTAATTTGATCTTAAGGCTTCTTTTATTGTTAATTGTAATAAGGGGCATTAAAATATTCTTTAAGCAGTTGCCGGATCAGCGATAGGAAAATAAATTAAACCAAATAATTTTGTGATAATAAATTATCATATAATTTAATAAAACAGAATCAAAAAAAGCATTTAAGTTAATTTTACAATTAATCAGAATCATAATCCGCATAATTAAAATTACAAATTCATTAGAATTCCTAGACAAAGTATCAATAATTGTTGGACTTAATAATTTTCTTTCAAGAAATATTGCTTCTTTTAATTTTTTTATCTGAACTAAAGATGATATTTATTTTAAAATGAAATCACTGAATTAAATATAAAAAAAACCAAATTACTTTTGATCTAGTTATGATCGTGTTTGAAATTCTTTGTTTATTATATGGCAAACTAACCTTTTATTATATATATATTATATTTATATATTAACTATTTATTATATATTTCCACGAATTCTCAACTGGCTCCTTTTCTTCTTACGACTGTGATCTGCTCACCTTTTGCTCGTGCTCTCAGCTGCTCTACACACGACTGCTATCTCCTTTGCTTGTCAACGTCTCTTGCACACTATTGCCGCAACAGTCTCTTCAAAAGCTCCTGGACTAAACTCCTATCTCACAGGAACTCAATTTCTTTCTATTATTTTAACTTGGTCGACTAGTATCAAATATACTATACACTTGTTTATTTATTTCATAATTTACTTCTGTTGTCCACTGCAACCAATTCTTGATGCTCGTGTCACAGACACAACACACCTTTCGCAATTATTATTTGACAAGGACTCTGCTGCGGTTCATGTAGGATATGAAAAAAAAAACTACTTGCTTCTTCCGACGTTAAATCACAGTAATCTTCCTTTGCCAGGACAAAACCTGATTTTCTTCACTTTAATCTCCCCTTCTCCTTTTCACCAACCAGATATACACCTACATACCACGCGATTCCTTTCGACCAATCATATTCTGTGACTTATGAAACACAAGCTCAATGCTATAATGATATCACATAACCTTGGTAAATTCCAATAAAATTACAAAAGTCCTTTTAAAACACATTAAACTAAAATAAAAAATAAACGTTGTTACAAGATAACTATTTTTTACTTTTAGCCAGATACTTAAATTTTGGTTCTGACATACATTATATAATTGAGCTCGATGTTCTAAACAGTACGGGTTGTGGCACAACGAACAAGCAGAACTCGTTTTTCGACCCTTTTTACTAGGACAAATGCCGCATCTAACCTTTTTAGGCAAACGAATATCACAATTATTTCGTT
Organism: Diabrotica balteata; assembly: GCA_918026665.1. Taxonomy (NCBI): domain Eukaryota; kingdom Metazoa; phylum Arthropoda; class Insecta; order Coleoptera; family Chrysomelidae; genus Diabrotica; species Diabrotica balteata. The sequence continues at coordinate 100,108,389 of OU898276.1, read as the reverse complement.
GAGGTACATTAACTCCTAATATTTTGCTAATTTTTAAACCTAGCGTTGTTAGCAAATTAGTAACTTATAGTCTTTCCCTTAGTTGCGGTTGAATAATTCAGTTAAAAATTTTTTAAAATTTTTTTTTATTATGTTTTTGGTCATCTTTCCATTTGGAATTTGTTAGTGAAAATAGAACTAGCATTCATTTAGATAGTATCTAACACATTGAAAAACATTCTGAAAGGCCAGCGTCTAGTTTTATGGGAGATCGTGTGTGGGTGGCAAATCTGAGCAAAGGTATCTGCGCCACCCTTTGCTTTATTATAGGTTTAGTTTTACAGTCATAGTATTAAGAAATGAACCAGGATGCAAAGTTAATAAAAGTAATACCACTTTATTTTCCTTTGGAGTGAACGAAACTAGCGTTTTATTTCTGTCTAAAGCAAATCTGGATGTGGCTTTTTTTTTCTCTGTAAACTTTCGCAAGGTATTACTCTTCTGTAAACTCGGAAGTATTGTTCTTTTATTATTTCGCCACGTTCCAAGAATTGCTAGCTGATACTGTTCCATAATTTGTATACTTAGGGGTATTGGCATGAACCAGTTATTCATCGTTATCTTACGGTGAGTACCGTGTATTGGTTTAGAAAGTTTTCTCATATAATATGTCGGAACTGACCCTGTTCGATCCTAATTTGTAGAAAACATTATTCATTATCAATATTAATTTACCTGCACTCAATATTCTCTTCCCTGACAAAAGGGTGACACGAGCAAACAGACCCATTATTCTCAACATCAAATTTTTCAAGGTATGGTGTGGCATTCAGCATATAAAATGTCTTCGAATTAGTTATGGTTATTACTTTTATTCCGTTTTTCTCAGGTTTGCTGGCCATGTAATTGCGGAATAGAGATTTGCCGCGAAAATTCACGTGCTGTTCATCGTTCATCAATTGTACAGTTTTTATAGGGTGTGTACTGTGTGTGGTATAGCTTATAAACATGTCCCCTATTTGACGACTATGGTTAAATTTGTCAATAAATTTTCTAGCATTTTTGTCTAATTTGTAGTCAAACCTTAAGTAAAAATATAAAAAATTAAATCTTTGTTAGGACATGGTTGCCCAAAATAGTCCATATTTTATTGACCAAAGTTTATTTTAATTACAATTTAAGACTCGTAATGCACCAGCGAACTTCCGTGGTGTAGGTTTTTTTTGGATCTCTAAGGCAAGCCAATCTGACATTCCCTAAAAATTTCTTGATTTGTATTAAGCACAATAATGTCCACGATTTCTGGAGAAAATAGTAAATTCCAATATTCAATAGAGCCACTAACATTTCTGGTATTTATTGTGATGTACTGGATTCTACTTGTTCTTCTTCATTATCGTCGCTCTGTTCGTTATCAGTATCAGACTGATGTTCAGGAACATAATCTTCGTCTTCATCTGATGAGTCTCCAAAAACATCTTCGATGGTCTCAGGATCATCATATTCGCCCACAGGTTTTAGCTTGCAATTCTAATTCTTTTATTGTCACTGGAGGTTAATATTATTTTTAGAATATGGCATACAAGCAAATAACAAAAAACACCCCAAAATTTTAACAACCTTTAACTGCATACTGGGGTCCGAAGTATCCACAGTTCCACTAAAATCGTCACGGCAAACTATACAACAAACTTGTCATGCAGTAAATATCCCTTAACGTAATCGGCTCATAACTGAATTTACGGACAAAAAATCGTCAGAAGGCGCATACATGTGCAAGTTACATTGAACGATTCATGCGCCTGGTTTTTTTGCACCCCACTGTATAGTTCCAGGGTTAATTGTAATGTATATCCATTTCTTAGAGCTATTTCATAAATATTTTGTAATTGGCTTTTAAAAGAATTAAAATAAAGTGGTAATGAAAAGGACTGTTGTGTATTGCAGTACCTGTATGAATCGGTTTCCTATAAAGATTTAATTTACTAAAAATATACTATGAAGCTTCGGCTAAACTACAGTACCGCCTACTGTATTATGCTTTAAGCTAGTGTCTACCTTCCATGTAAATCATTTTTATTTTATCCGATATACGTCTACCACTATTTCTGATCTATTTTGTAAGTACTTAGATGTTTAAGTTAATAATTCCATTGTCGTAATTTTTTCCAAATTCTCTTTATCTTGTTCTTTTTTACTTTTTATTTCATTTATGATGACTTTGTATATCTTACAATTTTGTATTTTGTCATTTATTTCTTGTACTTTAGAACTCAATCCTCTAAAATAACAATAAGGTATCTTTATTGTATCCCTTACTTCATCTTGATTATCCGTGTCCTTATAAAGTCCAGTTCAACTTCAAGTCCAGTGCTCTTGTGGCTTGTTTTCCCCGTGGTATTTTTATTTCTATATCTTTCAAGTACACCTCGGCTAATCATTGGCCCTAAATACTTAGAAGTCTTACAACTCCTAATAGTCTCTTCTTCTAAACTTAAGTTCAAAGCTGCAACCTCGGGTCCAATACATAAATATTCGGTCTTGCACATATTTATCTTGAGTCCCCATAGTTCATATTCTTCCTTTAATTTCCTTATCATATATTCCACATCCTCCCTGTCTTGTGCAAAAATGACTTGGTCATCTGCGAAAAGTAGTGAATGTAATATATTCTCTTGAACTGGTGTGCCCATTGATCCGCATTTTCTATACCATGATCTATATATATATATATTATATATATATATATATATATATATATATATATATATATATATATATATATATATATATATATATATGTTAAAAAGTGTAGGTAAGAGACCACATCCCTATTTGAAGCCTTTTGTTGCGGCGATTGTTTTTGTTATTTCATTCTTCTTCTTCAAGTGCCGTCTTCGTTCCGAAGTTTGGCTATCATCAAAGCTATGCGTATTTTTGATGCTGCAGATCTAAACAGTTGGTAATTGGTGCAATTGTACCATTCTCTCAAGTTTTTCAACCATGAATGCCTTCTTCTTCCTATAGATCTCTTTCCCACTATCTTTCCCTGTATAATCAATTGCAGCAACTGGTATTTATCTCCCCTCATAACATGTCCCAAATATTGTAGTTTGCGCTTTTTAACAGTAAGTATCAGCTCTTTCTCTTTCCTCACTCTCCGCAAAACCTCCACATTTGTTACTTTCTCTGTCCAGGGTATTTTTAATATTCTACGATACATCCACAACTCAAATGCTTCTATCTTTTTGGTATCGATCTTTTTCAATGTCCATGTTTCCATCCCGTAGAGGAGAACTGACATAACGTAACATCTCAAAAGGCGAATTTTAAGTTTTAGACTTAGATCTCTTCCGCAGAACACCTTTTTCAATTTAGTAAATGTGGCTCTAGCTTTCTCTATTCTGGTTCTGATTTCTTCAGAGCAGTCATTATTTTCGTTGATAACAGTTCCCAGGTAATTATATCTTCTTACACGTTCGATTCTTTGATCATGCACGGTTATATCAGGGAAGTTTTGTGGTGATTTAGATATTAGCATTATTTTTGTTTTGCTTATGTTAAGTGATAATCCGTGTTCTTCACTGCATTCTACTATTTTGTTAATTAGTATTTGAAGATCTTCCCAAGTTTCTGCGATTAGTACCGTGTCATCGGCATATCTCAAGTTGTTTATTCGGATGCCATTTATCTTAATACCTATATTTTGATCCGAAAGTGCTGTGTTTATAATGTCTTCGGAGTATAGATTGAATAAGGTCGGTGAGAGTATACAACCCTGTCTTACGCCTTTCTTGATCTCGATTTCCTCCGTTGTCTCTTGCTCTATTCGGATATTTGCTTTCTGGTTATAGTAAATCTTAGAGATAATTCTAATGTCCCTTTTATCCAAGTTTTTTTCTACCAGCAGTTTCATTAAGTGGTCGTGACGAACTTTATCAAACGCTTTGTTGTAATCAATAAAGCACATATATATATATCTTGGTTTATATCTAGACATCTTTGGCATATGACGTTAAGTGCAAATAGTGCTTCTCTTGTTCCAAGCCCGTTCCGAAATCCGAATTGAGTATTACTAATATCTGCATCTAGTTTTCTGTTAATTCTTGAGTGGATTACTTTGATGAATACTTTTAATGTATGCCCCATTAAGCTTATAGTGCGGTAGTCAGTGCACTGTTTTGCATTTGCCTTTTTTGGTAAGGTTACAAAAGTTGAAAGTAGCCATTCCTTTGGTATTTCTCCTCTTTTGTAGATGCAGTTAAAAAGGTCGAGTAGAATATTCACTGATTCGCCTTCCACAAGATTAAGAAGTTCTGATGTGAGCCCGTCTGGACCCGGTGATTTACCATTTTTCATTATTTTTATAGCGTATAATAGTTCTTCTTTAGTTATTTCTGGTCCTTCGTCGCCTTGCAAGTTATCTATATTAGGTTCTTGTCTTTCATCGTCGAACAATTCTTCTACATAGTTCTTCCAGGTCCTAAGCTTTTCTTGTAGATCGGCTATTATTTCACCATTTGCGTTGCATAGGAGATTGGGATGTTTTCGTTTTTGTGTACCTGTCAGTTCCTTTATCTTTTTATGTAAGTTAAAAGTGTCATGTTTGAGATGTAGTTCTTCGATTTCCTCGCATTTTCTTGTATAAAAATTTTCCTTTGCAGTTCTTATTTCTTTTCTGATTTGTTTGTTTACTTCATTATATTTTTGGCTGCATTTTCCCTTTAACTGTCTTCGCTCTTCCATGAGACCTAAAATTTTTTCTGTTATCCATTCTCGTCCTTTTTTCTGTTTCTCTTTGGTAAGCATTTTCTGGGCAGGTTTTATTATGGCGTCTTTTAAATCTTGCCACTTATCTTCTACATGCGTGTTCTCTGTCTTTGTAGAAAGCATTCGTAAGTTATCATTGATATATTGTTTTAAATCTTCTTTAATTGTTGGATCTTGTAAGCGGCTGGTATCTATGTGATCTATTTTTGTTTTATTTGAAGGTCTTTTGAGTCTAATGTGTACCCGCGCTATCAGGGGGTTATGATCTGAAGAAACGTCTGCGCCTGGATAAGCCTTAACTGATCTTATACAGTTTCTGTATCGCTCATTTATTAAAATATAATCTATCTGATTCCTAATTGTTTTTTCCCTAGTGTGTTGAGGGGACGTCCATGTGTACAGTCTTCGTTTGGGTAGCTTAAAGAATGTATTTGAAATTATCATATCATTCTCGTGACAGAACTCTAAAAGTTTGTCTCCTCTGTCGTTTCTTGCCCCTAAACCATATTCTCCCACATTTTTTCCGCTTTTTCCTTTGCCAATTTTGGAGTTGAAGTCTCCAAGGATAAGTGTAACATCTTTTGGCTTTGTAGACTTTAGAACTTGATTTATTTGTTCATAAAACTGCTCAATCTCTTCATCTGATTTATCTGCAGTAGGGGCATATACCTGTATAATATTAAGTTTTACAGTTTTTGTATGCAGTTGTAGGAGCAGGATCCTGTCTGACACTGGCGAAAAATTAGTGACAGACTGTGTCATTCTTCTTGAAACGACAATTGCTACACCATATCTGTGATGTGGGTATTCATTTCCTGAGAAATAGATCATACCGTTGCTTGTCGAGACGTTGCCTGCACCCGACCATCTTGTATCGCTAATGCCTAGGATATCGATGTTTAATCTTTGCATCTCTTGTATAACGTTGTGAATTTTCCCAGGCTCGTACATGCTTCTGACATTCCATGTACCATTTATGTTATTTCATTACCTAACTTTATTTGCACTTGTGCACTTTGCAGTCATATATTCAACCATTTCTTTCTAACGCGCATTCTTCTCATTGCTTCCCATAGTTGTTTCCTGGGCACGCTATCGTATGATTTATCTAAGTCGATAAGGTCATATGTATTTCAATGTTTATTTTCTTTGTTCTTTTTAATCACCTGTCTCATAATGAATATATTATCTAAACATGATCTAGCTTTTCGGAATCCGGCTTGTTCTTCGCTATAATGGTCCATGTGTTGTTCTAGTTTTTCTTTTATACCTGATGAAAATATTCTTGCTATTGAAGGCATTACACTGATCCCCTGTAGTTATTTGGTGATTTTTTCTTACCTTTTTTGAAAATGGAGGACATGTATGTTAAATTCCACTCATCGGGAATCTTCTCTCCTGCTTCGATTTTATTGAACAACATTCGTATAAAGGATACCAGACTTGCGCCTCCATATTTTAGCAGTTCCATTTTTTATGTTCCCTGGTCCTGGTGCCTTATTGTTTTTGAATTTCTTTAGTGTCTTATTTATATCTTCCTCTGTGATTTCTGCTTCCTCAGTTATTATTGTCACAGGGTCGTACGAGATATACTCCGGCCTATTTTCCTGCAATAATTGTGTGTAATGCTTTGACCACTCTTTTGATGTAATTATCTGTATGGTATTTCTACTTCGTTTATTACTTCTGATGTTTTTTATTTTTTTTATGCTTCCGTTGATCTGTTATACCCTATCGTGTTGTCTATGTCTCTGCACATTCTCTCCCAGTATTCGTTTCTTTCGAGCTTTGTTCTTTGTTTAACTTGTTGTCTGAGGGTAACATATTCTCCCCGTGTCCCTGGGGTTTTGTCGTTTAGCCACTTATGAAATGCACTTTTCTTCATCTCTTCTAAGTCGTCACTGTATTTCTACAAATATGTATTCTTATGTTGTTCAATACCCAGCACTTCGTTTGCCGCTTTGTTTATTTTTTCCTATAGGTGTTGATACATTTCTGTTGGGGTCCATTCTTCGTTCATCTGTAGTATATTCTGAACCTCGGCCTGTAAACTACGTTTAAAAATCAGGTAGTCAAATCCCGCACTTTACTCCCTCTCGTCGGCAATTTAAAATGAATTTCAAAACATAAAAGTTTTGGCAAACTTATTGCTAATTTAAATACAAAATGTGTCCACGTTTTCATGTGTACCTCTATTTTACCATTTACAAGAAAACAGCGCCAAGAAAAAAAAAGAGATTGTCATACTGCTTTTTAAATTACAGAATGAAGTAATATCTTTATTGTCATATTACTGCCGCCACGTTAATATAACTTCTTCATATTCTGCAGCGTTAATCAATTCAACTCCCAAATTCCCATCCAAGAAACAAGCTATTTTATATAATGTTCTGGAAAAGGCCAAACTTGAGGAATAGGTATCTACTTGCACTGTGAAAAATTATAGAACCAAGATATATTATTTTTCATCACGAATTTCAAATCACCGAATTTGTATTTACCTAGCTAGTGAAGAATTAGTAGAAACTGTCATGAATGCTGATAACGGAAGGATAACAATCAATCAATACTTTATGCTCGAAGCTTAATTACACCAAATGAAAGATTACTGATCTCTAATGTTTGTCCTAGCATTCCTCACACTTTGGTAAAATCTGAACTTAAAAAGTTCTCTCTCTTCAATCCTGACCCCCCAGGGGGAGTGTAGTGGTCGACGTGATGTCGTGTATTGTCCGTCTCCAGAGATCTCTGTCTCTGGTCATTTCTTTTAATTCATGCATAGGTCTTTGGCATATTCCTGTAATTGATCTTAAAAAGTTAGGCCCCACTTAATTAACTCCAATTAATTTATTACGAATAGGTACAACAAACAAAGAACATGTAGACATATACTGAGCTTTCGAAGACATACATTTATCTCTCCTTTGAAAGCTACATTAATTCCTCTCTCAATTGTTATAAATCATGATCAAAGAACTTAATGTATTTTCTTACCTTTAGAAAAACAGATGTGTTACTATTGTAAACAATCTGACCATTTTGTAGCAAATTGTCCATCCTGTACAAATCCAAATCAAAACTTAACAACAACAGTGCCAACTACTATTATAAATAGAGTAGTTAATAATCTTCCACATGACATCTCGATCACATCAGCATATTTAGCGAATTTATTTACCTTACAATCCTCGACTATACCTTCTTCATTATTTATACCAATAATTACTGAATCACAACAACACCTAATGTTCTACAAGCTCATACATCAATCCTAAACTCTTGCTTAACACTTACATGCCCTATCAATAGCATATTAATGGATACCACTAATACACTTGAAATAACTAATACACCTAGTAAAGAAGTAAACACAGCTAAGAGCAGCCTTGATAAAATTTTAACCCCACCTTTACAAGAACCCAAAGAAAATTTTACAAAACCAATATATAATTTAAAAAATCCAAAAAAATTGATAATTCTGAGACTATTGCTAACAGTATGGACCCCGTAAAAGATTTTATTACTAATAAACTTGTAACACCCATATTAAATTTTGAACAACTGATTATTCTGAAAATGCTTTTGGATTTCCAGATAAATTGAGTCTATCTAAAACTTATACTGAAGACATATTACGCTTACTTAATTTGTAAAAAGAAATCTATTGCCACATTATATCAACAAAAAAAAAAATGAAATCGAGATGTACTAAAATAATTAATTCAATTACTCGACAACTAAATCCTCAGCTCGATAGTGACTCATCCATAGAACCTTCTACATAAGCTCACATTCAAGTCAGGTCAAGCTATAGTGGAATTTGAACGGTCATTATACCCGTTTAGAAATGTTACAATTAATAATTGTTCAAAATTCCCCTTCTACAATTTGCCTGCAAGAAACTCATTTTAAAAATAAAATTCATAATTTGAGAAATTATACAAGAGTATCTAAAATTAGGCAAAATCAAGAACATGCCAGTGGTGGAGTTTTAAATTTTATCGAGAATTTCTATGAATATTGCAGTATTTCTCTAATAACAAATCTAGAAGATGTAGCGGTGTGCTTAGTAGGTCCACTAAACGTAAACATCTGCAGTCTTTACATCGCTCCTAATTCTGATCCAAGTATAGCAGACATTTCTAATCTTTTATGTCAGATTCCGGCACCTCAAATTTTACTGGGAAATTATAATGCACATAACTCATTATGGGGCTCAAAAAAATTGACAAAAATGGGAAGAAAATAGAAACTGTCCTAAATAATCTCAATCTAAATCTACTTAATGACGGCAGGAATACTCGATATAATGCAGCAACAGGAGAATTTTCAGCAATTGATTTGTCAATCTGTGAACCAAACTTGCAACCTAGTTTATCGTGGGACGCGTTACCTGATCTATTAGGAAGTGATACCCACCTTAGTTAACAATTTGTTGTACCATAAGCACAATACACACACCACCAAACGGTCCTTAAGTAAAATCAACTATGGCTAAAGCCATGTTAATAGCCATGTTAAAGCCAATAAATCCATTGGAAAAACAGCTTTTCATTCAAAATATTCACCTGTACCGTGGCGGAACGATGCGTGCAAACAGGCAATAAGAGAATCTTAATCAGCTTTTAATGGTTGTAAACGATATTAAACTACTGAAAATAATTTGGAATTTAAAAGAATAAGAGCTAAATGCAGATTTATTATCAAAAAAATCAAGCAAGAGTCATGGCAAAAGTTTGTTTTAGAAATCAATAGACGTACCCCAATTGGTCAAATCTGAAGCATGGTTAGAAGTATATCTGAAAAAAATTAACAACACTATAAAGTAGTTAATAAAAGACAATCAGACATTTACGTCCGAATGCCATATATCCGAAATAATGGCAAATCAATATTGTACCGCTTCTAGTGATGAAAGCTATTCAATAGAATTCTTAAAACAGAAACAATTTAAATAAAATAAAAGAATACCAATAATCAATGACACTTCACCAATAAACAATCCTATTAGCTTGATTGAAGTTATTGAAACTCTTAACCCAGTTAGAAATACTGGTGCAGGACCAGATAATATACCTCGGCTTTTCCTACAGGACCTACCACTAGTAGGCCAAAAACTATTATTGCAACTATTCAGTTTTATATAGACCAATAAGGTATTCCCACAAATATGGCACTCGTCAATCATAGTTCCAATACACAAACTAGGTAAATCTAAATTTGAAGCAGAATCCTATAGACTAATCTCTCTCACGAATGCAATGTGTAAGTTGCTAGAAAAGATCATTATCAATCGACTCATGTGGTATATTGAACGTCAACATCTTATTATACCCTCAACAAAGTGGATTTAGAAAAAATAGATCAACATTAGATAACTTAATATCATTGGATTAAGAAATTCATGAAGCATTTATCAGGAATCTTTAGCCATATTCTTTGATGTAAAAAAGGCTTTTGATACAGTATGGCGCTATGATATTTTAACTGCACTCCATAATTTTAAGATTCACGGTAACATATTTGCTTTTATTTCAAACTTTCTACGGATATTTCCAAGTTCGAATCAATAACCATTTGTCTGAATCTAAATTACAGAAAAATGGAATTCCACAGTGTCGTACTGCAATGGCACAATTAAAACTTTTTTTTATGCTGATGATCTGGTAATTCTAGCAAGAAATAAAAACATATTATTTGCACATAATCGTATTGCTGCAGCTCTTAAGTCGCTAGAATAGTGGTCTAACAATATTGGGCTCCACTTTTACACCACAAAAATTAAACCTATGCATTTTTCACGAAAATCAAATTTACAAAAGCTCCCAAATCTATTTTTATACAATTCTCTTATAGAATATATAAAATAAAATAAAATTCCTAGGGATGCAACTGGACTCAAAAGTCATATACACGCGATAAGACTATAGTGCCAAGCTGGACTAAACAATATGAAATCTGTATCACATAAAAATTGGGAAGCAGATTTTCCAACTCTAATAAAATTACATAGAGCTTTAATTAGATTAAAACTGAACTACGGATGTGTTGTGTATAACAGCAAATCAAACATTGCTCAAAACTTTGGATATTCTTTAGAGTTCAGGCGTTAGACTTGCTCTAGGAGCATATTGCACCAGTCTTATGGACAGTCCACTCGTGAAGCTGGAGAGCCACCCTTAAATTAAAAAAAAAATTAACTCTATTGTATGTCTCGAATATATAACGATATATCAAACTATCGAGCTGTCTGGAATCAGTCGGAGATGTCCAAGTTGCTTGATTGTTCGGTTAGTAAGAAACTGACATGGAGTTATAGAAGCATTTTTAATCCTGAACAATTTGGCTTTATGAGAGGTAGGTCAACAGATACCAACCTGGTTTTGTATGTTAATCATATATATAACAGCTTTAAAGAGGGGTGCCAGATTGACTCAATCTATACTGACTTTTCCAAAGCATTTGATCGGGTAAACCATGGGGTCCTCTTACAAAAACTAAGAGCTTTGGGTATTTTAGATCCCTTCTTCAGTAGATTACAGAATTTGTTAGTGGCCGTACGCAGACAGTTAACTTGGGAAGTGACACTTCAATTGAAATAACAGTTCCATCAGGCGTGCCACAAGGCTCCCATTGTGGCCCTGTTTTGTTTTGCTTGTTTCTGGTTGATTTAGTACAACAAATAAAAAATTGTAGTGTTCTTATGTTTGCTGACGATGTAAAACTGTTTAGAAAAATTAAATCCTGGAATGATGCTGTTATATTACAGGAAGATCTTAAATCGTTTTATGATTCGTGCACTTTAAACAAAATGTCACTCAATATAAACAAATGTCATAAAATGACATTCTCGAGGCAAAGAAATCCAATTACATTTGTTTACTACATAAATAACTTGCCATTAGCCTCGAAAAATGAAGTATTAGATTTGGGAATTTGGTTAGACACCAAACTGTCATTCTCAAGCAACATTAACCAAGTAACAAACAGAGCGATGAAAGTGCTGGGATTTATCCAACTCACATCTGTGGATCTGTCTTTATTTACATTTAGAAGACTTTATTGTGGTCTCGTTAGGCCCATTCTTGAGTTTGGATCGGTTGTATGGTCCCCATCATACTACTGTTACATTCAACAGATTGAAAGAGGCCAGAATAAATTTTTGAGGGTAGCAGCCTATAAGAGTGGATACAGGAGAGAGGAATACGACTATCAGTAGGTAAGAGATAGTCTTAACTTGCCAACACTTGAGTCAAGAAGGACATTGTTAGATTTATGTTTCTTACACAAAGTTATCAATGCTTTTATAGATTGTCCTCAACTTTTATCGCTTGTTAGTCTTAAAGTTCCTAGAAGAAGCAACAGACAATCAGAAATCTTTTCGCCATTTCACCACACTAATTATGGTATCAATGAACCAACTACACGATTGGTCCGGAGTGCTAATAGCTTGCCAAGACAAATAGATATTTTTGACTCCAAAATTAGTTTGTTTAAAAAACAACTAAAAAATATCTTACAATAAGTTGGTTGTACATCTGTATTATTCTTATATGTTTGTATTATTCTGAGGTGTTTGTTATTTTAATAATTTATTGTTGTTAAGGTGTAACTTTTTAAAACTTGTGATTGTTATTTTGATAATATATTGTTTTTAAGATGTAACTTTGTAAAAATTGTAAGTAAATCGATGCCGTATATAAATAAATAAATAAATATAAAATCTAACCCAAAAAATCCAGCTTTCAAATAACAGATTCCAGGAGGTCTACCAAAAAAAAATTGGGGTCCTGTACATTTCTATCAACGAATTAATAGATACTTATTAGATTTTAATATTGAACTACCTCCCCATCTTACAGGTAGGATAAATATCCTACCTGTAAAATAAATGTATATTTTCCTTGGGTTGTTCCTTCTTCGCTTTCTAACCTTAAACTTACAGCATATAACAAAAATGATGTGATACCCAAATTTTTTAAAACCTACTTTCTCCATGTTCTCACACAGTACACAAATTACCATTTTATATACACTGACGCATTTAAGACCGTAAATGGAGTAGAAGCATGCTTTGTAATATTATATGAACATTCCATCTATAAATTGTCTTCTAAGACGAGTATTTTTACAGCAGAACTATTTGCCATCAATAAGGCCCTAACCTTTATTCTAGAAAAAAACTTCCCAAATCTCTTATAATCTCTGATTCACTTAGTGGTCTGACATCAATTTCTCAGATTTATCCCTCTCATCCAACATTCCAGCAGATTAAGCTAACTTCATACCATATATACCAAAACAATTTGATAGAAGAGTTCCTCTGAGGACTGTCACACGTTGGAATAGATAGTAACGAAAAGGCAGATGGCCTAACTAGGTCAGGAGTAACAAATACAGCCGCAAATTACGGTGCAGTAACCCCGGAGGTCAGCAAACTCAATCAACACTTTGTCAGCATTTAATTTTTATATAAAAGAAATTGTACTTTAATTAAATTCAATTATTTTCAATCAATAAAGCAGTGCAGTATAGTTGTAAAAGTTAATAAAGGGTATTTTTTAAAAAGTACCTTCGCGAGTTCAAACCTTTAAGTCACATCAGTCGAAAATCTAACGGTGCATTTAGATTTAAAACCTTACTTAAAATCAAAATTGCACAATGTTTGGCAAAACCAATGAAATAGAAGCACCACTAAATTGATAGAAATAAAATCTTTCGTCCTTCCATGGAACTTTTGGCCTTCAAAGCGACAACATCATGTCCTACTAACACGTCTCAGATTAGGACACACTTCTACAACACATGAATACTTGTTGGAGAGAGAAGAGGAACCAGTGTGTTTTGTTTGTGAATGTAAAGTGATAGTGAAGCACATTTTGATTGACTGTCCAATGTACTCAGTTAAAAGACTAATCACCATATTCCAAAAACATTAAAATAACTTCTAGGAGAATCTAACTACTTAGCTGACTTGATAGAATTCTTGAAATCTATAAACTTTTTTAATAAAATTTAATACAATACATCAATAAATAAAATACATTGTATACATTACTGTAACATATATACTGTAATATATTGTATACATTATTATGTAATTAATATTTTGTATATGCCTATGTAAGTCTTTATCACTTTTTGTATTTTTCTTATGCTAATAACCCTAAGTGGTTGAAGCAAAATAAAAAAAAAAATTAATATTCGTTAAGTCGCATGTCGTCTTAGTCGTATGTAATGAACATGCTATTATCTATCATATTGTTGAAATATTTCTGAAACATAGTGTATTCCGTCACCCTCTTAATGATGAAACTGTCGGTGCATATTTTTTTACTACTATCAGTAGCTCTATACCTTTTGCCCTACAACCACCAATAGAGGTACATAATAAAACGTACATAATAATAGAACAAAATAAAATTTGTTGTATAAAGTCAGTTTACATTTTTCATAAAAAAGACCATTTATGGTAAATCTGGCAAACAGGACAAAGCAGTCATTGTGAATACAACAAAACTCTCATTTGGAAATCGCTGTGAAAAAGAGTTCCTTTTAAATCGAACATACAAAAGAATTAACGTTGATTGCGCAATAATATGCATTTTACATTAATCAGTAACTGAAGCAAAATCCATTGATGTTACATTTCAGGTTGCTCGAACATGCGCCCCTATACTATAAGTACTATTTTTCTCTATTTATTTCATTTTACATCGCTGAGTGCCAACTATAGTATTTTTTGCTACGGCATAATACGTATGATATTTCTGTTTGAATTTTGATTGAGAAACATTTTTAATGGTGGAATTTTTAGTATTTTTATCGTAATAAATACCTAATGAAACAGATTTTTCTTGATTTCTCCGTATAATATAAGTTTTCAATAAAAAAAGTTTCTGTCAAAATTAAGAGTAAAATTTATAAATATTGGCAGTGTAAAAACAGAATTTGATGTTACTCAAGCCAACCGTATCCTTCTATTTATTTCTCCGGTCTGATTTTCTTTGTTTAATTTAACTAGTTGTCCCAAATACACATATTCTTTTACTTGTTTTATAGTTGTTTGTGCAATTGTAGTTATTAATTCTTCTGGTTGGTTGATCATAATTTTTATTTTATTATAATTCATTTGTAGACCTATTTTTGTTTATTCGCTATTTAATTCATCCATCATATTTTGTAAGTCTTCCCTTTTATCTGTTATTAATACAATGTCGTCTGCATATCTCAAGTGATTCAACTATCGGCCGTTTACGTTAATATCTCGTTTTTCCCATTGTAATTTTTGCATAACGTCTTCCAAAGCTTGATTGAATAGTTTGGGTGATATAATGTCACCCTGTCTAACTCCTCTCCGTATCTTAATAGGCTCCGTTTGTTCAAATATTTTAATGGATGTTGTTGCTTGATCACATATATTGGAAATTAAGTCCATATATCTCTTGTCTATTCTCCCATTTTGTAAAGAAGTAAAGAGTTAGGTAAAGAAATAATAAATAAGACTTACTCACAATCAATTTAATTTAACTCTCAGACGTCCGGTTTCGCTTTCTACAATATGCAAAGCATCCTCAGGTCTCGATATAAAGTTAAACAAATGATGCCGGTACTCTATTAATTGATGGATGGTAGAACATGGCTGAAACCACTATGTATTGTTGAATGGAGATCTCAATTCTATTATTGCAATTATTTGACAGTAAACGGGAAGTTCTTGAGGAGATAGATTTGATCCAATGAAGTAGAGATATGTGTGTGATTGTTTGTTAAATTAAAGTGATGTAATATACTATTGTGTTATTAAAAGCTATTTATACTTATTCGAGAAATATATATTTTTGAAATGTGTGTTATTTATTGAGTAATTGTTTTATGAAGGTGACAATATTATGACAATGAATAAGTTTAGATGTAAAAATTGTGTGGGTGTGCAATTATTTTCCAACTTGTAGTTATCAAATTACTTTGATAAAGTTCTATTGGCAATAAGTAAATATTGGAAAGTCAAGTAAATAAAATATTAAAATACAAACAATTAAGGACAATTTAATCACACTAAAACAGAAAACACTTAGAAGGGACGAAACAAACATTGAATTTAAAAGAAGAAGGGCTTTAATGCACTACATCGCAGTCTTGGGCACAATGAGTTTTTTTTATGTTTTATCTATTATCTAAATAAAAAAAAAAATAAAAAAAATTTAAAAAAACTCATTGTGCCCAAGACTGCGATGTAGTGCATTAAAGCCCTTCCCCTTTTAAATTCAATGTTTGTTTAGTCCCTTCTAAGTGTTTTCTGTTTTAGTGTGTTTAAATTGTCCTTAATTGTTTGTATTTTAATATTTTATTTACTTGACTTTCCAATATTTACTAATTGCCAATAGAACTTTTACATCTAAATTTATTAATTGCATTATATTTTACATCTAAACTTATTAATTGTCATAAAACTGTCACCTTCATAAAACAATTACTCAATAAGTAACATACATTTCAAAAATATATCTCTCGAATAAGTATATATAGCTTTTAATAACACAATAGTATATTACATCACTTTAATTTAACAAACAATCACACACATATCTCTTCTTCATTGGATCAAATCTATCTCCTCAAGAACTTCCCGTTTACTGTCAAACAACTGCAATAATAGAATTGAGTTCTCCATTCAACAATATATAGTAGTTTCAACCATGTTCTACCATCCATCAATTAATAGAGTACCGGCATCATTTGTTTAACTTTGTATCGAGACCTGAGGATGCTTGGCATATTGTAGAAAGCGAAACCGGTCGTCTGATAGTTAAATTAAATTGATTGTGAGTAAGTCTTTTTTATTATTTCTTTACCTATTTGAAATGGACTCACACAAGCAACACATTCATGATTTGAATCATGTAAAGAGTTCTTTACTGCCCAATTATTCACCTTATCAAATGCTTTTTCAAAGTCCACAAATACCATATACATTGGGATTTGATATTCGTTGGCCTGTTAATTAATATTTTTATCGTGAGCAGATGGTCGCTTCTACTGAATCCTTTTCTAAAACCGGCTTGCTCTCTTGACGTAATTATCTAACTTGTTTGTTAGTAGTTTAGTTAACAGTTTGTATAAATCGGCCTTTAATTTTTCAGATCTTTTCTATCGCATTTCTTAAATAGTAATAGTGTTATTGCCTCGTTCCATGTGGTGGGTATTTCTTTGTGTTCAATATTTTATTCATTAGTACATAAAGGACTTCCATTGTAGTTTTCCCCCATTTTTACAGTTATTCCATCTTTCCCAGGAGATTTGTTATTCTTTGTTTCTTTGAAAGCCTTTTTAACGCATTTTTACTGACTTCTGGTTGTAGGTCAAAGTTAACGTTCTTTATTTTCAGTTTTAACTGATTACGGATTTCTTGGGTTGGTTTTTGTTCTGTTTTATAGAGATTTGTATAATATTCGTGTGTTATCTGTAAAATTTCTTTTATATTGTCGGTCTTCACTTCTTCTTTGTTCTTTATGCTATTTATTTGTATGTTTTCCAAGTTCTACTTTAAGCACTTCTTGTTTCCATTTTTTTAAATTTTTTTCTCTATCTTTTCTTCCTGTACTCTTCGTTTACACTCCTTGATATTTTTTCTAATAGGTTTATTTATTTCTTTGTATTCCACTTTATTTCTGTCCACTTGTTCCAGCAATGTTCTTTATATGTTCATAAGAATCATTGTTTTCTGGGATACGAAACTTTCTTTTTTTTGTCTGTGTTATTTCTTTACCCACTCTCATTAGAGTTTCAGTAATTATCATGTTTATTTCATCGATATGATTGTGTTCTATATCATCCTTGGTCGTGAATATTTTCTTTATTCCCTCTTCGTACGTCTGTTTTTCTTGTTTTAGTTTTCTTATTTCTGATTATATTCCAATTTTTATTATTTAAAATCTTTTATCAATGATCAGCTTGGCTCAGGCTAATATGGTCGCAACTAGTTGAGAAGCGGTTTAGGGCTGTTACGTCTTTAACCATGGATTTTTGCGTTAGAAGAATATAATCAATTTCGTTTTTAGTTTCACCATTGGGACTAATCCATGTCAATTTTCTTTGGGTTTTTTTTAAAGAATGTATTCATTGCATATAGTTGCTTCTGCTCCAAGTAATTCATCAATGTGTGTCCTCTATCATTTCTTTTGCCGTATCCATGGTGTCCTACTTTGTCTTCTTCTTTATATAATTGTTCTTCTATTTTGACATTGAAGTCCCCGATTAGTAGCGTTAATTTTGATTTCTTTTCTTCCATAGCTGTTGTTATGTCTTCGTAAAAGTGTTCAATTTCTTCATCGCTGTAGGTACTTGTTAGAGCGTACACCTGTATGATTTTTAAGGACGTTCTACTCTATCTGATATGCCCTTGGTAGATTGTATATATTTAACTATTTTTTTTATTTATTATAAATCCTACTCCAGTCTTTACTTAGAAAGCTGAAACAAAGTATTGGCAATTACCATATTCTTTTGTTGGCAGAATTCTACAAAGTCATCAGAACTGTACAAAGCCATAAATCCATATTTAAGGTGTATGAAATTAAAAGGAAAATAGCGGAAGCAATAAAAATAGCTGGCTGTGTAAACAGTAAAAAACATCGTAATAAAATCATTGACGTTGAGTCTAAATCGAGAATATAAAAAGCCGCTATTCGAACTATATTAACATATACCGCAGAAACTAGATCAGCAACAACAAAAAAATATATTATTTGAAACAACAGAAATAAAGGTACCTCGTGGCAGTTGAAAAGACTCTCCTAGACAGAAAAATAAGTAAAAACATAAGAAATGCATGTTGGGTAGACGATATTAATGGTTGAGTGCTAACCAGATACATAGAGTGAGATGAATATATCAGCGTAATGAAAGAAAGAAGAATAATTAGAATTGCTCTAGATAAATTGTCAATAGGATAGAGAAGTATAGGCTGATTTCGAAAAAGAATTAGCGACAATATGAACGTTGATGCAGGTGCATGAAGTTTAGAGGATTCGCCAAAAATAAAAATAAAAAACGAAGAAATTGATGGAAAACGAGGTGATAGTGATCATTCTGTGTTAAGGCTACCTCTTTATTATTAATATTGCAATCCCATAGAGTTTGTTTAGGACATTTTTTAAGAAATAAGTGGATGAGATAAACGTTGACTTTAAGGTTTATTGATAGTATTTGCGATAAATTTCTTGAAACAGATCTTCAATTCAGATTTTTCGGCGAGTTGATCCGATTATGAACCCAGTAGTGGAGATAAGTTATCATTGGAAGATTCTGACGTTGAAAAGTTTATAGGCGCGGGGAAAGAAGCGAGGTGATAGACTGTGATATTTCCTGTTTAGTCAGCGGCGTACCTTCCAATAATTGAAAGGTATTTGAAACAGTTTTTTCATTTGCATAAATAATGACTATTGGTTTGATTGCTTTTATTTTTAGTATCGTAAACATATAAAATATTTCGAATAAGTGAGAAACAACGAACGATGAATAATTTTAATTTTCCGTGTATAGAAATAAATATATTTATAAAAATTGATTTACACAAAAGAATAAAGATGGGGTAAATAAAATCGCACAAGTACTTTATATTGCTATGTCTTTATTAATTCTAATTTATTGTTTTTATTTATTTGTCAAAGGTTCTATATTTATAACACTAACAACTTAATTTAAAGTTTATTTATAATAGTTCATCTTACAATAATAATTTATTACGATCGTTACATTTTAAAATACCCGTCGCGATCTTCTTTTCTGACTGACTTCCCATAATAAAAAACCTCGTTATATACTCATACAGCTGTTAGACAAGAAGGATGTCGACCCTTGGATTTATTACTTGGAATTTCTGCCAGCTAGTCGAAGGATCGTAAAATCTAGAATATATTAGTCAATAAACAACATATTTACAGGTTTTTAATATGACTTATATTTTTTACGTAACAATATATTATTTTATTTAAACTAAAATAATACACAAGCAATAAAAAGTTAAAAAAATTCTTTCCCCAAACATTGACCTGTTCATGGTATCGTGTATGTTCTTCCCTTATCCAGTGAGTGATACGTTGAAAAAATATAGTGCATTATGGTGTATAACTTCAGATTCTTTGTTAGTTGGCAACATTAGTATGTCAAGTTAGACGTAGCAGTAGACAGAAGAAAGATAAAAGTTCAGGAATATTTATTTAAGAAAATATTAATAAACCTAAAAAAACATAAACTATTGTTTAACAAAACATAAACAACAAACCACATATACAACAATATATAAACACTTTAAACCTTAAACCTTATGCAACGGGTAGGGTTCTAAAATAGAAATATGCTGTATTGTCACTGAAAATTGTAAAATTTTATGGACAAAGCTAACAAAAAGTAAAAAAAAAAATAACAATAACAAATTAAATTTACTAAAATTACAAAAATTGTCAATATCACATAATAAAAGATAGTAAAATATACAATTCATTGCAAAATCTAACTAAATTGCAAATTGCACAATAAAACCTTACGAAGTAGTTTAAGAATAAGTTTTAGTTGCTGCATGTGATATCCAAATATATAATACTTTAGCTGCTTGTACCTAAACGTACTGTAATTTTTTAGTTTCTCGTTAAGAAACTCTTCCACTGAATAATATGGTTTTTCAGATAGATAGGCTTTTGTCAATTTACAGAACTTACGGAAAGAAGTTGTACATTTAAGTTGCAAAGGGAGTTGACTGTATAATTTTTTTTTGCCGAATATAATGTAGATTTATTTACTAACTCAGTGGACGGAATCGATAAATACATATCAAAGGTTGAATTCCTGGTGGACTTATTCATGATTGGGTCTTGCTGGAAAAACATGTAGGTGTTTACCAATTAAGAAAACAGTTTCTAGTATATACAAAGAGGGAAGAGTTAAAATCCCGTGATTTTTGAAGTAGCTTCTACAATTTGTTATTCTACTGACGCCAAAAAGATATCGTATTGCTCTTTTGTGTAATTTAAAAATAACATTATATTGGGTAGCTGTACTAAAACCGCAAAAAGGAAGGCCATATCGAAGATGAGACTCGAACAAAGAAAAATATGTCATTTTGGAAGATGCTAAATTCTGCTTCGAAACAGATCTTATTGTATAGCTGGCTGATACTAGTTTCTTACTTAACAAATCGATATAAAGGAACCATTTAACGTTGCTGTCTGTAAAAATACCATGAAATTTTCAAGAAACGACGATACTGATCTGGTTGTTATTAAGAAGCAAGAGTTGAGAGGCAACTTTATAGAATAATGCTACTGTCTTATTCATGTTAAAAGAGAGTAAATTATAGTCGGACCAAGTTTTTATTTTAAGTTGATCAGAAGTTATAATTGCATGAAGAGTTAAAGATGAGAAAAAGTAGGTGACCCAGTACTGAACATTGTGGTACTCCACATACAATGCTTATCGTGAATTACACAATCATAAGATTAGGCATAGTTACAAATAACAGTGGCAGTGTAAACATTATTGTTTAGTGCTTGATAGACCTCATGTAGTAGAGAAAACATAACATCACTGGTACATTTATTAGATAAAAAGCTGAACTGACTTCGTGATAAAATGTTGATTTCAACAAGAAAAGACATAAGTCGGGCTTTTATAAATCTTTAATAATTTTGGATAGGATGTAATTTTTGTTTTCAGTCTTTTTAAAGATTGTTGTAAATGCGTTATTTTACTTGTTTGGCTCTTAACAGTATTTTTTAACACTCTTAAAATGTTTCTTGGCCTTTTCAGGTGTTGAAAAATCGCTGCTAGACACGTCTTCAACGTTTTATTTCTAAAACATATAATTATGTTTTCATAATTATAATCCTTGTTTTTATAATATAAACTAAAATCTTACTTTTTATAAATATTACGTGGAACATATGAAAAAGTATTATCACCAAGTAACAACTCGTTTCAGTATCTGATGCTGTAATGGTGCTCGAAGATGCGTTTTCTATATCTATATTTTCCATGTCTTCTTCATTGTCACTTAAACATCTAGAATATTGAATTTATATACATTACAAAATATATTAAAATTTGTTTAAGATTGGAATAATCTCATAAAAAATTTAGCCAAAACTCACCTCCTTTTTAATAGTTTAAGAGAAGTAGATTTTACATTAAAACTCATGTCTGTCTCCATATTACATTCTTCAGTATCAATGAAACTCTTAAAATAGTGTGAGTAATTTTAGTATTAAAATGAAAGAAATAATCAAAATCCACATTTAGATTTATTTATAAATGTAATTAACAAATTCAATAAACTTACCTTTTTGAAAGTCCATAAAAATCATCCATATCAATACTATTGGAAGCTGTTTCTTTATTTTCCATATCGTTTGTAGAACTGAAACATTGAATTAATATTCTATGAGTGTACATTATATTTATTATACTCTGTATGGTAAATTACATAGAAATTCGTTATAGTTACCTTAGTTCTGGTGATTTATGATAAATATTTATTGGAACAGTTCCTTTCCTCACCAGAAAAAATAGTAAATCTCATCAAAGAACTCTACAGTGACACAGAAAGCAAAATCCTACACAACGGCATAACATCTGACCCAATAGCTATGCTAAACGGAGTAAAGCAGGGCTGTGTTTTATCCCCTATACTATTTAACATTGTACTGGACTCCGTACTAACAAAGGTAAACTCTAATAGAGGAATTTACTGGGGATTAACAAACAGACTGGAAGACCTAGATTACGCTGATGATATATGCCTCCTAGCACATACAAAACAGGACATGCAACTCCAAGTAAACAAAGTACAAGAAGAATCAAAGAAGGTTGGTCTAGAAATAAACACCAACAAAACCAAAGAAATGCGATTTGGTACCAGAAACAACCAACCTATTATGATCAACGACCAGAAAATTGAGAGAGTAGCGGAATTTGTATATCTGGGCAGCATAATTGACTGTAATGGGGGTACAGAGCGTGATGTACATGAAAGAATAAATAAGGCTCGCAACGCCTACAACATGCTTAACAACATATGGAAATCCAGGATTTACCCAACTAAAACGAAACTAAAAATCTTCAACACAAATGTAAAAGCTGTATTACTGTATGGCTGCGAAACGTGGAAGATATCAGCACCCATAGTACACCAATTACAAGTTTTCATTAATAGAGCGTTACGAAAAATCCTTCGTATATTTTGGCCTAACCGAATCTCCAATGAAAATTTATGGAACCAAAGCAACCAAGAAAATGTCATAAAGCAAATAAGGCGAAGAAAATGGAGATGGCTGGGCCACACACTCCGTAGACCGCCAAATGACATTGCCAGGACAGCACTGGATTGGAATCCCCAAGGCCGACGGAAAGTAGGCAGACCTAAGGGAACTTGGAGAAGGACAGTACTGGACGAAGGGAGAACAATGGGAAAATCCTGGCTTGAAATCAAAGCACTAGCCAGAAATAGAGTTCGCTGGAGACACTTTGTGGAAGCCCTATGTTCCTCTTAGGAATCTTGGGACTATATATATATCCTTTCCTCAAATTAACCCATCCACTTGGTTGTATAATTAGATCACGCTTTCTAAAGTATTCTGAGCAGACCATAGTAGTTTTGGTTACTTGTTCTTTATTTAAGCCGAACATAGACATCCACATATCCAGCAGCTGTTGATTCTTTACTGAGAACCTGCATATTATATTTCATTGAAATTAATATATTTATAGCAATTATAGTGTAGATTAGAAAAAATAAATAAATGTACTTATAATACTACAAAATTTACTTTATTTCTCAAAATTAAATTTCAATTCATGTTAAGAATTAAGTAATATCACATCCCAGTACTACGCCCATGGACGTAATTCCAATGTTTATAATACTTACGAATGAAATGACAGTTCTGTATGTAAATATGCAGTTTTCCTGTATACAACACAGTTACGCATCATTAGGACACTTAACTATTAACTATTCTTCAATTCAAATTTAAAATATATTAACAAATTTACTAAAATGTCACAAATAAGGAAATTATTAACTTAAATGTAAACAGTACAACGCCATGTTCCTTTTCCTCAAATGGCTACGAATGGTAGCCATTGATATTATTGAGCCAATTGATATTACCAATGATGCCAAGTTTTACATAAAGTTAAGATTATCAGAATATATTCTCTTTTAATAAATTAAAAAATTAATATTTTTCTTTTAATTCCTTGGTTGCGAAATGATTATATCTAAAAATAGTTTATACTAACTAGACAATACATTTTTATGTATAAATTAAAAATAAATTATGCTAAAAATCGAAAATATTTCGAAGATTGACTTGGAAAAAAAATAATATGACATTGTTAAATTAGGGATTTGTGTCTATGACTGTGACGATCTCATGGCTTCATGTAAAGATGTAAATAGCCCGGTCCTTCTTTATTTATACGTCCATGTATTACACCTTCTACTTCTAAAGTATCGACCACTTCTACTGCACCGTCAGTTTCTCGTGCACGTTATACATTGCATGAAACTATCAAGTATGTGATTATCAAATATGCATCTGCATCTGATAGTTTCGATAACACTAGAAAACATTCAATGGTTACTAAAAATGTATGTGATGAAACCAGTAATTTTAGATGGGTCCTGTGACTGGTGAGCATTTACGAAATTTTACATTTACTGCTAATTCTGGTTTTGTAATATCATTGTATGACAATTATGATACGTCGCCATATTATTCCTATAAACTTTTCATTTCGGATAAGCTAGTTAATTTTTTTGTAAACGAAACCAATCGTTAAGCTTTACAGCAACAAGAAAAAGCACAAAAAATAAAAGCTAGAATTCATCGGTGGTCGATACAAACGCCGAAAAGATGAAAAAATTTATAGGAATCATTATGTCGATGGGTATAACGCATTTACCTGTCATTTAATTGTATTAGTCAAGAAATTTTCTCCCTAAAAATGCTGTATCTTCAGTTATGTCACGGAATTGGTTCCAAATACTATTGAAAATGTGGCATTTTGCAAATAATAAAGTCACAGACTCGTTTCGAATCGTTCAAGCTCAAGTTGTCCCTGGAGAATTTATCTGCATAGACTTAACAATATTCACACACTGGAATGTTTTCCTTAGTCATTAGGTACTTATGCGTAATATTGGTATAACCGAATCAACTACTTTGGTTAGGTTATAACAATGACTAATGATCAATAACCAGGAATATTTGACTTGGTGAGCTATTTTTAGGTTTACTTCGCGCCACAGTTTGACTGCGACAGAAAGAAAACAAAAAACATTACAATTCTTGAAAACAACTCTTAAATTAAAAATGAACGTACGATGTTATTTTTAAATATCCACTAGGAAACTAAGTTCCTGTAGCTGGCTGTATACCATGTATCACAAATTTTTAAATTTCAAATTCTTTATAAAAGGTATATAATGAAATACTTTAACAGGCTATATCACAATTACAAAACGTTTTCGGAATCTATATTCCATCATCAGTGTAACCTGAAAGTATATAACCACTTTAATTAATTTCACGTTGTTTTTAATTAAAGTGGTTACATACTTTCAGGTTAGACTGATGATGAAATATATAGATTCCGAAAACGTTTTGTAATTGTGATCTAGGCCGTTTGGGTATTTTATTATATACCTTTTATAAAGGATTTTAAATAATTTTTTTTATTTTTAAATATGATTCTGTATACGTCTCTTTGTGTCAAATCAAAATTAAAAGGGCATTAAGAGATCATGTTAAACTCAACAACAATTTCATGACAATGGCTCAATAATATTTGTGTACAACAGTCAAATAGCAACATTTAATTTTGTATTAAAAATACATGACATTTATGAACATCCCAACAATACCGAATTGAAATATTGCAATAAACAAAGTTAAACTTTTGAGAATAATGTATCTCTATCATGTAGCCAAGTACCGGCGTGTTCCAACTCTTTATTTTCGAATACTTTCTCGATACATTCAACCATAGACAAAGCAATGATCTCATATTATGAACAACACGGAATAAAGCAGCGCCTAAAAAGAAAACCAATTCGCTTTGGTTACAAGTCTTGTTTTTGTAATCTAGGATCTGGTTATTTGATCGATTTTCAAGTGTATCAGGGGGTAAAAGGACAACAAAATGATTATATATAATAGAATAATTTAGAAAGTATTATAATCCTGTAGATTCGGAGAATTTGGCAACATTTGAATGCAGAAAACTAATGACCCATGTTATCTAGGCAGATAATTATTTCACTTTCCTTAAGTTGGTGGATCATATGAAGAAATGTGGAATAGGTTTCGTTAGTATAATTAGGTCAATCTGAGTTAAAAAATGCCAAAACTTCCACGTGGTCATCACGAGGCATATTATGACGAAACTAATTTATTTTTGTGCAGACGGAATGAGAACAGTATGATAACTGTTCGCAGAAAGTAAGAAAATAAAACTTCCACAGCCTTATTTAATTAAAAAAATATTACAAGAACATGAAAGGTATTGACAGAATGGATCAAAATGCCTTATATAATAGAACAAGCATAAGGTCTAAGAAATTGTACGGGTCTCTCTTCATACGTACATATTGACGAATCTTGGACATATCCGTATATAATGATTGGCTACTTTATGGAAAAATACTGGAAACTAGTAAAACGAACTGTGGTTGACACCAGTTTTGATAATATTGTGCATCTTATATTGGCCGCAAGCAAAACTGACTTATGGTCTGTGCCACTCAACAACAATCAAAAAATGTTTTATAAAATTTTACGATAAGTAATATTTAGCGTTATTTTTTTTGCGGTATTTTTGAATGTTTTAATTCTTGTTAACCCCCTCTCTGGCTCAGTGATAAGAGCGCCTACCTTTAAACCTAAAGGTCGTGAGTTCGAATCTCATCTGGGTGGAGAAATTTTCGTTTCTTAAAAATTAATCAATGAAAATAATTTCTATCCTTGTGCGATCGGTACTCACCGGAGGGACCGCAGACGTTCGAATACAATTAGCGTCTCTTAGACAGTAGACAGTAGACAATGACGCCGACTTTGCTAAGTATCAAGACAATTACTCTATACACACACACACACACACACGCACACACACACACACACACACACACACACACACACACACTACACTAGGTACCTGACTGTACCATGCCAATGATCTTAGTTGTCGAGGCATTAACTCAATAATACAATAATTCCTGTCCTACACTATTGCTAATTAAATTTGTTTTTAATTTGTGCAGTTATTTTATAACGTGTTGGGTTTTTGCAACAATATTTTTCAAAAAATCTTAATTTTTGCCCATTTGGGATCACTTTTATTCACATATAGATTACACTTAAAGATCCTGAAAAAAATTTATCTAGGCAAGCTAAAGACTTCAAATATTTGGGCTCAAATGTAAATGCGGAGGGGAAAATGAGACCCGAAATTAACAACAAGAGTAATGAAGGTTACTAAAGTTACTACTATGGATTAAAAAAGGCGTTTATATGAAGAAAGGAGATTAGTATCATCACCATAAAAAAATATTTAACAGTGTACACCTACCCTTGCTACTATATGGCTCAGAAACTTTGACTTCAAATAACAGGGACAAAAGTAAAAAAAACATTCTTTCATGCATTTTTTCTACTAGAAATTTACTGCAACAGTATAGATTTGCAGGAAAGTATATACCTCCACAATAAGACTTTTAGTCAGCACAGACAACTGTTGTTCCTACTGCTTTAAACATTTAATATATTTTATTTTAGTTAACATAAGAATACCGCTTAAATTTAGCTATTTATATTAGAAAGGTTTTACTGCCATTAGTCTAATCACTACTCGTATAATTAACACTTACTCCGACCCTGCGATTATTCCGGAAAAGCAGCTCCTCGATATGAAGATGCATGTTGTCAAAGAGGTTATTTCCTTAGAAAATAATTGCGGGGAAATTACAAGAGCCCTTATTACATTCGGCTAATAATCACTTAAAGTTCTCATCTTTAATTAAAAAGGTGACTTCAAAGAAACGGACATATACTTCATCTAAAGTGGAAAAAAGAGGTAATATTAATGTCACTGGTTCTTATATGGCGTCGGGGCTGATGAACAAAATGGAAAATTTTACATAAACCTAAGAGAGATCATCAAAGGAAAGCGTAAGTGGAAATTCATGACAGTCCTCACAAAGAACAAGGATTTTTTCAAAGCAAGACCAATTTTCTATTCTTGGTATGAGGGTATTTAACCAATCAACATTGCGTATTTCAAAAAACGCTCATGCGACTCACATGAAAGAGGCACTTTTCATCATACTCTCGTCGTCCACAAAGCGAATAGCTGATACGAGGAAGTGCAGATACAAAAGATCACATATAGTGATATCATTAAGGCTTTAATTAGCCTCCTGTTTTATTCAACTAGATTCATATTTATTACAAATATCACAAAAAGTATTTCAATATTCGTATTCCGTAAAATACCTAATTTATTCATGACAATAAATATATTGATATATATATATTTATATATTTCTAAACAAAATTAAAACATTTACTACATATACTACATACAATATAGGTAAAAGTTTATGGTCGGTATGGTAGAATCTAACAGGGTATCTAAAACATATATAAAATCATATTTTCAGCGAATAGACAAAGAAAAAAATATATTTTCCCTTGGTCTCCCCTTCACATTTTTTAGAAACGCCCATTAAGAAATGTTATACGATTATTTCCGATCCAGCTTAGCTTATACGTAAGAAACAGCGGCAGGGTTGCCCTATTACATATTTGAATTAAAAAATTGAATTGATTTAAAAAAATACCGATTAGTGCTGCGGTTATATTGCCATTCAAAACTTGATGATATTCAAAATGAAACATTAATTGACACAAATACTGGTCCATAATTTTTAAATTTCATGAAAAATTTACAGATTCGCATTTTTTATTTGACGAAATTGTAACCCAATTTTGAATAATATAAGAAATTTTGGCAACGTCGCCATTCGTCAAGACGAGACAGGCCGACATCTATGCTATGCTATATATTATTTTTTGGAGGAAACTTTGTAAGTGTGAAGATAAGAAATAAATATGCCGACTGTTTATACAGTAGAAGAACATGTACAAATAATAAAATGGTACTTTGGGGGCAAAAACAACAAAAATATAGTTTCATAGATATTATTTGGAAAATACCAAATAATGTTTTATTTTTAATTAAAAGACGTAATTTTTCGTCCAGTTTAAATTTAATACAATACATCTGCTTCTGCCTAATGCTTTACTACTACTGACCACTGACCTACTGACTGTGTGTTTATTTATTATGCTTTATGAACGAACAACTTACTACCGTGATATAAGCATGACATATCACAGAACTAGTTCTGTTCTATAGAGATAAGCGTTGAATCACCTTCTCTTCTTCTTCATGTACCATGTCCTTTCAGAACGTTGGTTACCATCATAGCTATTTTAATTTTATTCACTGCCACCCTAAACAGCATGCTTGTATCTACACCATACCAATCTCGCATGCTTGTATCTACACCATACCAATCTCTTGTATCTCTCAGTTGAATCACCGAACTGTTTTATTTAACCGCTTATTTGTCGTTAACGAATCTACGGTTTCTCACTAGGAAGCCAACTATTTGATTGTTGTTCTGAAGCTAAAATCTTTATTGATAGATCGTTGAAGGATTTTATTATTGTAAATATTCAATTAACCCTCCATTCATCGGGTGACCATTCTGAAACACTTTCGGTCGGGTGTGGTCTGTGACGCCCAAAATGAAATACCGTCTCCCGAGCAACAGCATACATTTTATTGCTAATTTCGCGTCAACGTGTTTTAAACAAATCATTTACTACATAATTTTTATTACAGAAACAAATCCAAAAAATTTTTAAGTTGTATTAGGTAAATTTTAAAAATGTATACAATTTCAACGCATATTTTTCAAATTTGTGAACAGCGACTAAATAAGGAAAAAACAAAAAAAAAAACATTTAAAACTTTAATTAGAAACCAACAAAATACTACAAAAACATATATAAGCTAAAAAATTAAATTGTGGACACAAACTACAGTGGTCAAACTTTGGTGGTCAAATTTTCTAAGAAATCTTTGCAGCATGCCATTATGTAGTCCATACATAGCCAGGATTTGCAAATTTTGCAAAAAAAGCGAGTTTTGCTTCTTTTGCAATATTTACAATTTCCTCTCTTACCTTGCTGGGGCTCTGGTACAACGTTGACCTCAATTCCTGAGAGCATCAAGGCGAAGCATGCACAGCTTTTGTCAAATGCGTGTTAACTGCTCTCCGTCGTATGCTCTCCTGTACCAATTCCATACCTAGGCTTTTTTGGAATAATCTTCGCGTTTTGGAAAATTCTTCATCTAGGTTGTTGCCTTTTTAAATTACAAATGCATTAATTGCTGCGAGATTAAGGAGATCATTAACTACTACCATTGGCTAACGTTTCGTATTTCTGGAAACATTATATGATGTGATCATTCTGTCTACAACATCTACTCCACTCTTTGTGGAATTTTAAACAGCAATTATTTCGGGTTTTTTCTGATTACCAGTTTCTTCATCAATTCGATCATCTCTGTGCACAGTGGAAATAGCAATCATATTTTTTTTCCTTTCTTCGTATATATGATACGTCAGGCATATCGTTGCTAAATGCAAAAACTGAACAACCGAATAATCCAGTTCACAAAAATGCACAGGGTCGCCAAGTGAAACAAGATAGCAAGAAAAATACAACTAAGAAGCAGTGCAAATATTATTACACATTTGATCGGGTGGGGTCTGTCAGGACAAACGGCCATGCAGCAGCTATTTATAAATTTCAAAAACAGTTTTGGATAAAAAAAATGAATGGTATTTAGTTTCTAGGAAGGTACTGAAAAGGTAGAAATTAAAAAAAAAATAAAATAAGAGAATTATCCAAAATTTTTATTTTGTCGTAGACTCACAGATCACACCCGATGAACGGAGGGTTAAGAAGTCTTTTTCTTAGTTGAAATCATTTACCTAGTACAAGAGTAATCTTTTTTTTTCAAAACATGCACATTTTTAGAAGATGCAGCTTTCTGAATTTTGCAATGATCGACTATTTTTAATTTGAAATATTAACACACGGGAGTCCCCGATTCACGTTTTATATTATTCAGCAAACTAAATTTTTATATGGAATTAGTGTTTTGTCTAACGTAAATGTGAATTTATTTTGTGAGTACTAAATATTTACTTTATTAACTAATTGTGTGTTTAACATATCTGCGCGTAAAGATGTTAGTATTTTATGGCATCACTTTGAGAAAGACGTTAACAGTGAGAAGTCCGTATGCAATATTTGCAAAGAAAGACTTTGCAGAAAAACAAAAAAGCCATTGAAAGTATTTCAGTATATTTTTCTTTGATTCAAGATCGCATGTTTGTTTATGTTGTCGCTTAAATATTTTAATTAGTTTTTCAACTTGTTACTTGTTTACGAAAAGCGGTTCAGTTTCGTTAACTATAAAAACGTCAACGACGCACCCCTACTGTTTTTCTAGTTACTTAAGTGTCCTTACTTTAAGAACTCGACGTTGCCAAATAATTATGTAGGAAAGTTTTTTATTGTGGTGTCATATTGCAGTTTATTATTTTTATTGGAAATAAGGCACAATGTGACTTAAAAAATAAGTTTATTTTGATGAAAATAAATTTAATTTACATAAAACGATTTTCGAAATGGAAATCAAAATGTTAAACTTGGAATGGAAACATTGTAATGGAAAATTGTGGCATATCTAAAATAAAAAAAAAACGTTGTTAAAATGCTAAAAAGACAACAGGTCAAATAAAACCAATATTTTGGCAACGTTGAACTTCTCTTTTCTTAGTTCCAATAATGCTATCTCTACGATATAAAGGGCTGACCTAATATACCTCTCTCTTTTTAAATAGGTATTTCTCACTCCCTCTCACCTAAGGTACATACCGACCATAAACTTTTACCTACACTATATACTACATATATGTTAAGATTATGATATACACATTCGGATATGTCTCACGTCCAAGGTGCAGAGGTGTTCTCTCACCAATCATTAGCTTGTAGGTTCTTTTGATACCGATATATTTGATACATTCAAAAATAATTTATTACAACTCGCGACTCGAGAATTTTATCTCATCGAAAGTCAACTCATTATGGTATTTCCAAACAAAAAGAAATCGTGCTGGTAACAATAATATTCAACGCATTACTAGCATTAAGATACTTTATGACTCGCAGAAGGTTCCTCAGCTTTTACCAAACCCAAAACTTACAACTTTGCAAAATGATGTAGTTTTATAGATATTCGTGTGTATGGTATTAATCCTTAACAAATCATTAGAAAAACTGCTTCTAGCCCGACTGAATCTTATTACAGAAGAGAACTGTCTAATGTCTGAACACCAATTCGACGTTAGATAGAGAAGCATAACGTAATCAAGTATATATATATATATAATATTATATATATATATATATATATATATACATATATATATATATATACATTTATATATAATATATATATATATATATATATATATATATATATATAAAGTAATTGACAAAATAAATAAAAGATATCAGCAGACAATTTACTGTACGACTGCTTTTTATAAGTAAGTCAAGTTTTCGATAATGTCTGGGGCGTATGGATCTAGTCTTTAAGTAAAAAAAAACTATATCACACAGTGTACATTAGAATAAAATCCTTGGTAAAAGTAAAATATGCTACCGTGAGGTACGGACAGATAAGAACAAAAATCTTCGTAAGAAAAATATGAGTATTACAGGACACTATCCATGGCCTATTTTTATTTTATTTATATAACTGATGTTCCAAGAAAAGCAACTAAATAACCACAGCTTTCTTTACAGATAATACAGGAAATATGGCAACAAACACTCACTAGTAGTAGTGTTAAGACTACTTTAAGAACATCCTATATAATACAAGAAATAACTACCTCAAGGTTGGTCAAAGTTAATTAGGAACAAAATTACTATCTTCTGCTCTAATTTTATTTATTGTGGACGTTGGCACATCATGTGTCGGATTCTACTAGTTACTAGTATAAAAAACGAGTTTTTTCTTATATCTTGACCTCTTTTACTTAAAGGTCTAGGTAGTTAAACACATGTCAACATTTATGTTGTACGAATATGTGCTAATAAGGCTGAAATACTGCGGAAAATACGCAAAAATTATATCAGAGTTATAACAGGCTTCCTTACTGGACATGCTCCAGTTAAGGGACACCTTCACACAATGAGACTATTTCATAGAGACCTAAGCTGCAGACTCTCTAGCACAGGGTCTTAGAATCGTAGAATGAGTATCATAGAATGAAATATGTACAATAAGCCAATTGCCTGCAGTCCGATCGGTTTCAAACGGCTACCACGAGAAGAGAAGAGAAACACGGAAATACAATCTGATTTTTAATGGTAGTTATGACGGGAACCTACCAATTGGGAACGATCGTTTCCAAATATATATTTTGAAAAGTCAATGAAACATACATAGAGTAAGAGTATGGTAAGGTGAGTCAAGTGCGTTTGAACAAAATTTTTGTAACGTGGAGTTGGGTATGAAACCGATTTCAAATTTAGCGCCAAATAATAAACGAAAAAGCTACCTATGTAAGTGGCAACGTCGCTAAATCCACGACATAGTAGCATACATGTTTGTTGGTAGTTACGTTTGACGTTATACAAAATGAAGGTAAGGATTTATTTCTAAGTCTTTTCAATCTCGTATTGTTTAAGTACTAGATTTTACTTTTTATTGAATATTTTTGGTTAATATTGAAGACATTTAAATTGTTCTGACACTATTTTTATTTTTTCGTTATAGTTTGCTAGTAATTAATAGGTGCGTACTTGCCCCAGAAATTTTCAGAAGAAAAGTGACTGGCAGAAGGTCTTTGCACGATGGAGCAATGGGGATTCGGTTTGTCCCGTAAAGAAGTTTTGGAATTAATCCAATAGTTAGTCCAATCAAACAACCTAAAAACTTAATTTAAAGATGTTAAACCGGGTTGAAACTGGTTCTTAAAATTTAAATAAGACATCGGCTGTCAATAAAGAAACCAAAAATTGTTGAGTTTGCAAGGAAGAAGGCTATGAATCCCTTTGTTGTTAAATATTATTTTAGATTATTGGGCAAAACCATTTAATCTATGGGACTTGCTGACAAACCTGAGAGAATATACAATATAAATGCAACTGAATTTGTTATTGACCCACTCTTTCTTCTCTTTAACGCTCTGTTGTACTTGATTGTTCAACCACCAAGTTTCTTTATCTCTAGCAAGCCCTTTAGCAGATGCTTTTCCTAGCACTTAATAATAACAGGCACTTATTTTGCGAATAAAATGCCAATTTACCGAAATTCTTTGATTTAATTTTTATTTAATTGCAGATATGAAATTAACAACATTTTTTATGATGTATGGAATTAGTCTGGCGGCTTAATTATATGTTTTATATTGATTACTATTTAAATAATTGTTTAATAATCGAGAACTGATGTCAACTAAATATTGGAACATTTTTTGTTTTTTTTTTTCACGTTTCTTAAATTTTATTAGCCTAACACAAATAAGGCTTTGAAATCAAACATACGAGTAGGTAGTGCGTTGTCAACATATAATTGCCATGGTTTATTTGAGTATGAATAAAGACAACTGTCAGTTTTATTACGATTAAAATATAATAATGGAACCTGGAAACCCTAATGATCGAAAAGTTCGAGAAATTATTATTCGTCAGTACCATGAAGGTAGAACAATACGTGAAATTTACAGTGAATTGACTGTAGCAACAATCACTGTGTTTAATATTATTAAGAAATTGATGAAACTGCCAGTATTGATGTTGCGACAAAAGCTCAGGCCGTCCAGAAGCTGTTTCTCAAAAGAGTGTAAAGCATTTAATTAGAGTACGTAAGTTGGGAAGAAGATGTACACACTACGAGAAGTAACTGCTAGAAGAAATACAGAAACTGGGATGAATGTTTTCAGAGAATCCTGTTGCAAATATATTCACAAAAGCGGTCTTAATTTTTATAAGGTATGTTTGATAGGTTCTTTGCGATATAAATTTTCTAATTTTTGATTTATTCGAATAGGCCAAAGAAAAACCATTGCTAACAAAAACTTAAAATAGAAATTGTTACATTTGGTCTCAATAAAAATATTCGTGGACCAAACATAACTGGGACGAAGTTATCTATAGCGATACAAGCAAATTTAATGACTGTGTGGGAGATTACCGAAAGCGTGTGATTCGGGAAAAAGTGTGATTCAGAAGCATTTCATAAGGGTTTTCCCAAAAGAACTGTAAAGTTTTCACAGGGCATCATGGTGTAAGGTTGTATGTCGGCCAAAGAGTTGGGTCATTTACATTTTATTGAAGCCATAGTAAACGCAGCGAAATATCAAGAGATCCTTGGATATTCGTTTCTTCCAAGTGCGGCAAATTTATATTCATCCGGAGATTTTATCTTTTAGTAGGATGAAGTCTCATGCCATACGGCTAAATCTATCAAAAAATGGATGGGAACATGACATTCAAGTTACGTCACATCCTTCCAGCAGCTCGGATCTTAATCCAATAGAGACACTTTGGCACACAATGAAACAATGCCTAATAAGTAACCCCTCAGTGTACTTTGCCACAACTACGTGCTAAATTACATGAAATATGGGATAGTTTTACCCCCGAATTCTGTGAAGGCCCAGTCAATACAATCCCTAATAGAGTTCAGGCTGTTATTTAAGGTAACGTTACGCCTTATTAATTTTTATTTTAATTTGTTAAAATCCACTAGTTCCAATATTTAGTTGTCAGCACTTTTTGTCTATTAAACAATTAGTTAAATAGTAATCAACATAAAATATATACTTAAACTGTAAAGAGAATTCCATACATCATAAAACCTTTTACTGTAAATTTCATATTTACAAATAAAAAAAATTTAAACAAAAAAATTTTGGTAAATTGGTATTTTATTCGCAAAATTACTGCTTGTTCCAACATATAGTTGTTAGGCCTCGTAAATAACAAAAAATATACATGTTTATACATTTTTTAAATATTGTTCTACTTCTTTACAAGTTTCCCTATTTAGGCCATTTTTACACAACATTTGCGTTAAATATTTTTAACAGGTTACGTTTCAAACTAAATTCATATAATTTTGAATGAAGGAATGTCGTGACCAATAGAAAAACGTGACTGCAAAATAAGTTGTCACCTGTCGTAGAAGTTTTCCCTGCAAAGTGTTATTACGTATACTACATTTAAATGGTTAAAGTGCGTGCTATTTCGAAGAAATAATAATATTCACGTCAAAGATAAAGTTTCAAAGAAAAATTCTTGTCTGAATCGCCGACGACGTTGCGTTATTATCGGTGAAGTTTTACAAGTAAACTTGAAAATTAATGTTTATTTATAAACTATTGACGCTTTTAATATTTTTATCAGAACAATGACTATACTCTGTTTTTTAACCAGAAGGAGTAAACCAAAAAGACAGATTCACACCCAAGAAAGTTACTAGAAAAGTCACCAAATACATCTTTTTTTGTTGAGTATCTCGGCCTTGCGGTAATCGAGTAATCAATATCGGACAACCTTAAACACACTTCAATTTTAACCTGATTTTGTTTATTTATGATTGAATAATATTTTTTTTCAATTCACTTTCAATTATAACTATTGCAATAAAAAAGGACGTTTTTCACATTGGTCCCATGTAAATATATTCAATATCATGTGATCCAGTTTTATAGATCTCGGTACTTGAGTCTATGGTATTTAGTTATAACTTGGAGACTATTTTGATCCGGAGAGTCAATAATGTTGCAGATCTAAGTATGGTTTTTCACAGAAATTTGTCTTTTAATTTGCAAATAGATCTTATATGCACCGAAACTATGCAAATGTATGTGTCAAAAAGTTGGAGAGGGTTAAAAGATTTCTGAAATACTGTTCTTTTAAACTGCGTAGACCATATTCTTATTCTGGTGTGATCAATTTCATAAATATAGTTTTTTTCTTACCAGAAGAGTTAACTTTGACTTAAAAATCATTATTTTTAAGCTTAATAATCGAATCTCCTGAATTGCTTCAGCCAATTTGTTTTACAATATATTTCTTCCCGTTCACTGCTTTAGAATTCACTTTTTCATGTTTTCCATCACAGAATAAATTATGGTTCAAATATAAGTCTGGTCCTATCTTTCATGCATGGTAATCAGTTAACTCATTACATAGAATTGTTTAACTTATGTATCGATATTT
This sequence comes from Diabrotica balteata, assembly GCA_918026665.1. Lineage (NCBI taxonomy): Eukaryota > Metazoa > Arthropoda > Insecta > Coleoptera > Chrysomelidae > Diabrotica > Diabrotica balteata. The sequence continues at coordinate 100,071,196 of OU898276.1, read as the reverse complement.
TTAGGTTCTATTTGAAGCACTCAAATGCAAAAAGATACTTTTTATAAATAAGTGTGTACTTACAATTTCTTTAATGCTGAATTCTTGTTTAATTTTGACAGTGAGTTTGTCCCATTTGTTATCAATAAATAAAATTTACTAAAAAATACTGGATTTCTGTAAGAACATCAACAAATTCAATATATTATGTTACATTTCAGCATAATTTTGCAGTTTTCTTGTGATGATCTACAACTAGGAAGAACAAAACCAACTGTATCAATACAATCAAACTAAAATACAAAATTACTTTACTAGTGCTCTTTTATTGTAATGAAAACAAAATGAAAATGTTTCTTAACAAGTATACACTAAATTTAAAAGATAGTTGTCGTTTTTTTATGATAATTAGATATAAATAACATACATTGATAAGTTTATAAACACTTTAAACTATATTTAGTATAAATATCATCTATAAAAATGTCACATTAAATACTATTCGCATATCACCAAGTCTAATTTATTACAAACAACTTAAAGAGTCAGAAATCGATTTATATATTAGAGAAATAGTACATTGTTTACCGGGTAGGAAAGCTTAACATTCCTGGACGACTGTGAAGATTGCTAAGTCGAGGCGCAAGCCGAGACTTAGCAACACAGAGTCCAGGAATGTGGTTTTTCCTACGAGGTACACATACTATTTTTCCGCAAATCGTTTAAAATTCGACAGATATTGATTGATTTAAAAAAACGCGATAATTTTATTCCCAAATAAATGGTGCTTTGAAATTCCTAATAAAATTACTTGGGTTACTATGGAAACGTATTGAGGTTGAATTGTCAAACTTGACGCTTATAAATTTAATTGCTGGTGTTCTCGAAAGTAAAATGATAAGTGATGATGAAATTTCTATTCCTGGGACTCCTCCAGAGCTGGTTGAGGCAGTGAATACTGCTTCATTAGAATTATTGCCAAAAAAATTATTTTATGGATTATCGCATGAGTAAAAATACGAGTTCTTTCTCAGAAAATGTTGTAATGGCATACTTCCTAGACCTTTGTTTAAAGATGAAATCTTCAACATTATGGGCCAATTATTCAATGCTGAAGTCAACCCTTGCACTTAAACACAATGTAGATATATCTACATACTCAAAACTTCGTTCTTTATTGAAACGGCAAGCTCAAGGTTATAGGGCAAAGAAATCTAAGATTTTAACGAAGGAAGAAATTGAAAAATTTATCCAGGAAGCTCCAGGTAAAGAAAATTTAATGATTAAGGTAATTTACAAGGTTTTAATTTCTATTTAATTTCTATTTAGATTATAGCTTTATTTATTTTTTAGGTGGCTGTAATATTTGGTATTTCTGGGGCCTGTAGAATGGATGAGTTAGTCCGAATGACTGTACACGATATAGAAGACTTAGAATCTAAGCTTTTAATCAGCATACCTGGTTCGAAAACCAACAAACCAAGATCATTTGTAATTTAATCAGATCTACTTGAATGTTTATCGAAAGTATGTTTCGTTAAGACCAGAAAATATGAACAGTGACCGATTTTTCTTTAAATATCAAAGCGGAAAGGGTTGTAGACAAGTGGTAGGAATTCATCAATTTAGAAAAATGCCCAAAATAATTGCTACTTATTTGAACTTGGTAAATCCGACAGAATATACTGGTCACTGCTTTCGTCGGTCTTCTGCAACAATATTGGTTGACTCTGGTGCCGACATAACTAGTTTAAAGAGGCATGGCGGATGGAAGTCATCAAACGTTGCTGAAGGATATATCGAAGAATCGCTTAACAATAAGGTTGAGGTGGCAAATAAAATTTTCACAGTACAAAATATTCAACAAAATGACACTTCCGCCCTGCATGTTTTCCAAAATGTTTCTCATAGTTCTAAGAGTGTTCCTCCAATGTTCAATAATTGTATATAGTGTCAAATTACTGTAAATATAGCAAATTGATCTTAAAAATGTATTCAGCAATGACTTGATGTTTTTAAAATATAAATTAATTCCTTATAAGCAATGTGTTTTCTATCATTTATGTAGAACACTAACAACTGTACGGAAATATCATTTCCTTACAGTAAGGAAGTCCTGACTTTTTCTTCAAGAAATTTTGACAGGAATGTCAAAATTTCCTGGCGATTTGCGGAAAAACATGTTTACCTCGTAGGAAAAGCCACATTCCTGGACTCTGTGTTGCTAAGTCTCGGCTTGCGCTTCCTACCCGGTAAAGCTTTTTCTACCCGGTAAACAATGTACTATTATTGTTTTATACAGGTACTTTATAAATTATTTATAATACTCATTATTTTATTAATTATGTACACAATAGTAGATTATTAATATATTGAGTATATAAATAATTTATTTAGTACATAGTATATATTAAATAGAATAATTAAATATAAAAATAATAAATTATTTATAATACAGATACATTATTCCATTTGTTATTTACTTTAGTTAAGTGTATAGAAAATAATAAAAAGGTAGGTATCTAGTAAATAATAAAAGAAAAACAGAAAAAAATCATAATTCGTAAAAAATTGAACCCAAAAAATTTAACTTAAAAAATATAATAATTATTTACAGTAAATTTAAATTTCCGTTTAAAAATACTAATTTCTTCACATTTTTTGGTTTAAGTCTATTGTTACGATTTTAAATGTTATGGCATATAGAACTGTAAATATTTTATGACTAATTCTTTTTTATTGATTCTCGTAATTTGTAGGTCAAAATATACCTGAGCTTCGCTACCAGTTGTTTACAGAAATCTCTAGACACTAATTTTAGTGAGTCATCCACGTCTCGAGGTTGAAAAACGAGTCGAGCGCCTTCACCAAAATACGAGATTATTCAGGAAGTTTGCCGAAAGTTCCAGATGACAACAGTTGTGTATATAAATGAAAGATTTTTGTATTTGAGTCAGTCATAAGAAGATCGGTAAACGCGATATTTAAATGTAACGAAACGTGAAATAAATACATTTGTAAAGTTATTTAATAAATTAGTAATTAGCTATCGTGAGCTTTAATAAATTAGAATATAGACAATAAATTAGAATAAAGACAAATAAATTAGAACTATATAAACTCAACAGTGGTGCAGAAGTGGGATCGTAGATAAATTTAATTTGATTTTTGAAAAAGACTTTTGAACTTTTGAAAGGTATTGTTCGTCGGGAACATCCGCGTAGTTCAGTAGTGATCGTTGTACGAAAGAACATTTAAAAAGTACGTGTGTGCCTGACCGAAGATGCTGCTAGTAGAACTTTCAGTGAAACAGTTGCGTGAGCAACTAGAAGAACGCGATGAAGACTGCAGCGGGTCCAAGAAGATCCTCCAAGAACGACTGAAGACTGTTCTCAACAAGAATGGAGACGACCCAGAGACATTCCAGTTCCAGTCAGCAGAAGAAGCCGTTTTAACTAAAATAATCGATGGAAAATTTGAGAATGTCTCACAAATGATCGAAGAGAGTTCTAGAAAAAATGATGAGAATGTTTCCAAAAGATTCGATGAAACGTCTCAAAAGATCGAAGAGAGTTCTAAAAAAAATGATGAAAGATTCAATGAAACGTCTCAAATTATTAAAGAAGTAGCTAGACAAAACGACGAGAAACTCGAAAATGTGTCAAAAAGATTCGACGAGAAATTTGAAAACGTTTCTCAAATGATGGAAGAAACTTCGAAAAAGAATAATGAGAAATTTGAAGAAGTTTCCAAAACATTCGAAAAAGTAGAAGAGAAAATCAAACAGTTAGAGACCATGATAACTAACACGAGAGTGCTACCACCAATTAATACGGTAGCTTTAGATCCGGTAGAGATAAAAGAAGACGAGACGAAATGTAAGTTGGAAACGCGGCCGAAATTTGAAGGATGTGGAGTTTCTGTTCATGTTAAAGTTCCAACTTTCGACGGAAAATCATCATGGAACAACTACATGAAACAGTTCGAATCAGCTGCAAGAGCGAATGGATGGTCTGAAAAAGAAAAGGCTGTAAACCTGACTATCGCTCTTCGAGGAGATGCTTTGGATGTGCTTCAGACCATAGCCGTAGAGGAGACGGATGATTTTGAACAACTTAAGAAGAGGTTAAATATGCGATATGGCCACGAACATTTGGAGCATGTATATCAGTCGCAGCTTAAAAATCGAAGACAAAAGAAAGATGAGGCCCTTCAAGAATATGAGGTAGATATTGCCAGATTAGTGCGATATGCTTATCCAACAGCTCCCGAAGACATGATGGAAAAGTTGGCCGTTCAAACGTTTATTGATGGTCTTCGTGATCATGAAATGCAGAGAACACTACGATTAGCTCGTCACAAGACGCTGATGGATGTCTTATCTGCCGCCCTCGAATACGAGTCAGCTACGCAGGCCTCTGGCGGTATAGCAAAGTTAGGACTGTAAAAGAGGAAGGAGATGAAGATAAACTTGACCACCTCGTTAATATGATGAAAAGCATGACATACAAGAAAACGAAGACCATAAGATGCTGGAATTGTGGCGAAATAGGACACGTACGAAGTTCCTGTAAGCATCCTAGGTACGACGCAAATCAAGAAACTCACCATCAGGAAAACTAGAACGGGTCAGCCTTAGGGGGCAGCTTCGACCCAGAACTTTTCCAAAGACCCTCTCATACTAATAGCTTCTTTGAAATGTCGTGAAGATAGTGTATATGTAGATGGAGAAATAAATGGTAAAAAGCATACGTTGTTGGTGGATACGGGAGCGACCAGAAGCATTATTCGCCCGACAGTTATAAACAGCCGTAAGAAACTGTTACCAACGAGGTTGCGACTGCGGACCGCTACAGGTGAAAATGCTAACATTCATGGAGAAATCCAGGTACAATTAGGAATTGGAGCAGAAAAGTTCGTCCATACTGTTATAGTTGCAGACATCGAAGAGGATGTTATATTAGGAATGGACGTAATGAATACACATGGATTCCAATTGGATTTTAAAAATAAAGTAATCAAAGTTGGTAACGAGGAGGTATTTCTCCATCCACATGATGACAACACTATGCAAGCAGCCGTTAAAGAAGATACAGTCGTGCCTGCGAGAAGTGAAACAATCATAGTAGCGCGGCTACAGGAATTGTGGACGAAGGGTCACCTGTTATGATGGAGCCTTGGAACCATGACGACGAAGTTGGCCGTGGAATCATAATTGGAAAGGAATTGGTGACCTCGGCTAAAGAAATTCCTGTTAGACTTATCAATGTCAATGACTACCCAGTGACCATCAAGAAAGAGACAAAAGTAGGAACTTGTGTACCTGTGACATCCATAATCCGTCAGACGACAACGTCTGATAATTCCAACGACAAATTTGATCAAATGGTTGCAGTTGCTGGACAGTCTCTGAATCAGATTGAGAAAAGGAAATTAAGGGAATTTCTTCGGCAGTATCGTGATATTTTCGTACCGAAAGGAGGAAAGACGGGAAGAACTACCGTTGTTAAGCATAGAATTGATACTGGTAATGCTAAGTCAATTCGTCAAACAGCTCGACGATTACCACAGGCGAAAAGAGAGGAAGCTGAAACGATTGTTCAGGAAATGAAGAAAGACGGGTGATAGAACCTTCTACGAGCCCATGGGTCTCTCCGGTAGTCCTGGTTAAGAAGAAAGACGGAACAACGAGGTTCTGTGTGGATTACCGTTTGCTGAACAACGTTACCAAGAAAGATAGTTATCCTCTGCCTCGGATTGATGACACATTAGACACATTGGCTGGAAGTAAATTATTTTCTACTTTGGATTTGAAGTCTGGATACTGGCAGGTAGAAATGGACCCGGTAGATAAAGAAAAGACAGCCTTCACCACAGGATCTGGATTATGGCAATTCAACGTTATGCCATTTGGACTTTGTAACGCTCCTGCGACATTTGAGAGACTTATGGAAAATGTGTTGAGAGGGTTATCTTGGAAAACGTGCCTAGTTTATCTAGACGACATAATCGTCTTGGGGGAGACATTTGAGGACCATCTGAAGAATTTAGAAAACGTTTTTAATCGACTTAAAGCTGCCCAATTGATGTTAAACCCCAAGAAGTGCCAGCTATTTCAAGGTAAAGTCAATTATCTGGGTCATATAGTCAGTAAAGAAGGAGTGGCCGTGGATAAGGGAAAAATCGATTCCATTAAGGAATGGCCAAAACCAACTGACAAACATCAAGTGAGAAGTTTTCTTGGACTATGTACTTATTACCGGAGGTTTATTAAGAAGTTTGCAGATATCGCTAAACCATTAACGCGACTTACAGAGGAAGCAAGAGAATACCGCTGGGATGTAGACTGCCAAAATGCCTTTGAGACCTTAAAAAAGCATTTAATCACAGCACCGATTTTAGGGTATCCACTGCCAGAAGGAGAGTTCATCTTAGATACAGATGCAAGTAATGTGGGAATTGGAGGAGTGCTGTCCCAGATTCAGGGAGGACAGGAAAGAGTCCTTGGATATTTCAGTAAAGTTCTCTCAAAACCTGAGCGGAATTATTGCGTCACGAGAAGAGAACTTCTGGCAGTAGTGAAATCAGTAGAGCACTTCTATCAATACCTCTATGGAAGGAAGTTTTTAATCCGAACCGACCATGCCGCCCTTAAGTGGTTGATGCAGTTTAAGAATCCAGAGGGTCAGATAGCCAGGTGGATCGAACGACTCCAAGAATATGATTTTAAGATTGAGCACCGGGCCGGAGTTAGCCACCGAAACGCTGATTCTCTTTCCAGAAGGCCATGCCCAGCAGAGTGTTCTCACTGCAACAAAACGGAATCCAAGGAAGCAGCAGTGCTAAGAACGACGGTGGTCCACGACGACTGGACGCCTACCAAGATCAGGGAAGAACAAGAGAGAGATCCAGTTATACAGAAAATCCGAAAATGGAAAGAAGAAAACCGTCGACCACCTTGGCAAGAAATATCGAACCTAGGCTCAATAGTTAAGACGTATTGGGCCCAGTGGGACTCATTTATCATGGAAGATGGCTTGCTCAAACGAGTCCTGGAAAATGATGACGGTTCAGAGAAGAGAAGACAGTTGGTGATTCCAAAGAGCAGAATAGCCGAAGTACTTCGTCAGTTACACGACAGTCCATCAGGAGGGCATTTTGGTGTGAAAAAGACCCTTCAGCGAATTCGGGAACGGTTTTATTGGATGAACAGTTCCGACGATGTAAAAGACTGTGTAAGAAATGTACTATTTGTGCTACGAGTAACGGCCTTATCGAAAAAGGAGAGCTCCTATGAGACAATATAATGTTGGAAGCCCGTTTGAAAGAATAGCTTTGGACATTGCTGGGCCATTTCCAGAAAGTGATAATGGAGGCAAGTACATGTTGGTAGTAATGGATTACTTCACTAAGTGGGTCGAGATTTACGCACTTCCAGACCAGAAGGCCGCCACCGTTGCAGATAAGTTGATCCAAGAATATATCAGCCGATTTGGAGTGCCTTTGGAGATCCATAGTGACCAAGGCAGGAACTTCGAAAGCGATTTATTCCAAGGAATATGTGATAGACTAGGTATGAAGAAAACAAGAACTACGGCTTATCATCCGCAATCGGATGGTATGGTAGAACGAATGAGTAGAACAGTTGGCAAGTATTTGACAAAGATGGTATCCGATCATCAGCGAGACTGGGACCAATATCTTCCGTTCTTCACAATGGCCTACAGATCTGCTGTTAATGAATCAACAGGCCAGACACCAGCCAGAGTCCTATTCGGACGCGAGATGCGACTACCTTGTGATCTAGAGTTTGGGTGTCGACCTGGAGAAGATGTAGCAGGTGAAGATTATGTGATCGAATTACGAAGAAGAATGGACGATGTACACGAGTTGGTCCGTTCCCTTCTCCAAATCGCTAGTGACCGAATGAAGAAACGGTACGATACACAAGCCGAAAAGGGGTGTTTTAAGAAGAACGATAAAGTCTGGCTTTATAACCCCAAAAAGCGAAAAGGTTGTTCTCCCAAATTGCAGCAGTTTTGGGAAGGTCCATACCTCATTATGGAGAAGATCAATGATGTTATTTACCGAATAAGCAAGATTCCGAGAGGAAAGCCGATGATAGTACACCATAACCGGTTGGCGTCTTTCGAGGGTGACCACGACGTAGATGAAGAAGTGGAAGTAAACCAAGTCCAAGATGTGTCTGACCTCACGTTTGAGGAATTCATGGGTGCCTATGGAGGTACCGGTAAAGCAAGACATGGTGTTACCACTGAAGAAAGGCAAGATCTACTCGCGCTTCCCGATGACTACTCACTGGCCCTTACCATCCCGGCCAGTATCAAAGATGCACCAGGGTTGGCATCCGTCTTTCGAAGGAAGTTTGGTCGAGTTGCAGAACTTCAATGCCAAGTGCCAGCTCCTGGTAAAACCTTGAAACTTCAAGATGCATCACGTTACCTTTTCTACCTGGTAACAAAAGACACTGCCTGTGACCAACCTACCTACCGAGATGTATGGGAAGCCTTACTTCAGTTGAGAGAGCACGTACTAGAGTCCGACGTGCAAAAGTTAGCCATGCCAAAGTTGGAGTGCCGCCAATTAGATTGGAGGGTTATACGAAACATGGTGGAGGAAATCTTTAAAGACACCGAAGTCCAGGTGTTAGTCTGCTGCAATCCGCATAGTTACTGCTGCGGAGAGAAAACCGTCCCTTGTCATTTCTATACAACTGGAAGTTGTAAAAGAGGGTCCAGTTGCCGATATCAGCATGTCGTTCAAGTTCCAGTCCCGACAAGGTTCCAGGAGGAACCATCTTTTAAGAGGGGGCAATGTTACGATTTTAAATGTTATGGCATATAGAACTGTAAATATTTTATGACTAATTCTTTTTTATTGATTCTCGTAATTTGTAGGTCAAAATATACCTGAGCTTCGCTACCAGTTGTTTACAGAAATCTCTAGACACTAATTTTAGTGAGTCATCCACGTCTCGAGGTTGAAAAAACGAGTCGAGCGCCTTCACCAAAATACGAGATTATTCAGGAAGTTTGCCGAAAGTTCCAGATGACAACAGTTGTGTATATAAATGAAAGATTTTTGTATTTGAGTCAGTCATAAGAAGATCGGTAAACGCGATATTTAAATGTAACGAAACGTGAAATAAATACATTTGTAAAGTTATTTAATAAATTAGTAATTAGCTATCGTGAGTTTTAATAAATTAGAATATAGACAATAAATTAGAATAAAGACAAATAAATTAGAACTATATAAACTCAACACTATTCCTACGGTCGGACACTACCTGACCGCTTTGGAAAAAAATCGCTCACTAGGCACAGACGTAGCAGTTGTACATAAATATTTTTTGGCAAGTTTTGCCAAAGTAGGGAAAACTACTTCCCTTGTTTTCCACCATTTCAAAGGATCTTCTTTTCTTTTAATATTTTGTTCCTCTGTGTATTGCTTTTCTTCAATTATTGAAGTCGCCAAAGTTGACTGGCTCTTCGAATTTTTTGAATCAAAGCTCTTTTATATGAAATCTTCGTTACTATCTGAATCAGAAGAGGCAACTAAAATTTGCATTTCTGAAGTTTCCATTTCTTGATCTTCTTTCAGGAGCCTCCACATCTCGGTTGACAAAGATTCGAATCACCGCGTTGGCATTATCAAAACCGTTTCTTTTGAAACGAGGATCTAAATACGTAGCTTTTGCAACTAGATTAAATTCGATATTATTGAATCTGGTATTCATTCCATGTATCAATGCCTCTTTGATATTGGACGTACTGGAACATTCTGTACGTATTCCTTGTAGAAAATCTTTTAAACTTGTCACAAGAGGTATAATTTTTAAAACCGATACCGATTTTTCCGCCGATAATTCGGAAGTTACACGTTCGAAAGGTTTTAAAAGTTTGCAATATTTACCCAAAAGAATCCATTCACTTTCAAGAAGATTTTTTACAGGATTATGTAAAATGCCCAAAGTAGCCTCCAGTAGAGCTTGAAGCTCACAGATTCTGCTGAACATTAGATATGTTGAGATCCATCGGGTAACTACGTCAATGATAAGTTTTAAACTTTTCCCAATCATCTGTATCTGTATTTCTTTAAAATTTTCCGCAGCGGTAGTGCTTCGATGAAAATGCTCGACGATCTTCTTGACTTTTTGTTGTAGCGGCTGAATTAATTTTAGGGCAACCTGGACAATCAAGTTAAAAGTATGAGCCAGGCAAGGAAGATGAGACCAACCTGTCAATTTTATGGCACTGGTTATATTACGTTATATTACGTTATATTACGTTATATTTACATTACGTTATATTTTATGGCACTATTTCTTGTATCTTATTAGCTATTTCCTATTCTTGTACAACATTTATTATTTGATTTCTGAGATTTTCTGACGTGTGCTGATTTGAAAAATGAAAGCATCCCAATAATACTTGTTCTAAATATCCAGTCTTTATCTATATAATGGGCAGTTATTGCCATATAGCTATCGACAGAACGAGAAGTCCATGTATCAGTTATTAAACACATGGACTTTGCTTGGCTCAACTGGGCTTTTACTTTTTTAATAGTGTCTTTATACTTTCGGTCCATTAAATCCCGACTAAACGTAGTTCTCGAGGGAATTTTATAAGATGGATCAAGAGCCGCTACTAACAGTCTGAATCCTTCATCGTCCGCAATAGAAAATATTTGCAAATCTTTAATAATCATGTTCAA
>OU898276.1:99625477-100057977 GCA_918026665.1 Diabrotica balteata | reverse complement strand
TGATTTATTATTTAAAAGAAAAAATTAAGTTGATTAAAAATGTACTTAGTTAAGGAGAAAAGAGCAATAATAAAAATGTTTTATTCATGTTTTATTATAACATTTGTTATAGTTTTATGTTAGAAATTATCGTATATGATTATTAGGAATAAAGATCACAGTAACAGTATATTGGAATTCATTGAATTATTGCATAACTTAACTTAACAAGGAATTAAATTTTAGTGTATTAGAATATCTTACGTTAAATAAAGATCCGGTAGTGACAGGAACAGGTTCGGGCTATTGCCTGAATACAACATTATGCGATTTTTCGTCAACTGATTACACTTCATTTCATTATATTGATCGATTTGTAAACAATATAATTTATTGTTCACAAAGTAATATTGTTCAGTAGTAGTAGTATTTAGTAAAATTCATTGTTTTTAATTTAATCATAAAATAAAAAAACAATTGACAATTCAAATTGTCAAACATCTGACATCAATATGATAAAACACACACGTTATAATATATTCTTGTATTATGTGTGGTCTAACTTTTAGGGGTGGTCTGAAAAACCTTTTATATTTTTGCAAAATTTTAAAGTACATTTGATTCGTAGAACGGTTTTAACATTTGTTTTTAATTTAGAATTTAAACCTCTACAAATAGTTTTTTATGATTTTGATCTAAAATAATTAGGGAAGCAGCAATTCAACAATTTTAAATTTCCCATTGAGTTTCCTATGGCCCATTTGACGATTCACCACCCGGTATATATATATATATATATATATATATATATATATATATATATATATATAATAAGGATCACTCAGACGAGTGGTGGGTTCAAATATCGGTCTACTAGGTGGAGAAATAAAGGACAAAGTTGATACTACTTCATCTATTTTGAAGACGTTTCGCTATCGAATTCTGATAGCATCATCAGTTCATCTAAAAATTTTACATTATGAGAACCACACATTCATGAAGAAGATGTTACATAGTTACCTTAAAAAGACATGTAGTTGTCAATGGTATTAAAAAGTTAGTACAAAAACTCAGATAAATGGACATCATATGGTGATATTGTATAAACAATCAAATAACTAACAACATTTAGAGACTTAATAAAAATTAGCAAAGCAACAGAACACGTGGTCTAATCTACATATAATATTTTATATAATATTAACTAAATGTTAATATGTGATAAAAGAACTAAGAAAATCATCGATTCACTTCCAACTATGAAGATTTTCCAACTGTGAATCGATGATTTTCTTAGTTCTTTTATCACTAGTTAATATTATATAAAATATTATATGTAGATTAGACCACGTGTTCTGTTGCTTTACTAACTTTTATTAAGTCTCTAAATGGTGTTTAGTTATTTGATTGTTTATACAATATCACCATATGATGTCTATTTATCTGAGTTTTTGTACTAACTTTTTAATACCATTGACCACTACATGTCTTTTTAAGGTAACTATGGAACATCTTCTTCATGAATGTGTGGTTCTCATAATGTAAAATTTTTAGATGAACTGATGATGCTATTAGAATTCGATAGCGAAACGTCTTCAAAATAGATGAAGTAGTATCAACTTTGTCTTTTATGTCTCCACCTAGTAGACCGACATTTGAACCCACCACTCGTCTGAGTGATCCTTATTATATATTGGATAGACCGTCGTACTCCATGTTGCGATATATGTATATATATATATATATATATATATATATATATATATAGATATATATATATATATATATATATATATATATATATTATATATATATATATATATATATATATATATATATTATATATATATATATATATATGTTTGAGTTTAGTTCATGACCTTAATATATATTTTTTTAGTTGATTTTCTTGGGCTTAGGTTAAAAAAAAAACATTTTATGACAGACATAATACGGTTTAAAAGTTATACTTTTGACTTACCAAGCATCGTTTAAACAATCAGTTATTTTAACATCATAGGCGTTCTGAGATTCTTTTTATGTGTTTTTAAATTAAGTTAAAATATATTTTGTTCAAATTTTTGACATCTTTTTTATCGTTTATTGCGTTATTATTATTTTTTATTTGTATAGACTCTAGAAGCTCCCTCTTCTTCCTGTTGGGTTCACTTTTTAGGATCTGGGTTTTTTTTTAAAATTAAATTTATGTTTTTTTTTCGTTTTCATGTTTTGTGAGGGCGGTTGAGTTTTTTTTTTGTCATATTTGTGGGAACGTATTCTTGAGTTAAGTAGCTGACCGGTTTGTCCAATATAAACTCCATCACAATTCGAGCAGAAAATTTCATATACAACATGCGATCTTTTTAGTAGAGGGGTTTTTGTTTTTAATCTTGTAAAATTCTTTTTCAAAAGAGTGTGCCCTGTATGAGCAACCGTAATTTTATGTTTAAACAAAAGATTTGCAATTTGTTCTGATAATCCTTTTATATAGGGAAGAGACATATAGTTTTTCTTTACCGTGTTGTTTTCATTGTTATTATTGTTATTGTAAAATTTATGCAGTCGCGATTTGAAAGTGTTGTTGATAAGTTGGTGTGGGTATGAATTAAGTGTTAGTCCCGTTTTTGCTTTTTTAATGGCCTGACACTACACTAATAAAGAAAACAGAAAACAGCACTATAACTACTTCATGGTATACCAAAAAAATCTGGTCGTCGAGATATCTGAATTTCAACTCTCATCATCCTCTGTCTTAAAAGAAATCAGTAGTTATCGGACTCGCCGATCGAGCTATTAGATTATCCGATCCTATCGATAGATCCTATCCTATAGATAGATGAACCTCACACAAACATCTTTTCCATGTTTGTGTGGTATGCTTTCAGAATACGAAAGCGAAACGTCTTCAAAATAGATAAAGTAGCCTATCAACTTTGTCTTTTTATTTCTCTACCTTGAGACCGATATAAGAACCCACCACTCGTCTGAGTGATCCTTATTATATATATATATATATATATATATATATATATATATATATATATATATTATATATATATATATATATATATATATGTATATATATATGTATATATATATATATATATATATATATATATATATATATATATATATATATATTAGTATGTCTGTTTCTATTAATGTTCTTTGCTTTTTGTCTTCATATTTGGATGTCTATCCCAGCATACTGAGTTAAGCTGTCGGATTGCTGTTCTTGTTTGTCCTAGTCTTTGCGTAATCTCTTCATATGGACGGGAACATTTTGTTTGAAGATCTTATTTTTATCACGAGAAAACCCTAAATACACCTTCCCTTTCATTCTTAGTTTTTGGTTTTTTAGTCTTTTCCACTCATCTGGGTCACCTTTATGTATTTTTTTTTCGACCTTCAGTTATATATCCCACTCGGGTTTTTCTGAATTAAAAACTGATGTTTCAACTACATTTCTGTTCTCTAAACTAATACAAGGCACTGCGATTTTTTGTGTTTTTAAAAAAGAATTATCCTGTTGAATTATCAAATCACCATCCTGATTTTAACTACATAGTTCATCACTTCGTTCATTATTGGTCACTATTACTATTAGAATTTTTTCTATGTCTACATTGGTAACTTCTGTTAAATTTTCAGTATTCACATTTTCAAATATTTCATTATTATGGAGCCAAGAAATAACTTTTTCATTGACTTGTACCGTGGTTTTATTGGAAATAACATCAGTTACTTTTCATCTTAATTTTGTGTGCAGATAAGTTTTGATAACACATTGCGATTAGTCGGGGTAATATTTTGTGGTTCCTCACAAGACTCTAATAATGAGCCTTTGGTAGCAGCGTTGTATATTTTTTGTGCTTTTGACTGCATGGTAGGTATTATCCTAAAATAAATAAAACTGTAATCTTCTTCTTCTTCTTTCTTCTAGTATGTAGGCTTTCAAGCCTGTTTCTTCTTCAATATTAGCCTCCTAAATTGTTTAAATTGTCGCACCTTTTTTTTCTTGGTCTGCCAATACTTCTTCGTCCATTTGGTGAGTTATCTCGTGCTATTCGTACTATTCTATCCTCTTCCATTCTACTAATGTGTTTGTTTCACTCCTGTTTTCGTTTTGTCACCCATCCATTTATGTCTTTTATACTGCATGCTCTTCTTATGTTTTCTCTCCCTATCCAACAGACTTCTCCCTGATATTCGTTTATTCGAGTTAATTCGAGTATTTTCATTTCTGTTGTTTCGTTTTATATGTGTCAGGTCTTCTCTCCGCCGTGTATGTTAATATAGGTCTAATTGTTGCTTTATAGATCCTTGTTTTTGTGTCTTGTCTTAGGTGTTTGTTCTTCCAGATTGTGTCATTAAGATAACCCGCCATTTTACTTGCTTTTAAGCTTTGTTGTCGTACTTCTTCTTTCACGTCTCCCTAACTAGTTATATCTATTCTCAGATATCTAAACCTTGCTTCCTGCTTTATTATTTTCCTATCAATTTCGATTTTACACCGTAGTGGGTATTTAGATCTTGTCATACATTTGGTTTTTTCTGCTGATATTATAATATTCTATTGTATAAAACTGTAATTCTTATTCTACTTATGTATCTAAACTGTTTAAAAAAATTAATTTTCTAAGCCTAACTTAATATAATAAAGGCAGCATTAACTGCACTAGATAAAAGATTTTATTTAAAATTATATTTATAGTTAATCAAACCTACTTACCCCACAGTCTGTTTAAATGTATACTGAGTTAGTATGTATAATTACAAGTAGTTAACTAATAGACTACACGATGATTTTTTAACGGACAAAATGTTAAACTAAGTAAGTGTCTGTGTAATGTGCAGACACTAGACAAACTGACAGATAGCAGGTGTTGAGTAGGTACTGTTAGACCGTAATTAGTCCCCAGACTTGTATTTAAAAGACAGCAGATTTTGTTACAATAAATTATTCATGTGTACGAAGCTCTAGACATAATAAACGTCATTTTGAAAAAAAAAAAAATTTGGTTATTGTTTATTTATGAGCGGTTGCAAGGGGTAAGTTCTGTAAAGATTATGAAAGTACTCTAAAAGACCTTCAATTTGAGCTGGTAGACATTCAATTTAATTAATTTGTTATTGCAAAAATGACAAATGAAGGTCAAAATTAAATAACATAATATTTATTGCGAAAAAGAAGAAGAAGAATATTTATTGCAAAATTGCTTTTTTATTATTTCAAATATGTTACATTTAAGCCTATAAAATTACGAATCAAATGAGCCATAGTAGGCCTAAATCGCTTAATTTGTTGCTGAGATACGTTAATTAGTTTATCTTACGATCTTCAACTTTGAATGCTAATAGGATTGCCAAAAAATGGTAGCGGGCTTATTCTTATTTTATGCTCTTCCTAAAGCCGTAAATTTTCATATTCCACTAGAAAACAATGAAAAAAATTTTTAACCCGTTGAAAACAATTATTTAGGAAGTTGTAAAACTGCAGTTATAAAATTGTAATTCAATAAAATTTAAAGCTGCAGCGCCCCCTATTTACCCTTCGAATTTCTAATTTGCAGATTATTGTAGCTGGCTTCAAGACGAAGATTAAACAAAGACTTTTCTACGACCAATAGGAGCCGAGTTAGCATATTTTTTTAAATCACAGAGGCTTTATTAATAATATTAAATAAACGTAATCTACTACCAAATTATTATTGAGAACATCCCCATGAAACGGCCATATTTCTAAAAAAATTTAATATTGTAAAATATAGACTACTTTTATTTAAGTATTTATCTTTTTTTTTAAATACTTACTCTGCCTCGCTGTGTAATCTTTTATCAGTGAAACATTATGTTAAAGTTCAAATGATTAAAATTTCTATTTAAAAATAATCTAGTTTCCAAAAAAAAAAAACTAAAAAAATTGAATTTAAAATCTTTTAGTCAAACTAGATTTTTATCTAAAATTAAATAATTGGTTTAATAAATTAAAATAAACATCATATGTATGCATATCTTAAATTGCAAATTATTTTGATAGAAGGAATAAATTAGTAAAACGAAAATATCAACAGTAAAATAATTGTAATTTATTTATATGGTTTTAAAATGAGATTAGGTATTTATAAAATCAGAAATGTTTATTTATTATTTATTTTTCTTTTTTTTTTTTAGAAGGCACAATTAAAGATAAAAATACGTTTATTGACGTTTCAATTTCCACTTCGGAAATCGTTTATATTTTGAGAACGATTTCCGAAGTGGAAATTGAAACGTCAATAAACGTATTTTTATCTTTAATTGTGGCTTATTCCCAGTTAAATAGTAATTAATTTAAAATGCCACAAGAAAATAGCTTCAGAACAATATTTTTTTAGAAGGTTGTAGAATTTCTTCAGAATCATATAACAATTCATCCAAAATATCCATCTCACTCTTACATTCTTTTTCTGCGTCCTGTAGTTCATATTCAGCAGTATGACAATTTTTGCAATTCTCTCCATTACAATTTTCGCACATTCTCGTACATTTTAGGCTGTACTTATGGCATCTGCAATATTTGCCACATGCGGTTTAGGTGCTACATTGAAAAAAGGTAAACTTTATTCGTCATTTTTAACAAAATAAATAATGATTTTAATTTAAGGAAAATACAAATACTTGAAAATACAGATTTTTAAGTAGTAAATGACGCCCGATTCGTTTTTTAATTGTTATTAATAAAACCTCTGTGATTAAAAAAATGCTAACTCGGCTCATATTGGTCGTAGAAAACTCTTTTTGTAATCTTCCTCTCGAAACCAGCTACAATAATCTGCAAGTTAGAAATTTGTATGTTTTTAACTGCAATTTGACAACTTCATAGATAACTGTTTTTAATGGATTAAAATATTTTTCATTATTTTCCACTGGATTATGGCAATTTACGGCTTTAGGAAGAGAATGAAACAAGAATTAGCCCTCTACCATTTTTTTTTGCAATTCTATGAGCATTCAAAGTTAAAGGTCGTGGAATAAACTAATTAACGTATCTCAGCAACAAATTAGGTAATCTAGGCCTACTACAGTTCATTCCATTTGTAATGTTATAGGCTTGAATGTCATACCTTTGAAATAAATAGAAAAGCAATTTTGCAATAAATATTCGGTTTTTAATTTTGAACTTCAGTCGTCATTTTTGCAATAACAAATAAATTAAATTGAACTTATAACGGCTATAACTATACAGAAATTACCCATTACAGTACTTACCTTAGGCAAGAAATGAAAAAAAACTCAAAAATACGTATTTTGCACCTACAAACGCTCTTTTAATAAATAAATAAACATTAACCAAAATGTTCTTTTTTAATTAACTGGAGGATTGGTCCTGAGGTTGCCCTTTATAACCTAGGCCACATTACCTACATAAATTCCTGGATTAGTGAGTACTTTCCTGGATACTGAGTAGTTAGTAATTTATTTCAAAAGAGAAGACCCAGGATATACGAACGTATCGAACAACATTCTTGAAAAACCAAAAGACGAGAAAAACAATGATCTTACTAAAACAATGTTTTTACTTTCATATCTATGGTCATCTCTTTTGGCAATATATTCAAGTTAGGGTTGGTCAGTAGTTTAATATGGTCAACAAAGTTATGGCTTATTAAATAGGTCACCGTCGTTGGGCGACGGGCATGTAGTTGCTAGAATGGCAGTGGTATTATCGTTTCGCAGTGAAGCATTTTACGGCGAGAGCGGCTAATGAAAACATTTTATTAGTCACTGATTAATGGCAGGAGGGCACGAATTGCATCAATTACTGCGGCGGATCTCGGTGCAAACTCACAAATCACGGTTATCGGCCGCGAAATAATATAAACATGTCGCCTGTTCCGATGTTTATGTAAACACTATGTGGCGATTGTGGCGGTCCTGATGGGGTTTTATTTTGGAAGAGCCGACTGATAAGTTGGCCGGCATTGTCACAACGCTTAATAACGAAAATTGAAATTTTGGCAAAACAAGTAAACAGAAAGAGATACATTGTAATCTTGTTTAATCGATAAAATACATGAATACAATTTAAACACATTTAACAAAATTAAAAAAACAATTTGAATTTCAGAAATTATAATAAACGACTGATTTTCAGAAATCAATAGAAAGTGTATTATACAGGGTGTCCGATAATTAATTTGACGTTAGGAATTGGGTGATAGCTGACATTAAATTAAGCGTTTTAGCTCAAATTTCTGAGCAAAGTGTTGCCAGCTTTCATTCTACAGGGTGATTCATTAATATTATTTTATATTATTTTTAAGGATATATTAAAAACTATTCTTATAATTTCGAAAACTTAATATGAAAATTATATTAGTTTTATTATTAACACTAGGTGGCGCCAACTATTATCACATTGGTTCATTAATGTGATCATAAATTTTTGCCCACCCTGTATAAACATTCTAGGAAAAAAAAAATGAAATAACATTCAGTTCTACACCAAAAAAGGATTCCTGTTTTAAATAAAAAAAGTACACTGTTTTCGAAATAAACGTATTTTTTAGAGACGTGCATAAAATGACGTTTTATAAACTCGTTAAAGAAGTGACAGGTCATACAAAACCTTGCAGTTTTAACAGTATTATGAAGGACAATAAATTAATTACTGATCCTAAGGATCTATTTTAATATTGAAGAAACTACACACAACAACTATACTCAGACAACACTAGAAGAAAGTCTGAAAGTGTCAAAATATTGAAGTCAGATCTTGTAAGGGCAATCAAACAGACCAAAGGGGGAAAAGCACTATGCCCAGACGACATATACATAAAGATTTTAACAATGTTGAGTGAAGATAATATAGACGTCTTGGTAGATCTTTTTAATTACATTTATGGGTTCAGTCAAACACCAGAGGACTGGCTTCAATCAACCTTTATACCAATCCCAAAAAAGCCTAACGCTAATAGCTACGACCAATTCCGAAGGATCAGCTTAATCTTAAAACTCTTCTTAAAAATAATTCACACATGAATATACAGCAGATGTGAAAGAGACATTAGCCCCATACAGTTCGGTTTCAGACAAGGATTAGGCACAAGGGAAGCAATTTATAGCTTAACTGTCCTTCTTCAGAAATGTAAAGATCAGGAAAAATATGTCTTCCTATGCTTTATAGATTACTAGAAAGCGTTCTATTATGTTAATAATTCAGTATTAGTAAGACTGTTCCAGGAATGTTCGACAGATGAGAATAACCTTAAAAGCATAAAGAACCTTTATATTAATCAAATGGCATCTGTGAGAGTAGGACTGGAATCTAGATTATATTTCTCAATCGAAAAAGGTGTACGACAGGGTTGTGTTTTCTCTCCCCTCCTTTTTAATCTTTACTCTGAAACGATTTTTGATAGAGCCTTAAGTGACACTGAAGATGGAATCAAAATCAACGGACATAGTATTGGTAATCTTCGCTATGTTAACGATACAGTCATAATAGTTGATAGCCAAGAAGCGCCACAACGACTAATAGATAGAATAAACACTGAAGGAGAACGACTGGGCTTCAATATTAATATAGACAAGATGAAGGTAATGGTGGTTAGTAGAACACGAAATATGCAATTAAATATAAGAGTAAACAATAAGAACATCCAAAAGGTCCCCAAGTTTAGATATCTCGGTA
The DNA here is from genome assembly GCA_918026665.1 of Diabrotica balteata. Taxonomy (NCBI): domain Eukaryota; kingdom Metazoa; phylum Arthropoda; class Insecta; order Coleoptera; family Chrysomelidae; genus Diabrotica; species Diabrotica balteata. Next base: position 100,048,322 of record OU898276.1, on the reverse strand, counting down.
ATTGAATAACTAAAGATCTAGATCCAGACATAGAGATACATAGCAGGATTGAGCAAGCCAGAACAGCATTTACTAATATGAGAACCTTGCTAAGCAACAGCAATCTTAACTATATGCTTCGATATCGCTTTGTAAAATGTTTCATTTACTCCATACTGCTATATGGTGTAGAAACCTGGACCATAAAGGCCAATGTGATGAACCGATTGGAGGCCTTTGAAATTTGAGTATTTAAAAGACTACTTAAAATTTCCTGGACAGATCACACAACAAATGTCTAAGTATGACATTTGGTTGGACAATGGGCTGAGAACGACAATTGCTGCCAATAATAAAGAGAAGAACAACTGCTTATCTGGGTCATATATTTTAAAATTCCAATACCAGTTCTTAAAGCTTATTATGGAAGGGAAGTAAAAAGGAAAAAGGAGCATCGAAAGAATGAAATACTCATGGCTTAAAAACAGAAGGGATTCGACAAACCTCAATGCCCATGAACTCGTTAGAGCCACACAAGATCGAGCAAAGTGTGCCAGAAGTGTCGCCAACATCAACTAATGGGATAGGGCACCATAAGAAGAACAGCATAAAATAAAAAAAAATTACAAAAACTAATGTAAATTCAAACATTATTCAAAAGGTCTTAAATATCAGTGAATATAAAATGTATTAGTAGTAGATAATTTTTGCAAACAAAATGCATATGGTTGAAACCGATTTCCGCTTTTATTTCATCTAATGAGAACGAGTGATGTAAATTTGTAATAACTACACTGCATGCTCTGCCTTCCTTAGATTGGTATGTATGGTGGACGATATTTTCCTCTCGTACGTGATTTATTAGTTTTCTGTAGGATTCAGGTGTCTTTGGTGAAATTTTTATTGTGTTGTTTGCTAAGGCTTTTAAAACGTAAGTTTCTACTTCTACTGCTTGAGCTAAATTATCTATCATTTTACTATAGTCATTCACGCCATATATAAAAATTGGAGGGGGTTTTAAGATTAGTGGATTTTTATTTCTTATCATTTATGGAGTTTTCCTGTGGAAGTGGCTGAAACCTATTGAATAGTGTAATTGGAGCTTCTTCTTCTCTTGAGTCTTGGCGTTTAAGCCTTTTTCTTTTTGATCTTATTGTTTGCCATGCCATGGATGTTTATTATTTTGAGAGTCTTTATGTTCTTCATTTGAAATCGAATCATATTCATTCTGTGTTTCGAGATTGTTTTTAAGTTAGCTTGAGAGATTGATGTAGAACGAGAAAAGTTGGTTTTCTAAACAACTACTGGCTATACCTGATATTGTTGATGATAATTATCAAAAGGTATCATTTGGTTGACTGTTGGTTGATTTGTAGCATTTGCAATTCATTGATTCTTTGAAGTATATTGAAATCCCCTCGTATATGTAATACTGAAATCCCCTCATATATGTTTAAAAAATCAAAGAGTATTTTTATTGCATTTCAGTTTTCTATTAGTACGTATTAAAACCCAAATATGTTTTCAATTCCTTCTTAAGTCAGCTCGAGAATATAAACCATTTTATAGTTTGTTTATATTTTTATTTGTTTATGTTACTTCTTCGGTATTTGTTTTAATGTTTTATTCGAACTGTTTGAATTGAGTTTTCTAATAAAGGATTTGCGTTTCAACCATCGTTTAAGTGTTTTGTTATTTTAACTTATGCGATCAATTTTTGAGGATTTCGGTATGAGGATGAGACTTTCGGTAAAGCCGGTCGCTGATCAAGGCGTGTTCAGTTTTGTTGGAGTCCGAATTTATTTTTAAATTCGAAATCTTTTCGTTTTCCTTTTATTGTCATGGAAATCTAGCAGTTGGATACTTGGTATTGAGCAGTTTTACATTAGTTTTTGAAGATGGCCCATGTTGCCATTGTGCCTGTTCCAGTCTTTGAAGGAGACGAGTTTTCAAGGTTGTGTTCCAGCCGCTGCTGGCTTCCGCCCTCATCTTCTTATCCCTGATCGTCATCCCGTATCTGCCCCCAATATAGTTCCAGCATGATTCCAGTTCCCGATCCCAGACATGCAGAGTGAAGTTTAGTGCGGTTCAGGTAACTTTTTCTGTGTCTAAAATTTAAAGTCAAGATAGACATTTAAAAAAAGATAATAATTGCTTTCATTGTTTAAAAAGATAATTTTTTTATTTATAATAATTTTAATATTTGCCACAGATCTCCTGAGTTTGTAAATCAGTAGAACACATGAAAGTTTTCTTTATTATTTTGGTAAGAATCTCTGTAACTAATATAGCATTTTTTTGCTGTCTGTATTTGTGTAACTGTTTGTGGTATGAAACAAACATAAATGTTAAATTTTGTTTCTTAACATTTTGTCTGTTTTTTAAATTAATCCTTTTTTCCTTTTTGCATAGTATCCCAAGTTATCGTTACAAAAATGTCGCCCAGATATGTTTTGATTTTTTAATAATTATTTTCCTATTAAAACTCGTTGTTGTAATAGTTATAATTAGGTACCTCAAAGTGGCGCTCTATATATAAATTACTAGAGGTGTTTCCTGTTTATTTTTATTTTGTTTGTTCCAAGAGATTAATGACCCCTTTATTTAATTTTTTGTAGTTGTTTTAATCCAAACCCCTTTGCCATTTACTTATCCACGACCCCAGCTCTCCTTACAAATCCTGAGTGCCGTTCGCACAAGTAGCGATTATTTTGCTTGCCTTATCTCCACCCCCTTAGTTTCAGTCCCTAATTTTCTACCCCTTGTATTATTACCCCATGTGGTGGGCAAAATATTTTCGTTACAGATTTAAGCACAATGGTGGATCTTGAGTATTTATTTGACCTACTTGGTAATACGAATGTATTAGATTTGTGGGCTTGTTCTGCATTACAGTTGAAAACTGCATTGTAGAGTACTGAAAATTATTTGATCCTGGTCCCTTCGCAGTTGGAAACATTTTCTCTTCGCTTATTTCACATTAATTGGATAAATAAAAATTTATTTATTTACCAATAATCAATTTAAATATATAATTATATATAAATAATAAAAACAATAATATATAATTAGTTAGCACAATTACAAATATCTTCAGAACACCGCCAAAAATTAATATTTTTCGGTGAGAATCCCAAAATTGACATTAAGTTTGACGATTATTTTTGACATTTTTATTCCATGTATTCCAGCACATTTATTAAAATGCGCTAACTAAACAATTTAAAAATAAAAACTAAAGTAAAAAAACTAAAAATAATAATTTAAAAATTAAATAATATCCCCTCTGTGGCTCAGTGGTAAGAGCGCCTACCTTTAAATCTAAAGGTCGTGAGTTCGAATCTGATCTGGGTGGAGAAATTTTCATTTATTAAAAATTATTGAATGAAAATAATTTCTATCCTTGTGTGATCGGTACTCACCAGACGGACCGCAGACGTTCGGATACAATTAGCCTCTCTTAGCAAAGACAATGACGTCGACTTTGTTAAGTATCAAGACAATTACTTTACACACACACACACACACACACACACACACACACACACACACACACACACACACACACACACACATACACTACACTAGGTACCTGACTGTACCATGCCAATGATCATAGTTTTCGAGGCATTAACCCAATAAAAAAAAATTAAAAAATAAAAATCGACCTGTCCCATCGTTTTTTTAACACGCTCACGTTAATTTATTATCGAATTTACTCGATATAGGTATAATTACCTATATTTTTTTGGATCTTAATCCTCACGGTCAATATATAGTATCATCCTTAAAATATAGGCAGTGCCCCTGTATGTAATAAAAAGGGCAAAAAAATATTGTTATAACATGTAAAAAGGGAGTTAAATTAATTTACTTGTGTGTTGATTATATGGTTTCATTTTATGCCTTATCTAATAACAGAATGAGATAATATCACAATGAGAATAAAAATGGGTCAATAAAGTGTTTTTTTTTTATATAAGAAAACATTATTTTTAAGCACCGTGCCGGAGCTTTTCAAAGAGCTAGAGAAGACTTCTTTCCTTTTGGCTAATAAGGAAACGACTACTAAGATTCACCTTAATTGCACTTTCTTTCGGTATATTTTAAGAGACAATTTTAAATTTTATATCTTCTTGCCTTAGAGACATAACCTTATTTCCGAGAAAAAGCTCTATCTCTATAATTAGCCTCAGGGAGATAATGTCTAAAAAATGGGACCTCATTATTTATTATATATCTGTTTTTATTCAAGATTTCTTATTGTTTGGTGTAATGTTCTAAAATATTATCTATATTTCGACGTATTGTCTCTATTTCGAGCTCCGATGTATTCATTTTTGTACAAATATTTTAAAATGTTTTATAGGGGATAATTTTACATTCTTTTTAATAAAAGATTATTTTTTTAACATATTATTCATTAAAAAAAAAAGATTAAAGTAAAACGCTCATTTTATTTTTTTTATTAGCGGAGAATTATAAATTAATAGTAGGAAAGGGTGGCTCAAACTTATCCTTGCAAGCAACACGATCCTTTAGATTATTGTTAGGACTGATATAATGTCACATGTATTTGTTGTAGCGTACCCGTCAGTTCAATATAAGCCTTTAGTGTAGAAACATCGTATTCCTCAAATTTCACGTACGGATTGGTTAATTGTATTACAGTAGTTGCTGCAAGTCCAATATTTTACCGATAATTTGAGATGTTTACGAAATACCAAACCTTGACAGCTAAGTAATAACGCAATAGACGCGACTGCCAGAAATTTGTGCTCGTTCGGGCAAAAGGATCCCCTATGATGTCTGGTTAAATAGGCCCGCAATAATTTTGCCCGTTCTAGTAAAAAAAATTATTATAAAAAATATAGGCCACTTGATTTTTTTAGGACGATACAATGGTTCAAAAATATAAACCGAATACCGACAGACAATAATGGGACAACTACAAAATACGACAAGCTATAGAAAATGTGCATAATGCCCTTACATATAACAACAAATTAGCCACAGGCCATTTAAAGACACTTGGAAGCAAAACTAGCATAATCACCGAGGAACAAGAACAACAGCTTGTGACCTATATTCTTGACATGGAAAGCCAAATGTATGTCCTTACTACCAAAGACGTAAAGTCTATCGCGTAATAACTCGCAGTTAGAAATGCCATTTGGCGTAGATTATCGGACCCAACAAAACTTGCTTGTAAAGACTGGTTAAAGAGTTTTTGCACGAGTCACCCTCTACTTTAACTGGTATCTCTTTAAGCAAGATCGATCGCCTGCAGTCATGCTTTTACCAGAACTGTTTAAAAATTAACTTTGCTTAAGACCATATTGCATAAAACGCCATTTCGATCATCAATGCGCCAATCTTTTGACGTCATCTTCTGTTATCAGTCTCCCCAGCTCCCAGACACTACTACACTGATCACTTATCAAAGCAATACTGGCGCTTGGAGAAAAGGTCATTTATACTGTCGATGTGGCTAAAGTGGAGGTTGGCGGGTGGGCCAGCGTGGTGATTGACGCGGAGATTGGAGCGGGAGCTGGCGCGAACATTTCTGACCGTAGGATTTTGATTGACGGGTGGAGCCGATGGAGCCGATGGAGATGTGTATGCCGTCATCTCTTTTATTAAGATAGTTTGGCCTTTTTTCAATTTCTATGGCTTCTTGGATAAATTTTGGTTTATGGAAGCGGATGGGTGCTATGGTTTTGGAGTTTTCAAAATCAATTTTGTGACTTGTATACTGATGGTGTTGACGTTTTCGTTGGGGGTAAATATTGTCTTTATTCCTATTGGTTGTAGAATTTTGTTGATTTTGTCAGTGACACCTTTGATGTTCTTAAGAAAAGCTACCGTATGATAAGGGTCTTAGTCTTTGCGGTAACCGTTTTGGATGATACCTTGTTTTAAACTAAAGAGCTCAGCAGGTCTACTTGCATCATCACAAAGGCGTATTGATCTGGAGACAAGCGTATTATTAACTGAATTAATTTTAGCCCGTTGTTCCCTGTACACTTCAAATATAACATATAAACTCAAACCCATACTTAGATATGCTAAGAAGGATAACTAACTGGACACTACTATGGCTGATGTGTAGAGAAAGGCCTAGAAGAAGATTGCTGGATTATGTAGAAGATGATATAAGACCAATGAATGTTAAGGGCTGGAAAGTTCAGTGCAACGACAGGAAGAATCATGACGGAAGAATCACGACTGCATCAAAGACACACAGCAAGCTATTAATGGCCGTAGTTATGCAAAAAGATACCAACCCTTAAAAGTAGTAAAAGTAGTAAATATATATTACAGCTTAATTAAAAAATTCAATTTTTTATTTTCATCTGTCAAATATCTCATTTTAACATAGTGAAAGTAAAAGAAAAGTATTTTCTTCAATATTTTGAAAAATACAGCCAATTTTTTTGGGGTTGGTTATTTCAGTAAATTAAGAAAAAATAAAATTCGGAAGATCTATACAAAAGAAAAACCCTTTATCGAAAAAAAAAATCTATTAATTATCTTTAAGTTCAAAATCAAGATTACATATGTTTATACTCATCGATATCTTCCTCAATGTTGTCATCTCCTTGTATTTTTTTGTACAAATCTTGGTAGTCTGATGGGATAAGGTGCATCATCTCATTCGGATTTGCAAGTTTTTTGCAGCAATCATCTTACACCATTGGACCATAGCGTACTCAATAAAAAAGGTCTTTTATTTTACTTTTTGTGCTGTTCCTTCCTTCCTTCTTTTTAATATCAATCTTATTTACAGGTGCGTCAAACGAATCGTGCTGAACAGTAAGCAAGAATAGTTCATCTTTTTTTAACATAATCGATCTTATTTTTAGCCAGTTTATTTTTTGTCCGTCGATGCTTGTTTTTCTGTTGACGATTTTTTTTTTAATCATATTGACACTCAAAAAATGATAGTTGTTCATTCCCGTTACCACAAAAGGTTTTTTTTTGTTCGACATTGTTTCATTACCTTCACATATTAGAGGACAAATACAATATTTGCTGATTTTTTAATGCCGACTCAATTTAAGCAAAATCTGAGTTATTGGGTAAAAAATGGGCCTGGACATAAAAATTTTAAAGTAATATCAGTCAAAGTAGATGATTCATGCAATATAGCTTTTAACATAAGAGTTAACTTAATATTCCGGTTTTGACAGCCGCATGAATTACTCCAGAGAATAAGATGTTGGACACCTTTTTCTATGTGAGCATTTATATGTTTAAGAAGGCAAGAACCTACCTCTTGAGCTCCTCTTCCTGCAACGCCTTCAGCCCAAACGTAACAGAATCACTGATCTTACTTTCCGTTATGAATACCACAGTTGTATACCCAGAGCTGCCTTTTATAAAATACAATGTTTGTCGGTATTCTTGATAAAGGTACAGTTTTCTCTAAATCGAATGTAAGTCATTCGTATTTTTCATTTTCCTTAGCCAACTGAAAGTCGTGTCTTCTTAAATATTGAGAATCTTTTTTGATATATATATATATATATATATATATATATATATATAATATATATATATATATATATATATATCTATATATATAATATTTATAGATATATATATATATATATATAATATATATATATATATATATCTATATATATATATTTATAGATATATATATATATATATATATAATATAATATATATATATATATATATATATATAATAGCATTTTGAACGCCATAGCGTTAGCTATAACCACCCTTAGCGATTATAAAGCTTAATTAATTAATGAAGACATATTACAAAGATTATTTTACACACCTTTGTGTGGTTATATTCAATTGCTAACTAGATCAGACCGAAAAGGTTAAGACATTTTAGTCCGTTTGGATAATTTCAGTTTCTTGTGTAAAGTCTTTATTAATTCTAATTTATTATTCTTATTTTAATTTACTAAAATACGATAATTTATTATCAATTTATTAAACCACTGTACAACCATTTATTTGACTACTAATTACATAATTTATCTATACGTGCGTTACATTTTTACGCAAGCGCGGGCTTCTTTTCAAACTGATCTCCTCAATAAAAATCCCCGTTATTGTATACAAAATGCCGTTCTTTAGAAGGGTCTGGCGATGAATCGATGACCTTCCATCCATTAGGTGACTCATGGACTGGTCTCGAAGGGTTTAGTAATTTCTGCCGGCAGGTAAACAGGTCTGAGCGCCGAAATTACTAAAAATAGAAAATAATTAGTCATACTATATTTACAGTTTTATACGCCATAATCTTTATTATCGTAGAATTGCCCCCATCTTAAAAGATGGGTTCTCCTTTAACCTTGTCGGGACTGGAACTGGAACGGTATGCTGGTATCGGCAACTGGACCCTCTTTTACAACTTCCAGTTGTATAAAAATGACAAGGGACGTTTTTCTCTCCGCACCAGGAACTATGCGGATTGCAACAGACTAACACCTAGACTTCGGTGTCTTTAAATATCCCCTCCACCATATTTCGGATAATCCTCCAATCTTATTGGCGGCACTCCAACTTTGACATGACTAACTTTTGTAAGCTCCTTTGTACTAACTTTGTAATAAAACCGTTCCCGAATTCGCTGAAGGGTCTTCTTCACACCAAAATGCCCTCCTGATGGACTGTCGTGTAACTGACGAAGTACTTCGGCTATTCTGCTCTTTGGGATCACCAACTGTCTTCCAATACGTCTTAACTACTGAGCCTAGGTTTGATATTTCTTGCCAAGGGAGTCGACGGTTTTCCTCTTTCCATTTTCTGATTTTATGTATAACTGGATCTCTCTCTTGTTCTTCCCTGATCTTGGTAGGCGTCCAGTCGTCGTTGATCACCGTCGTTCTGAGCACTGCTGCTTCCTTTGATTCCGTTTTGTTGCAGTGGGAACACTCTGCTGGGCATGGCATTCTGGAAAGAGAATCAGCGTTTCGGTGGCTAACTCCGGCCCAGTGCTCAAACTTGAAATCGTATTCTTGGAGTCGTTCGATTCACCTGGCTATCTGACCCTCTGGATTCTTAAACTGCATCAACCACTTAATGACGGCATGGCACTTCCTTTCCTAGAGGTATTGATAGTAGTGCTCTACTTATTTCACTACTGCCAGAACTTCTCTTCTGGTGACGCAATAATTCCGCTCAGGTTTTGAGAAAACTTTAATAAAATATCAAAGGACTCTTTCCAGTCCTCCTTGAATCTGAGACAGCACTCCTCCAATTCCCACATTACTTACATCTGTATCTAAGATGAACTCTCCTTCTGGCAGTGGATACCCTAAATTTGGTGCTGTGATTAAATGCTTTTTTAAGGTCTTAAAGACATTTTAGCAGTCTGTATTCTAGCGGTATTCTCTTGCTTCCTCTGTAAGTCGTGTTAATGGTTTAGCGATATCTGCAAACTTCTTAATAAACCTCCGGTAATAAGTATATAGTCCAAGAAAACTTCTCACTTGATGTTTGTCAGTTGGTTTTGGCCACTCCTTGATGGAATCGATTTTTTCCTTATCCACGGCCACTCCTTCTTTACTGACTATATGAGCCAGATAATTGACTTCACCTTGAAACAGCTGGCACCTCTTGGAGTTAAGCATCAATTGGGCAACTTTAAGTCGATTAAAAACGTTTTCTAAATTTCTTAAATGATCTTCGAATGTCTCCCCCAAGACGATTATGTCATCTAGATAAACTAAACATGTTTTCCAAGATAACCCTCTCAACAGATTTTCCATAAGCCTCTCAAATGTCGCAGGAACATTACAGAGTCCAAATGGCATAACGTTGAATTGCCATAATCCAGATCCTGTGGTAAAGGCTGTCTTTTCTTTTCTACCAGGTCCATTTCTACCTGCCAGTATCCAGACTTTAAATCCAAAGTAGAAAATAATTTACTTTCAGCCAGTGTGTCCAATGTGTCATCGATCCGAGACAGAGGATAACTATTTTTCTTGGTAACGTTGTTTAGCAAACGGTAATCCACGCAGAACCTCGTTGTTCCGTCTTTCTTCGTAACCAGGACCACCGGAGACACCCATGGGCTCGTAGAAGGTTCTACCACCCCGTCTTTCTTCATTTCCTGAACAATAGTTTCAGCTTCTTCTCCTTTCGCCTGTGGTAATCGTCGAGCTGTTTGACGAATTGGCTTAATATTACCAGTATCAATTTTATGCTTAACAACGGTAGTTCTTCTCGTCTTTCCTCCTTTTGGTACGAAAAAATCACGATACTGTTGAAGAAATTCCCTTAATTTTCTTTTCTCAATCTGATTCAGAGACTGTCCAGCAACTGCAACCATTTGGTCGAATTTGTAGTTGGAATTATCAGATGTTGTCGTCTGACGGATTATGGATGTCACAGGTACACAAGTTCCTACTTTTGTTTCTTTTCTTGATGGTTACTGGATAGTTATTGACATTGATAAGTGTCTCAGGTATTTCTTTAGCCGAAGTCACCAATTCCTTTCCACTTATGATTCCTCGGCCAAGCTCGTCGTCGTGGTTCCAATGCTCTATCATAACAGGTGTCCCTGCGTCCACAATTTCCTGTAGTCGCGCTACTATGATCGTTTCACTTCTCGCAGGCACGACTGTATCTTCTTTAACGACTGCTTGCATAGTGTTGTCATCATGTGGATGGAGAAATACCTGCCCCTTACCAACTTTGATTACCTTATTCTTAAAATTCAATTGGAATCCATGCGTATTCATTACGTGTATGCTTAATATAACATCCTCTTCGATGTCAGCAACTATAACAGTAGGGACGAAATTTTCTGCTCCAATTCCTAATTGTACCTGGATTTCTCCATGAATGTTGGCATTTTCACCTGTAGCGGTCCGCGGTTGCAACATCGTTTGTAACAGTTTCTTACGGCTATTTATAACCGTCGGGCGTATAATGGTTCTGGTCGCTCCGGTATCTACCAACAACGTATGCTTTTTACCATTTATTTCTCCATCTACATATACACTATCTTCACGACATTTTAAAGAAGCTATTAGTATGAGAGGGTCTTTGGAAAAGTTCTGAGTCAAAACTGCACCCTAAGGCCAACCCGTTCTAGTTTTCCTGATGGTGAGCTTCTTGATTGGCGTCGTACCTATGATGCTTACAGGAACTTCGTACGTGTCCTATTTCACCACAATTCTAGCATCTTATGGTCTTCGTTTTCTTGTATGTCATGCTTTTTATCATATTATCGAGCTAGTCAAGTTTATCTTCATTTCCTTCCTCTCTTACAGTCCTAACTTTACTGTAACCGCCAGAAGCCTGTGTAGCTGACTCGTATTCGAGGGCGGCGGATAAGACATCAACCAGCGTCTTGTGACGAGCTAATCGTAGGGATCTCTGCATTTGATGATCACGAAGACCATCAATAAACGTTTGGACAGCTAACTTTTCCATCATGTCTTCGGGAGCTGTTGGATAAGCATATCGTACTAATCTGGTAATATCTACCTCATATTCTTGCAGAGCCTCATCTATCTTTTGTCTTTGATTTTTAAGCTGCGACTGATATACATGCTCTAAGTGTTTGTGGCCATATCGCATATTTAACATCTAATTAAGTTGTTCGAAATCATCCGTGTCCTCTACGGCTTTGGTCTGGAGCACATCTAAAGGATCTCCTCGAAGAGCGATAGTCAGGTTTACAGCCTTTTTTTTAGACTATCCATTCGCTCTTGCCGCTGATTTGAACTGTTTCATGTAGTTATTCCATGACGATTTTCTGTCGAAAGTTGGGACTTTGACATGAACAGAACCTCCACTTCCTTCATTTTCGGCCGTGTTTCCTACTTACATTTCGTCTCGTCTCCTTTTGTCTCTATTGTAATTGTATTGTTTCCTCTCTCTGCTGTCCCTGTTTCCTCCATCTTCCTTTCCATCCCTTTCATCTTTTCTTCAAGGCCAACATTATCAGCAGCAACTTGGTTTTTTAGCGAAGACATTCTATCGTCGAGGGCAGACATCAGAAACTTTGTTCTCTAATGATGAAAACTTTGGAAATATCTCCACAAACTTTATTCTCTAATGATGCAATGTCACTAGAAACTTTGGCTACATCACCAAAAACTCTGGCTATACAACCAGAAACTCTCTAAATATCGTCAAAGACTATGTTCTCTAATTTCAAAATAGACGAGATGGCAGCAACATGCTTTAAATATATAAGTTTCCGGATCCAAACCCGCTTCTTTTAAAGCGTTCTTTAATCATTGGACTAAATCAGCCCTTTACCGGTAGAAGCTAATTCTCTGTCCTCAAGATGCCTTCTTAAATCTGTAACTGTGAGCTCATAAATCGTAGCCATTTTCACAATTTCCACTATTCTACTTTTGACACCACTGAAAAGTCTTTATTAATTCTAATTTATTATTCTTATTTTAATTTATTAAAATACGATAATTTATTATCAATTTATTAAACTACTGTACAACAATTTATTTGACTACTAATTACACAATTTATCTATATACGTGCGTTACATTTATACGCGAGCGCGGGCTTCTTGTTTAACTAATCTCTTCAATAAAAATCCCCGTTATTATATATAAAATGCCGTTATCTAGAAGGGTGTGGAGATTAATCGATGACCTTTCATCCATTAGGTGACTCATAGACTGGTCTCGAAGCGTCTAGTAATTTCTGCCGGCAGGTAAATAGGTCTGAGTGCCAAAATTACTAGAGATAGAAAAGAATTAGTCATAATATATTTACAGAGTTTTATACGCCATAATATATTATCGTAACATTCTTATAAAAATAATTTTTAAATATAAGTATACCATTTTACACCAAAAGTTCTTAAATTCACTGTAAGTTACGTTACTAAATGTGTAAAAAATTACACTTATCTGGTTTCTGCATAATACCGATTATATACAGATTTTACACATAATTTAGTCCCAGTTTATTAAATCACTTGGTATTTGAAACATAAAATAAAATTTACAATTTTAAAATATAGACTTCCCTTTGTAATTTCTTTTTACCTTTTTTATTTTTAGCATGCTTCAGTTTTTAACATTTAATATTTAAAAGATAAACACACAAAGACGATAGAACATTAGGACTGCCAATATTTTTTGTACAAAATAAACGTAATTAGCTTTCATTCTACGCCTTACTCCCTAAACGTATTAAATATGAACTGAAAACAAATAATTACAGAGAGCAAACGTTCTTAATATTACCTGAAATATAATGAAATACAAACAGAATGATAAGGACGATCCAAGTAAAGAAATATCAATACTATGCAGAATCAGAATGAATTTATTTCAAAGTAAAAGTTTAGTGAAAAAGACTCAATTGTCTTTCAACAAGATCCTAAACAAAATATATAAAACTTAACGACTTATATTACTTTATGAATTCTGTTTATTAATACTTATAAGGAACAAAAGCAAATATAAATTGCCTTATAGTTCAGTGATAAGTTTTAAAAATTTTGAAACTGTGTAGCGAAAATAACGATTCATCTTCAACAAATATGCAAAATTGAGTGTAAATTTAAATAATAAACCGAATTATACAGAGTGACCCAAAAGTCTCGAAACGGCCAATTATCTCGTAAATTACCAGATATAATTATACAAAATATTTGAGATACACCTATTATTGGGATACGGAGATTCCATATTTGATATTTGCAATGTTGCCAGATTTGCCGTTTCTCTTATATTATTAGTAATTTTAGTTTTTCAAATGTATCGCCCTGTATATTCCCTTCTTATTGGAATCTGCTTTTCAATACGAGTTTAACCATATGTAAAATTAATGATTTTATATAGTCTGGAAGATCTTAAATACATAAAACAGAAGTCTGGCAACGCCTAACTGTCTCAATAAATTTTTTAATACTAACTATTTTTAACCACACTAAAACGTAACAATAGAATACAACATTTTTTACCACAATGGTTACTTTATCAAATGTTCAAAATGTGCTCCATTTGTGAGTTGACAGTACCCTAACCGATGGTAGGAAGCGTCCACCACATTTTTCCATGATTGTCTAGAATTTCTTCGAAATTAATCGATTTTTCGTTGCCTTAGTTCTGCAAGACTTGCTGGTTTAGTTTTGTAGACTGAATTTTTTAAGTATCCCCAATAAAAATATTTTTTAGGATTGAAATCAGGTGGACGTGGACACCATCCAATTCTACCTCGTCTATCGATCGATCGTCCTGGAGATATCTTTTCTAAATAACCCCGAGCATTTTTCCCAAAATGAGCTGCATCCTGTCCATATCTACTTAAAATTGGCACTAAACAAGCTTATCAGTGTAGGTACAATTTCATTTCTAAGTAACATTTCGTAACTATTTGAAGTTAAATTTCCTTAGATAAAAAATGGCCCAATTAACTGAGTACCTACTATACCTGACCACACATTTAATTTTTGTGGTCTTTGAGTTTGGTTTTTACGCATCCAGTGTGGATTTACGTCACTCTAGTACCTTAAATTGCGTTGATTTACACTTCCACACAGTGTAGAGGTGCTTCATCGGAAAAACATATTCTGTTAACGAAATTTTTATTCCTGTCCATTTTATCGATGATTACCTCAGTAAACTCTAATCTACTATCGAAGTCATCTTCACTTGATTCTTGCAATTAGTTAATTTATATTGTTTAAAAATATTCTTATGTAATAAGACGGGACGACCTGAAAAAGTTTTCAAATTTGCAAACAAAACAAAATTGTTCAGAAATGTCTTAACAAATGTTTTCGATTTGTCGCCACTTTGTCGCAAAACATGAATGTTTTTGTTTTGTCTGTTTGGTCTGGACCCGGCTTAAGACATCCCTGCGTAAGGATGTATGTGGATCTTCAACAAAACTTTGCTAGTTTTGTTGTCTTTCATAACTCTTCGATCTACCGATCGGTGTAACTGATCGGTATCTATCTATGGTCTGTTTTTTAACCAGGAAGAGTAATTCAAATTTTCCGCGCCGTAATTCTTGTTTGTAATTGGTCCAACCGCAGGCAAGTTTACTCCACTAAATTATGACATATTGACACTAATGACATTTGTGAAATTTTAAAATTCAAAATTTATATCGACGATTTTTTGTATTTTCTGCGTTATTCCTTACATTCATAGATTTTTCGTTTGCATTTATATAAAGAACAGTTCTTTTCAGAACTATTTAGTGTTATTAAGATAACAGTATGGATTCCATGCCAAGTACTAGTGGTAATTATTCTTCTCCACCTTAAAAACGCCAAGTAGATTTGGGTCATTTATCAACAAATAAGAAACAATGTTTTATAAACATGTATAAAAAAATGAAAATTGATAATTCTGGATTGAAAATAACAGCCACGGAAGCAAAAGTAAAACAGGCAGCAGGTTAGTTTTGCAGAATAGTTATAATCAAAACTTACTAAAGTAATGTGCTAATTTTAGGTGTTGCGAATTCAACTATTAACCAAACAATTAAAGAATATAAGCAGACTGGTGATATGCGAATATTATTCAATGTGATATTTTTCTAGATGATATTTATACTAAATATTGTTTAAAGTATTGTTAAGAAGCATTTTCATTTGTTTTCATCACAATAAAAGAACATTAGTAAAGTAATATTGTGTTTTAGTTTGATTGCATTGATGCAGTTGGTTTTGTTCTTCCTAGTTGTAGATAATCACAAGAAAACTGCACAATTATGCTTGAATGTAACATAATGGATTCAATTTGTTAATTTTAGTCAATTTTATTTATTTATAACAAATGTTACAAACTCAAGAATCCAGCATTAAAAAAATTGGAAGAACACACTTATTTATACAAAGTATCTTTTTGCATTATAGTGCTTCAAATAGAACCTAAAGATATTGATACATAAGTTAAACAAATCTATCTAATCGGAGGTAACTGATTACCAAAATACCACACCTATATTTGAACCATAATTTATTCTGTGATGGGAAATATGAAAAAGTGAATTTTAAAGCAGTGAACGGGAAGGAGTATGTAAAATAAATTGCCTGAAGCAATTCAGGAGATTGGATTATTAAGCTTAAAAATAATGATCAAAGTCAAAGTTAACTCTTCTGGTAAGAAAAAAACCTATATTCAAGAATTTAATCATATCAGAATAAAAATATGGTCTGTGCAGTTTAAAAGAACAGTATTTCAGAAATCTTTGAACTCTCTAACTTTTTGAAAAAAAGTCTCTAACTTTTTGATACATGCATTTGCATAGCTTTGTTGCATACTTATTAGATCTATTTGCAAATTAAAAGACAAATTTATGTGAAAAACCAAACTTAGATGAATATGAAAAATGTGAAAAACGTCCTTTTTTTATTTTAATAATTGTAATATCTATTGGAAGTGAATTAAAAAAAATATATAATTCAAACATAAATTAACAAAGTTAGGTTAGAATTGACGTAGAAGGTTGTCCGATATTGATTACTCGATTACCGCAAGGCCGAGATAATCAACAAAAAAAAAAAAAATATCTATTTGGTGACTTTTCTAGTAACTTTCTTGGGTGTGAATCTTTCTTTTTGGTTTACTCCTCCTGGTTAAAAAGCAGAGTATAGTAAATTCGTAATTCGTAATTTGTAAATTGTAAATTGCTTGTCATAATTTTACAAAATTTGGTTTAAATGTTGGGCGTTATTTAGAAGAGGTATTTCCCGGACGATGGATTGGTAGACGAGGTAGAATAGTGGCCTCCACGTTCACCTGATTTCAAGCCTAAAGATTAGTTTTATTGGGGAAACTTGAAAAATTTAGTTTACTAAATTAAAAACTAAACCAGCAAGTCTTGCATAACTAAGGCAACGAAATATCGATGAATCTCGAATAATTTCTAGACAATCATGGGAAAATGTGGTAGACGCATTCTACCATCGATTAGGGTACCTTTAGCTCACCTGGACCACATTTTGAACACTTGATAAAGTAACCATTATATTAAAAAATGTAATCTATCAATGTTTACGTTTTAATGTAGTTAAAAATAGTTGGTATTAAAAAACTTTTTGAGACAATTAGGCGTTGCCAGACTTTATGTTTTCTGTATTTAAGATCTTCCAAACTACATAAAATCATAAGTGTTATATATGGTTGAACTTGTATTGAATAGGAGATTCCAATAATGACTGAATATACAGGGTGATGAATTTGAAAAATCAAAGTTACTAATATTATAAGAGAAACGGCAAATCTGGCAACATTGCAAATATCAAATATGGAATCTCCGTATCCCAAAATAGGTGTACTTTAAATTTTGTACAATTATAACTAGCAATTTACGGAATAATTGGCCGTTTGCAGACTTTTGGGCCACTCTGTATAGAACCAGTGTACAGTGGTCTGTTAATAGCTGTAAGTACAGTTTCCAAACTGGCAGTAGTTTGATTACAAACATTGTTTTTATATAAATACGAAGAACATTATTTATATTTTGAACTTAATTATTTAAAAAAACTAGTTTTAACTCTTGGCATTATCTTGCTAATTATTATGAACGACTATTTACTTTTAGAACGACTATTTACTCTTAAATAAACAGAGTCGGACCTACCCAAATTAAAAATTATTGAAATAAAAGTTCAATTTAAGTTTAAAAAATTATAGAAGATTAAATTTGAGAAAATCACGGGTGGCACTTCTGACTACAGGGATCCATCAATTAATCTCGATCAGCAAAACACTATTTATTCTACCATCACTAAGCAACAACCATTAACAAAATTCCCAACAAAAAACCTATCCATAATTTTACCGGCAGTAGATGAAATAAGAACAGAAGAGTACACCATTGCAGTAGGAACTATAGTCCTTCCAAAAGATGTACTGTTTTCATCCAAATGTCTAACGGAAGAATGCATCTACCTTTCAAGCATACAAGTCGCAGATGATTTTCTAAGTCAACATGGTGAAATTAAAATTGGAGAACATACAATCAAAACACGTAAACTAATTACACCCGCCACTCGATTAGTTTTATCCAACGTATGTCCATGTATACCCCATGCCATAATCGAATAGTCTTTAATTAATCTTGGTTTTAAATTATTGTCTCTGATTTCATTCCTTGGGGCTGGAATACAAAACCCGCCATACAGTCATGTACTTAGTTTTCGAAGACAAGTTTACTTTGCACTTATAGACAATTTTACTGTACCCGACCTCGTCCTAATTAATTTTGAAAATATTTTGTACCGAGTTTTTCTTTCCGATAAACTAACTTTTTACAAACGCCACCAAGCTGGTCACATTTCCTCGCACTGTACCTCAAGTCCCTCTTATCCACAAAATACCCAAAAGGAGAATTTTTTTTCCATAAATACCATCCACTAGCCCCGAACAAAATCAAATTACACATGTAAATGACGAATTTCGAGAAGAAATAATATATGCTCAAGTCAGCACTGATACCGATAATGAAATAAACGATCTTGCTCGGAAGTATTATCCTCAACTTACTCTACTCCTACAGAAACTATACCAACAGAATACACGAAACCAAAGGCAATGCAAATTAAAAAGAAGAAAAAAATTATCAAATTAGACAAATCCATTTCAGAAACTACTAATATTGAGTCGTTGTTACAACCAGTCAAACAATTTATCTTTAACATTCACCTTGTGCAAACTAATAGAAAAAATACTTAACAAACGTCTGCAATACTTCCTTAAATCCAATTATTTAATATGCAAACAACAAAGCGGATTTAGGAAAAATAGATGAACAACGGACAACTTGATTAAGCTGGACAGTCACACACGAGGCATTTGCAAGTAATCGTCAAGTACTGGCCGTCTTCTTTGATATAGTAAAAGCCTACGATACTATGTGGAAGTATGATATCCTAAAAAGATTAAAACGATGGGGTGTGGACGGAAATTTTCTAGATTTTATGAAAAATTTTGTTTATGATAAAAATTTTAGAGTTAAATTTACTAATCATTTTTCAAGTTCGTATATCCAAGATAATGGAAGTCCCCAAGGATCAATACTTCATGTAACACTTTTCTTGATTGCAATGAATGAAGTTGTTAATAACATTAATACTCCTGTCCACACTGTTATATAATATGCAGATGCCCTTATTCTTTATGTCAGTAATAAAAATAGCCATATAATTGCAAATATTCTGCAAGAGTCTATCAAATCTTTAGAAAAGTGGTCAGAGAGAACAGGTCTTCGTTTTTCTACAAACAAAACAAAAGCAATATGTTTTTCAAGAAACAATTAAGTTGGCCAACATTAACACCATATAATTAAAATTTGCAGTATGTAGAAGAACATTGATTTCTGGGAATGGTATTAGATATAAAACTCACTTGAAAAACCCACATTCAACAACTTAAAAAATTTTGCATGCAAAATATGAACATTCTCAAAGTATTAGCCAATCCTAATTGGAGACCTGACACCACACAATTACTAAATATATATAAAACACTGATTCGTAGCAAGCTAGATTATTGATCAATAGTCTACAGTTTAGCTAAAGATAGTTTGTTAAAGCATTTGGACATCATACAAAATACCGCATTAAGGCCTGCACTTGGAGCCTACAGGACCAGTGTAGTAGAAAGTCTGTATCTAGAAGCTGATGAACCTCCTCTTTCAATTAGAAGACACAGACTAAGCCTACAATATGCAGCTAAAATTTCAGGAAACTCTAATAAAATTGTGTACTCCTACACATTTTTTGACAATTTTTATTTAATTTTTAAACAAAAACCCTCTCTTTCTGCATCAGTTAGTAAACGAATCACATACCTTAATTTTCCAAAAAATATTTCCAATGAAATAAACTACTACCCTCCTCCTTGGACCATAAAACTCCCCAAATGTAATACAAATCTTCTACTGTATCCTAAATCTGATACTTCATCACATATAATTCTACAACGGTTTCAAGCGATTAAAGACAAGTATAAAAGATATTACCAAATATATACCGATGCGTTAAAAACTTCTGAAATGGAAACGGTAGGCGCAGCTTTTGTTAACAAAACAATTAAACATCAGTTCCAGCTACCTCAGGAGTACTCCGTATATTTTACCGAATTGTATGCTATATCTAAAGCCCTACAACATATATCAAACCAGCCCAAATTGGAAGCACTCATTTTCACAGATTCTTTAAGCGCAGTACAGGGAATATTAAGGGTTTATCCAAACCACCCAATGCTTATGACTTTAATCTTGGTTGTAGGTGTAAACGTTGCCGATGTTAGTTTTAAGCCTATGACATTCTGCAATTGTTGGATAGCCCAAAATTTGACGAAATGCCCCTGAAGATGTTCTAGGAAGCGAAAGTACTTGGGCAAGATTTAATTAATAAAACAGTTCTCGATATCTGCCTTTCATTTTATCAAAGTTAATTATTAAAATGCAAATATCAAGATTTTTCAACGGAGTTTACATGGAGGTTAACCTTTAAACAAAACAATTTAAATTTATGGTTTATGCCAATGATCATAGTTGTCGAGGCATTAACCTAATAAATAAATAAATAAAATTTATGGTTATGTACCAATTGTCAGAAAAAGAGAATACTAACTGTCATATGTCGAAATCAAATATCAAACCGTTTTGACTTATTAATTAAATTTTAAAATTAATTTCATTTAACTATGACTATGATTAAATAATTTTAATTTGACCTTGTCAAATTGTTGTGACGCTACTTTACAAAACTCGTTCATAGGATACAGCAAAACAAATCGGTGATTAACTCAACACAAACTGTCATTTAGCATCTTGAGCTTAAATTCACCTTTCCAAAAAAAAAAAAAAATTGCCGGTTTTAAAGAACTACACACCGCAAGCTATTTCTTCCGAATTAAAATCCCAATTTTTACTTAAACTCCACACTGCGGCAATACACATTTTTTTATAACAAAAACGAACAACGAACAAACATCGGAAATCGTTCTCAAAATACAAACAGTAAATTAAACAAATTTTGTTTTTTGTTACATAGTGAAATATAGTGTTACATTATTTTTTTTATTATTATAATTTAATTAATAATTAATTAATTAATTAATTTTTTTTTTATAAGAGACGGATAGTAAAAAAAAGAAAAATCAAAGAAGCGGCTTTAATTATGCTAAATGAGGCCAATTGTGTAGCAAATTCCTTGGCAGAATGTAGTAGGATCTGGTTACCAATATTGAAAGAGGAAGTTATTAATAAGAAAATACCAGTATTAGTAAGTCAGTAACATATAGAGGATACATCATTTATGTTTTTTAAATAACGAAATATATAAAATCAGAATTTTGGTGTTTATTGAAGGTAAACTAAATGCACGAACAAATACTTAGCATGTCGGGATAGTATTATGAGGTTTTTTTCCTGGCTTTTCCCTCATAATTTTCTATGGAATCACTAACAGGAGAATTTTACTGTCATCATGTCATGTGTTTGTCTTTTTAACGACGAATTATAT
The DNA here is from genome assembly GCA_918026665.1 of Diabrotica balteata. Classification (NCBI taxonomy): domain Eukaryota; kingdom Metazoa; phylum Arthropoda; class Insecta; order Coleoptera; family Chrysomelidae; genus Diabrotica; species Diabrotica balteata. The sequence goes on along the minus strand of OU898276.1, from coordinate 100,026,874 downwards.
GCTATGATTTTTTCTGACGGATATTCTCAAGTTAAAGTTGATTTCATGTAATCGAATGAACTATTTTATAAGTAAAGTCGTCCCAGGAGCGCAACTCAACAATATTGGCAATATCATTTTAAAGTCGTCTACTTTAAAATGCATAATGTATGACTGAATTGTCAATATAAATGAGTCAGATTAAATAAAATTATTTCATCTTCTTCAACAAACATCAAAATTCTGATTTTATATGTTACGTTATTTAAAAAACATAAATGATGTATCCTCTATATGTTACTGACTTACTAATACTGGTATTTTCTTATTAAGTAAGTCAGTAACATATAAAGGATACATCATTTATGTTTTTTAAATAACGTAACATATAAAATCAGAATTTTGATGTTTGTTGAAGGTAAACTAAATTCACGAACAAATACTTATAATGTCGGGATAGTATTATGAGGTTTTTTTCCTGGTTTTCCCTCATAATTTACTATGGAATCACTAACAGGAGAATTTTACTGTCATCATGTCATGTGTTTGTCTTTTTAAAGACGAATTACATGCTATGATTTTTTTCTGACGGATATTCTCAAGTTAAAGTTGATTTCCTGTAATCGAATGAACTATCTTATAAGTAAAGTCGTCCCAGGAGCGCAACTCAACAATATTGGCAATATCATTTTAAAGTCGTCTTCCTTAAAAATGCATAATGTATGTCTGAATTGTCAATATAAATGAGTCAGATAAAATTAAATTATTAGAAGAATTTTTCACTATGTAACAAAAAACAAAATTTGTTTAATTTACTGTTTGTATTTTGAGAACGATTTCCGAAGTGGAAATTGAAACGTCAATAAACGTATTTTTATCTTTAATTGTGGCTTATTCCCAGTTAAATAGTAATTAATTTAAAATGACACAAGAAAATAGCTTCAGAACAATATTAACGAACAAACAATAACGAATTTGAAGAAAATCCGGACTAAACAATGAAACCAAACGGTTTGGCGTTCCATCGTAGAGTAAATAACTTTACACTATATTTCCATGACAAAAACTAATAACGAAAAAACATTACAAATTTAAAAAAGAAAAATTTGGACTAAACTTTAAACTAAATCCTATAGTGGTCTATTGCAGAATCATTTATTCTCCCCAAACCGGTCTCTTGCCCGCATAAACGAAAAGATTCCTGTTTATTTAACGTGAAAAATATCCCAAATTGGCACCACGATTGAAAAAAATACCTATCTGAGTTATAAAAACAAATTAAAATGTTTATATCATCAATCTCAGCGACGCAAAGAGATTGAAAGAGATGAAAATATTTTTCAGTGTTTAAATACATACAAAAGGAAATAGAAATGCTACAATGTCAGCATAGTAATACTGTATCTGCAATAACCTTTCGACGTTATGCAAAATCTTCCGCTACCGAATTTTACTACAAATAAAGGCAAAATTATTATTTGCCATAGTCATAGCTTTTTGTTCCATTCATTGGATTACAGAAAATAAAAGGGAGAATAAAATAAAAAGAGAAAGCCTCAAACGAAGTAGTGCAGCTCCTAAGGACAGACATGGAAAGCATAGCGCACCATATAGGAAACTGGACTACTTAACAAAAGGTGTGGACTAATCAAAAGTTTTAAGGCTCCTCAGTATCACTATAGTCTAAAAGATACAAAAAAGACTTATTTACCAGAAGAGCTCACAATTAAAAAATGTTTAACCTCTTTAAGGAAAAGCATCTAAATGCTGAATTTTTCTATCAAACATACAGAACAATTTTTATTAACGAATTCAATATTTCTATTAGATACCTCAGAAGTGGCACATGCGCAACGTGTGAAGAATTTTAAATTAAGCTTTGAAAGTTTGACTGATACTGATAAACTTGAGCAATTAATTATTATAAAGCGTTCTATTCATGGAAAAGTCAAGCCAAAATATCTGCAAAAAATGAACGAAAAAAGGAAGCCACCTGCATTGATTTTTCAAAAAATGTTTTAACTTAACAAACAAAACTAAAAAAGGATCAAACGAAATTGCACCTTTTCTCCATTTTATCAATAACTACTTACAAGACCATGTTAAGTAAGTGAAAATCTGTATCTACCGGAGGAAAAAATAAAAACTTACAAAATTCATAATCAAAGAAATAATATTACATTCCCCGTAATGGCTTATTCTTATTTGGTGTGATAAAACTATAGGATTGTAAAGAGCTCTTTTGAGGTCCCGGAAGATTTTAAAGAAGTAATTAAGCAGTCCCGTTCCAAACCATCGCCGTTTGTTATAGTGAGTCTGTCACAAAACATGGTACTAGATTATAAATCATTTTTAGACACAATATATATTTACAAAAATGCCCATTTAAAACTTAGAGATTAAAGGAAATAGTGGCACCATCTGATTATAGCTACCTTATCTACTGCCGTTCGACGTACAATGGACCAGTACTATCAGGATTAATACGAAAACGCTTTGACCAAAACTCAGCTTTAAGTTGTCGATAATTTTTGCTGCCTGTTTCGGTATACGATGCCAAGTTATAAGAAACTTAAATAACAATGAGATTTTTTATTTCTTTTAATTTTTGATACAGGTTCTTTAGCAATTCAAAAAGCTAAGTTTAACAATCTAATGAGTCTTATGTGGTTTTGAGGTCCAAAAGAAATGACATTTTTCTAGAAGCTTGCTCATCTCTAACAGTCAGTTTAAATTATGTATATGGAAATAAATTAATAAATATTAAAAAATACACTATTTTTTTTTTAGTTCAAAAATATAATGGTTGGTTATTGCATGTTTTAGGTGATTTTGCTGCTTTTGTTCATGCAAAACCATGAATGATGTAGATTTTTTTCAATAAAGCCGAATTTAGTTTATGTAAACCAAAAAAACTGTAGTTACTGTATCATAATATTAACTTCTCTTATATCTAAACTACTATTTATAATCCCTTTTTGAAATAAAAATAATTGGTTTTAAGCATTAAAATTCAATTTACTTGTTGTAAAAAGAAATGACATATCTGGTTTTTCCCCATACCCTTTAAATATAATATCAAAAACTCTAAATATAATAAGGCAGCTGGAATGGACGAAATACCTGTAGAAATGTTAAAATAGGTGAAGTCAGCGTTTATAACAATCCGTAAAAACCAAACAGCAAAAGAGTGACTCTGACTATCGAACACTAAGCCTAAAAAAAAAGTAAAATAATTTATGAAAACTTAGAGGAGGAGATTAGTGAGACAAAGTTTGGGTTCCAAATGGAATGGGTTCTCGAAGGACTATTTGCCTTTAACATACTGATTCAGCGATGTTGCGATGTAAATGTTGATCTACACTTATGCTTTCTTTTTCTTATGGTGCCTTATCCTTGAGGACGTTGGCCCATACATTTGCCCATTTAATCTTATTTGTAGCAGCCCTAAATAGTTCTATGGCGGTCATGTTCGTCCATTGCCGTAAGTTTTTAAGCCAAGAGTTGCGTCTTCTTCCTGGACCTCTTTTGCTATTGACTTTGCCTTCGATTATAAGTTGGAGCAGTTCATACTTTTGGTTTCTTATGATGTGACCAAAATATTGTGTTTTCCGTTCTTTTATTATAAGCATAAGCTCTCTTTCCTTATTCATCCTCCGCAAGACTTCCGCATTTGTCGTATGGCTCATGTAGGATATTCTGAGCATTTTACGGTAACACCAAAATTCGAATGCTTGGATTCTTTTTTGTGTTGCTTCTGTTATTGTCCAAACTTCAACACCATAAAGTAAGGTGGAGAAAACATAGCACTTAAGTATTCTATTTCTCAATGAGATGCCCAGCTGGCGGTTGCATAGAACTTTTTACATTTTGTAAAACATTGTACGTGCCTTTTCCAGGCGTATTCTTATCTCTAGTGAGTGGTCCCAAGTTTCATCAAGATTTAAGGTACGTTGTTCTTGTTACTCTTTTCAGATCTGTTCCGTCGACATTGACCTTCACCCTTTTGTTTTGGTGCTTGCGGATGACCATCGTTTTTGTCTTCTTTGTATTCAATTTCATTCCAAATTCTCTACAGGCTGTCGTTACTCGGTCCATTAAGCGTTGCAGGGCTTCAGCACTATCTGCCAGTATGACAGTGTCATCAGCATATCGCAGGATATTTATACATTGCCCGTTTATAATTATACCATCTGAGGTGCCTTCCAAAGCTTTCTGAAATATCTTCTCAGAGTAAACATTAAACAGCAAAGGTGATAGGACACATCCCTCTCTTACTCCCTTCTCGATATTGATTTTTATAGATGTTTCGCTTTTTATGCTGATTTTAGCCTTTTGTTCTTGGTAGAGGTTTGAAATGATCCTTAAGTCTTTATCATCGATATTACATAACCTTAAAATATCTATTAGTTTATCATGTTTCACCAGGTCAAACGCCTTCTGAAAGTCTATAAAACACAAGTATACATCAGAATTGACATGTCTACATCTTTCAACTACCAGACGTATTGAAAAAAGTGCTTCTCTTGTTCCATACCCATTCTTAAAACCAAACTGAGTTTTACCAGTGTGTTCGTCTAGTTTATTGTATACTCTATTGTATATTACTCGTAGGAAAAGCTTTAACATATAATTCATCAGGCTAATAATCCTATCGTCTTCACATTTCTTGGAGTTTCTCTTCTTTGGTGGTGGTATAAACACCGATGTCAGCCAATCATTTGGTATTATGCCTGTTTCGTAAATTTTGTTAAATCTATCTTCCATTACTTCGATGTGTTCGTCTAGTAATATATTTATTATTTCAATTGGGATATTATCTTCCCCAACAGCTTTTCCGTTCTTTGTCTGATTTGCCGCTTTGATAATTTCTTGCTTTGTGATATAAGGTCCAGTCGATGCCTCCTGCATGTAAATGTTCGTCTTCTCTCGGTCTTGAAACATCTCTTCCAGGTATTCTCTCCATCTACCTATTTGATCTTCTATGTTCAGTAGTGAGTTCCCATGTTTATCTTCGATGAAAGACGTAGGAGTTTGTTTAAATATTCTAGCGGCTTCTTTTACTTTTTTATGTAGATTGAAAGTATCATGTCTCTGTTCCAACTCTTCAATTTCTGGGCATCTTTCACTTAGCCAGGTTCCTTTGGCTTGTTGGATCTTTATTCTGATATTCTTGTGTATTTGCTTGTATGTTGTTTCATTTTTACCTCTGTATTTTCTTCTTTCTTCCATCGTGTTTAGAAGTTCTTCTGTCATCCACGGTTTGTTCTTTTTTCGTGTATCTTGTTTAAGGTAGTCTTCTGTTACTCTTGTAAGTGTTTTCTCAATATAGTGCCAGTCTTCCTCGGGAATTTGTGTCGATTGTACTGTTCTGTTACTCAAGTGTCTGTATTTCTTCCCGTATTTTATTACTAGTGGATACTTCTTTAAGCTTATCTGGGTTAATAGCTATTAATTGCTTTTTTTTTTGTTATTTTAAATTCTATCCTAATTGTTGCAAGAAGAAGATTGTGGTCGGTGGGGATGTCAGCTCCGGGGTATGTCTTGCTTGCTTTTATTGCGTTTTTGTATCTTTTGTTGACCATTATGTAATCGATTTGATTTCTTGTGATGCGTCCTTCTATTGCATCTGCTGGAGATTTCCACTTGTAGAGACGTCTGGGTGGTAACTTGAAAAAGCTGTTCATTATACTGTACTGATTTTCTTTACAGAACTGAAGCAGTCTATCTTCCCTTTCATTTCTTATTCCGAGGCCAAACTCCCCCACTGTGTCATCTTCTCTTCCTTATGCTTTATTGACTACAAAAAAGCTCACTATTTTTACCTTAACATTATTCGAATCAAAGACTTTAGTCAAATCTATGAAGCACGAGTACGAAGGTTTATTATCTATCTTTGCTTTTGTCAGCAGTTTTTATGGCTAGAAATATAGCCTCTATTGTTAATATATTGTATCGAAAACCTAGCGCATGTTTAATAAACTCTTTTTATTTCTCAAATAGTATATATAATTGGGACCGAATACATCATATGGTACGTTTAGTCGACTTAAGATTTTATCATGTATACAGTTTACAAAGCAACATCAACATTAAATAGAACTTATTAGAAAATATTACAAAGACACATAATAATGGAGACTTAACAGTAGTTGAAAGATCGGATGGAATCTGACCATGAGGAATAGATTAGAGTAAGAGTTTCAAGGGGGCCAATCGATAGTCAAAAGACAGTGACCATTATTCTAATTTACCATTACAAGTTTACAGAACAAATATGCCAGTTCAATTTTTGTTTGACCATCCAATGTTTTAAATCAGTTTGTTTGCAAAATAAACGCGTCAGACGCTACTTCAACAAAACAAATCTCGCGGCAGACTCCTAACAAGAGTGACAATTCAAAAATTGAAAACTAATTAGAGTTTAGCACCACTTAGCGGTTTTAAAGTAAAAACTTCGTTGACAGGAGAATCTTCTCAGGATATTAATTAAACATGTTGGATTTAAAAGGGAATTGATAGTGACATTGCTATAAAATAATGAGGAAAATTTCGCGAAATGATAATTAATTTGAGTAAAAGGCGGCCGAAAAGGGAGACAAAAAGTGATTTCAATTAAACTTGGAAAAAGCAATTATTCATCTCACAGCCGTCTTAAGCTCTCCTCTCTTATTAAGATATGATTTATGTTTTCTGACTTTTTATTTTGCGTAATGAAATACAGGGGGCAAATTATGATTTACTTGCGATTGGTTATAAATATAAAATATACCTTCTGAGAAAACAAAAAGATTAACTTTATTTGTTTTCGCTAAATGGTGAACAATAAAATTAATTGTTGTAGGGGAGCCTTGCCCAGTACCAGATACCTTCAGCTTGTTGAAAATATATTTTCTTTGAAAACACATATAAGAAATAGAAATGCAAAATTTTAAAAGTTAATATCTTTATTGTTCTCACTAAAATTATTACTCATAAAATTACCTGGTTAAATATATCAATCTATCAAATTAACAAAGTTTATTTTTTGTTGTGCTACATAAACACTTGCCAGTACCAGACGCATATTCGCCGATCCCACAACCTACGACATAGAAAAATAAATAAGAACCTCCAATTGGTCATAATTTAAACATCGTCCTAAATTTAAATAGTATTTAAATTGAGTTTTATTTTTTTCCTTCTTCTTCTTATAGTGCTGCGCACCTATAATGCTTTGGCGAATTACCTCAAGGCCAGACATCTGTCTTTTGCGGCATGCAAAAGATCGCCAGTGTAATTTATAAATGTAAAGTTTTTTATGTTACGTAGCCACGACAAGTGCATTTTTTCATATTTCCATGAATTTAGTTTTTCCAGCATTTTTTTTCCTACGGTGTTTATTTTATTTAACATCAACTGCACATCATGTTCATTGTACGTTATTATCGCGGTATCGTCGGCGTAAAGAATGTTATTTATCGGAAACCCTTTTACCTTTATTCCACACCCAGAGCCTTCCAGTGCATCTGCAAAAATGTTCTCCACATAGAGATTAAAGAGCATGGGAGACAAAACACACCCTTGTTGTATCCCTCTTAAAATTTTAAATTCTTCTATGTTGGTTGATTTTTTCTGTCTCACTCGTGCTTTATGATTTCAATAGAGATTCTGGATAACCCTCATATCTTTCTCGTCAATGTTAGCGTTATGTAGCATTCTTATTATTGCGTCATGTTTTACGATGTCAAACGCTTTTTCATAATCGAGGAATGTTATGACTATATCCTTTCGTTGATCTTTGCAGTTTTGTACAAGCGTATTCAAGCAGAAAGCTGCTTCACGTGTACCCAGTCCGCTCTCAAAAAAAAAATGTCTCTCACCGCTTGTGTCTTTTGTTTAAAGGATGCGAAAACACCTTTAGCAAATGGCTCATTAAACTTATCAGTCTGTGGTCTTTGCATCTTGTCGCTCTTTATGATTAAGGGTCATTATAAAGGTTGAATAAAGCCAACCCGTTGGAATGTGGACGGTGTTATATATGGCATTGAAAATTGTTACCAGCATGTCGATGTTATCATCTTCCAACAGTTTTATGGCTTCCGTAGTAATTCCATCCGGTCCAGGGGCTTTGCATAGTTTTGATACTTTTATAGCGTACTCGACCTTGGCGTGAATAATGGGAGGACCGGATAAATTTTCCGTGGGTAATTTAGTAGTTGGCAGATTCGGTCTATTATCCGCAAAGAGGGACGAAGCATAGTTTGCCCAGATTTTAGCTAGTTCTTCCTGTGTATGAACGTAGTTTCCTTGATCATTTTTCAGGCGAGTTTCATTGTGTTTCTTGTATATACTCGAAATTTCTTTGACTTTTCTATGTAGTCCAAAGCTTATGTAGTCTTCCTTTTCTTGTAGTGATTCCAATTCTTTACATCGTTCTTTCATCCAGCTTTTCTTTGCATTTTTAATTCTTGCCCTTATCTTTTGTTGGATTTACTTGTATTCCTGTTGATTCTAATGTATTTTGTACTATCTGCGTTGCTCCATTAGATCAAGTATCTCTTCCGTCATTCACTCGTTTTTGTGATTTATTTTCATTTTACTTGCAACTACTTCTTCAGCCTCGACTACAGCTATTTTTATTTTTTCACGGGTTCCTTCTATGCAAATTCCTTCTATGTTTCTCAAGTTCTCGTTGATGTGCTAACTGTATGTAACCTTTACCAATTGAAACCTTACAATCGCGATTAGGGGGTTGTGATAAGACGAGATGTCTGCATCAGATTTCGTATCATATGACCTGGACGATCTCCTTGTGCTCACCATGTATACAATCTTTTTGGTAAGAGTTGATACCACGTATTGGATATGACGAAATCGTAATCATTACAAAATTCAATCAGTAACGCACCTCGCTCATTTTTATTACCCAGACCGAAATCACAGACCGCATTAACACATCTACCCCTACCGACTTTGACATTAGTTTCGTAGTTAGTTAATATCAACAAAAATTCTTTATCGTTTATACATCTTAAACAAACTGCTTCATATGTTCCTTGTATATGTATTTGCAGTGTAGCGCTGTCAGTACTGTAGGTATAAGAGACTTGTTATTTGCACAATTCTATGCACCTTTTTTTATAAACTTTTTTTTTGGACTGATGTGGAAAGGTTCTAAATCGACTAGGGAAAGATGTCCCTAGTACTGTTGGATTCGATCCGGAAAGGAGCACATGCTGGGACATAGCATCCAAAGTATGGATTATATGCGCCACATGCACCCCTGACTAGTCGCCTACCAACTAAAACCACCCCTTCTTCGGACAAGCCACCCCCGGACGAGTTCAATCGGTGAACGAAACATTGAAATGCCTTGTGCAGTCTGAAAATTTGGGAGAAAATTGTAAAAGGATTCTTACCTAAAAACGATAAGAAGCACTTAAAATGGTATGCAGCGACGGAGTTGTGGGGAAACAAAATATTGGGTCGTAAAAGATGCAGGTCTGTTTAGCCTGACAAGGAAGGAATGTGAAATAAAAGAGGCATAAGGTCATGAAAACTACGTACGTAATATAGTTACAGATCTGGCTGTAAAGGTGCCGTCTATTCCGTCGTGCAGCCGAGTTGTAAAGCACTTATGACAGCGTATTGTATAATTTGTTACCTCATCCACCCTGTTCCTGTCTCGCTCTTTCTAGCGTCTCCTTTTTCTTTATAATTTGCGTAATTATGTCGACAGTAACATCGTAGAATTCTTTGTTCTGCGTGGCTTTCTGTATCAGATTGTTGGGCGTTATCGCTCCTAGTATTGATATTAGGTTATTCCGTTCTCTTTGGAAAGTAGTGCAAGCAAAAATGCAGTGTTCTGCGTCGTCTATGACGCCACAATTTATACACAGATCATTTGTTGTCTTCTTTATTCCATACGTATACGACCTAAAGGAGCCATGGCCGGTGAGAAATTGTGTAAAAAAGTAATTTAACCTTCTGAACCTACATTTAGACCAAGTTACCACATCGGGTATTAACATTTTGGTCCATTGTGCCTTCTCCGTTTATGCCTCCCATTCATTTTGCCATATTTGGAGCATATCTGATTTTATTTTGGATTTTATTTCCGGTAAATGACCGTTTTTCTCTGTTATATAAAGTATCTCTTTCTTGCGTACCTGTTATTTCCTGTAGGGCAATCGTAGAAGTAGTCCGGTATGCGCTTACTACCTTTAGTAGTGGCTTACTGTGTGCCTTTGCAAGCAGTTCCTTATACTTAGCCATTCTCAAGCCTTCGTACCATATGAAGGCGCCATATAAGAGTGTAGAATTCACAATCTCAAGGTACATTCTTCTTTCGAAAGTACTTGGACCACCGATATTTGGCATAATTTTTATTAATGCCGCGGTTCTCTCTTCTGCTCTATGGACTACTTTCATCAGGTGCTTAAGATCTTGTTTCACCATCCATCTGTTGACTTTTCGACAGCTTCTGTTGACTAACATTTCTAACTCCAAGTTATTGTTACACTGAATGAGTAGAGCTAAATCGTCTGCGTCTGCAATAGCTTTGGTCTCTGCTCCATAGTCAATTTCTAGGATTTCATTATATAAAATGTTCCAAAGCATTGGTCCTAGTACGGATCCTTGCGGTACGCCTGCTGATGTTTTCAGGTCTTTAGGTTTTGCCACTTGGACATACCTGTCATTGAGGTAGTCCTTAATTAAATTAATCAAATAATCTGACACGTTTGCTTTTTCCAGTGAGGTGATAATGTGACCCCAATTGGCTGAGCTGAATGCGTTTCTCACGTCAAACATCACGAGAGCGGCCCAGTTCTTTCTCGTCCTTTTTACAGTGTCAGCTATTTCTTTTACGGCATCGATGTATGATCTAGATTTTCTGAATCCGTACTGTTTGTCAGATATACTTCCATTTATCTGTAATTCATCTTCTAGACGATTTTTAATACGATTTTCATAAAATTTCCCCAGGCTGTCTAGAAGACAGATTGGCCTGTATGAGTTGGCAATCTCTGGATCCCTGCCCGGTTTAAGTATTAACGTCAGTTTTGCCTGTTTAATCATTATGGGAAATATTTGCTTCTGGAGGAGTTCATTGAAGATTCTCCGAACCATCTCAGGATTTTTCTCTATGATGATCTTTATCGCCTCAGGAGGCACACCATCAGGACCAGCTGCTTTTCCCAATTTAATACTTTTTGTCGCTATTGCTATTTCTTCAGCCGAAAAATCAACAGGTTGAACGTTGACGTTATTTTGAGTGAACTATTGTGGGGGCTTAGCAGGAAATAGAGTATTAGCTATTTCCTTCCGTTTTTTTGCACAAAGGCTGTATGGGGTCTCTGTTCTTAATGTTTTTGTGGCAATTCTATAAGCTTCGCCCCATACATCATCTTCTAGTGCTGTGCATAGGTTATGCCAGCAGGAGTGCTTCGCCCGTTTAATTTATCTGCCCAATTCTTTTTTAGCTCGCTTGCAATTTTCAGTGTGTTGTGGAGTCTTATACCTTTGTGCCGTACGCCTGAGTCTAAAACATTCGGCTCTCTTGCTCTGGATCTCATCGTTCCACCAGTATGGCACTATATACGTGACGTTTTCGGTGGAGCTACTTGAAGTGTATGCATTAATAATTTTCTGTCTGAAAACTTGGAATTCGGTAATGTCGTCTTCTTGTAGGTTACTTATCTGCCTCGTATAAGCTTCTTTATTGAAGGTTACTTTTTTCCGGCCGATCTTCGAGACCTTGATGCCAGTTTCAAAGACTATGTATCTGTGAAAAGTGTAGAGATTATCCTCCAACACCTCCCAGCCCGCAATCTTTCTGGCATAACTTTCATTCACAAGGGCTGAGCTGAATCGAAGTCTATGTGACTTCGACTCTCACCTCTCACAAATGTGGGTACCTTTTTTAATAAACTAAAAATGTCAAAATCCACAAATTTCCTGGTCCACTTCAGTTTTGCTTAGCTGGCGAAAAAGATTTTTTTTGTTCTTGGAACCAAGAGAATTGGTTTCACTTATTTTCTAACTAAAAAAATCATTTATCAATACACATTTAGTTTTGGTAAAATCCCGTGAATAAGAAACCAATATTTTTTCAAATTTGATATTATTCGGTATAAAAAAAATAAACAAACAAAAAAAAACAGTATTACATATTACACGTGATAAGTCTCGAGTTAATATCAGACAGTTTGTTAAACTCTGAATATGGTATTTCCGTCAAATATTCTGGTTTATCTGGTTTATCTGGTATATCTTTTCTTATGGTTTATCAAAAATATTATATTTAGAACAATTCCAACCCATACCATTAAATTCTATGTAAAAAAACTGAGTAACTAAAAGATTTTAAACAAATGCCCAAAAATATAGTGGGATCGGCGAATATGCGTACCGAACACAATAAAAACATGTTAATCGAATGGGTACCATAATGAAATATATATATATATATATATATATATATATATATATATATATATATATATATATATATATATATATATATATCCGGTTTTTTAGGCGTTACGCCCGTCCGGTAGGGATCTATGGACGAGTATCACCGAGCCGCAAGCCCTTATCTCTTGCCGTACTGCTCCACCACAGGCCGATCAGAACCCAGCATATCCTAGTCTAAGCCGCAGATTCATCTAGAATTTTAAACTGCTGCGTTAGACTTTTTGTTTTCTGTACACCGAGCTGGGGCTCGACCCACATCCACTAAACCATTCGACAGTGAAGCGAATGAGAGGCAGCCGCACAGCCCGCTGAGCTATCTGACCGACATGAAATATATTTGTTTTAATATTTTGTTAATTATGTAAATAATTTTAAATTTTATTTGCTTACAAATGTGTTTGCGTAATTTTCACACTTAAAAAAAAGTAAATGTTCTTGATCTGTATACGCCACGTGCGCCCACGTGGCGTAGTAGTGCACTATACCCAATCTTTATTTGTAGTTTTTCCACAGATGAAACACTCAAGAGTTTCTTCTTTCATTATATTCATTTTTAAGCTTACACTACTTGGTATTGTTGACGTGAAAAGTATATTCACATCAAGACTCTTCTTTTGTTTATTTCTTTGTTTAAGCTGTTTGGTTTAGTTTTCTCTGACTGGTTGTATTTTTTTCATTTTTCTCTGCTATCTTTTCTCAATATTATTTTCTCTTCTGGTTCCTTAAACCATTTTTCCAATAAAGTTTTACAAGAAGCTCCATTCAAAATCTCAATCTTTTCACTTAAATAATAATTATTTATTTCAATAAGTTTCTTCCTAATCTCGTTTCTTATAGCTGAAACTTTATCCGTCACAATTTAAAATGAGTAAGGCTTGGGTTATGAAGTCTATCGCAGTATTTAGTGCTGGCGGCAGCTAAAGGTACAGCTGTCACAGTGCAACGAAAAAAATGCCGGACCCGATTTTAGTGGTTTTTCAGAAGAGGTAGATAAGATAAGGCTAAATCAAACCTGTTTGTTACAGCCAATGGTGGTCCAGATAAAGGCGTCATTGTACAGGGGACTATCACTATGGGCTTCATTGTTTTCTAAAAAGTGAGCTGCAACGAGATAGTATAGATCTGTAAAAATGGTTTTCTGTAGTGTACAAACGAGTATAGGCAAACCCAAACTTTGCAAGTTGAAGGGTCTTATAACTGTAGCCATTAACTATCAAAAGAGCAAAAATGAATTGGCAGTAATCCACCTACTTTGTTTTTAAGAAAAAATACTCCCCTTCGGAGTATACTCTTTTAACTTTTTTAATGTTTTTACCCTACCAAATATAAATAATGGAGGTAAAAATACATCACCTGTCGCATTGATAGATAGTAGCACAGTTACATTTGTACAATCTCTCCAGAAGTGACTTTACTAACCTGCTGTTTTTTTTCTGTGATAGAACCAGTGAGACATTATCATGGACTACAGAAACTTCCTTCTTATTGCAGTTAAACATCTTTGAAGGAGTAAAGCTAAATTTTGATAGCTGTACTTCATATTTGTTGAATAAGAGGTCCAATTGTGGTTTGTTGAAACCGACAGCTCTTTGAATACTTGTTGACTGTGATTTTCGCAACGAAAGTTGGGAATGGCGGCTCAAAAAATTGATATGGAAATTTTAAGTGCTTAGCTAACCCAAAAGTAAATCTTAAAAAACCTTTTTTGTTCGTAGGTATTATCTTGTAGTCTTAATTTACTAAATGCCTAACTAATTTGGTTTCTAGCTCTACAGACAGTATCGTCTTTAAATGACCCATAAGTGGCTTTATATCCACTTATCCACCTCCTCTTAGCTGCTTGATTCTCTCTGCCAGTGTGCTGTATGGGACAGAAGCCTTTTTGTTATTTTCATGCAGTATTCTGACCAAATACCTTTTATTCTTTCGGTATTGTATTTGATATACCTAAAAAGTGAAAAACAAAATAGTAAGCTAACACACAATATTAAGTGTCCGATACTGGGCACTTCATGACTGTCTAATATACGGAAAACGTGGTCGGAAGATAATTTAATGTTTTCCTTACAAACTAATATTAAGATTAAATTTCAATCACTTCTATGCATTGGCTACGTCAGTAGCAAGAAAATAAAATATACTTTCTGAGCATCACACTTTAGAAGCTTAAAACTTGGGTTGGTAACCTGTCAACGCGACAAAAGATATTCCTCACTCGCTGTTACTATAATATTGACACGAAACGACACGAGGGACTTTAGACCCTCGGTAATAATGTAATCTTTCATTCTATGTTTAAACTTTTTAAAAATATTAGTTTTCTCAGGATTCGAAAAAAAAAATTAATGCATCTAAAAAGCATTGTCCCGAAATTTTGCGCCTACAATCTTAACATATTTTACAATGGGCGCTTTAGGTGTTTCTTTTCTAAGAATACATTTTTTCGTTAGAACAAGTAATTTTGGCTGCATCGTATAATGATTTATTAATTATTTTGTTAAGTATTTATGTAATTTGATTTGTAATTTGGATATGTGTTTGTGTGTGTTATTTATCTATACACCTGATTCTTATATCCAGTATCCTTTTTTAAGATTAAAACATCTAGAAAAGGTAGTGTTTTATTATATTTATTTTCTTTGGTAAATATTATTGTACTCTCTTTATCGTTTATATTATATAGTAATGCTTTCAACATAATCCAACTCTGATCCATGAGACCAAATTGAGAGGCACATCATCTACATATTATATCCACCGTACTATGGCTTTTACATTTTGATTAGAAATAACATTCAGTTTAAAACCTTACATAAATATGTTCACTAATAATATAGATTAAGCTGAACTCATTGCCAGATCACAATTTTGTTTATATAATTCACATCGGTACATACTGTCAATAACTTCATTACAGCCGATACATTTAATCTTGTTTTAGTTGCCAATATATCACTATTGCCTGACGGTTATTCTTAAGATAAAGTTAATCTTATTTAATCGAATTAACTATCTTTCAATAAAGTCGTCCCAGGAACGAAAACCCAAAATATTGATAATATAATTTTTAAGTCATGTTTTTTAAAATTAATAATATATGTCTGAATTATCAATATAATGAGTTATAAAAAAATTAAATCCTTGGAGTAAAATTTTTTTAGCAAAATCATAAAATCAAAAAATATTTTAGCTGTTATCCAAGATTGTGCAGTAAGTGCTAAAACCAAAAAAGTTGGTAGATATGTCAATTTTTATCTACTTATTTTACATAAAAATCTACTGGCTTAAAAAGAAAATAATAATAAACTCCCGGAAATATATTCAGCCAAAAAATGAAGTCTCACTATATATTAAAACCATAAATTCAGTTACCCCACTCACAATTCCATATTCGTATCAGCCGGCTATAGGCAATATATCCGTCAAAAAGCCGCCGAAAGGAAGACGTGAGAGAAGAAGACGATTAGTTATGAGTGCTTATCTTTCTTCCGGAATGTATGTGCGGCACAGGACTCCGCCAAACCGGAAGTCGTAATATTCCGGGTGAAAGCTCACATAAAACACTAGGTCGCGGTAATCCATGCCTAAAAATCACTGGTATGGCAAACATTATTTTAAGGGCGAAAGCGTAACTGACCCTAATTATATTTACTTAAACTGGAAAACATTGGTCTAAACGGCAGAAACATTGAGAGACAAAGACAGAAAATAAAATATTTTGGATCATTTTATACAAGTAGTAGTCTAAACAACCATATATTTATGTAAAATATGATTTGTATTCTTTCCTTAAAATTTATGAAATACATAGAATACAGTTGGTGAATCGTGTTAAGTATCTACAGTAAAATGTATATATGATAAATTTAGTGTTGGTATTCAATGTAAGCTCCGAACATTTTTATCATTAACAAAGTTTAATATAAATTATAAATTGTAAATCTCAGTGATATATTGAACTAAACTGTACGTGTACAAAGTCTTTATATAATATCCAGTTAAATTAGTATTAAAGTCAGCAAATTGCAATTATTTGTTTTTGATGTCAATACAAAAATCCAGATTTACCAGCAAAAAAACAGCTTTTAGTATATACCGATATACAGGGTGAGTCATGAGGAACTTTACATACTTCTACCATATGTAGAGTTCCTCAGGGAGCATATCATGTGGCCACTAAAAAATGTCAACTCCTCTTCTTTATTAAGTAACAGGGTGATTTGTGTAATTGACCATTTATTTCATTTTACTGTAGTGTTTATACGGTTTATTTGATTTTTTAAATTTTTGCATGATACAGTACACTACTATTAAGCATTCGATTGGTATTAGCTAAACTAAAAAATTCCAGGACTGGCTTTGGAAAAATTAATTTAGGGATTCGTATTAAATATTACACCCTGTATATATATAGTTTTTTAAATGCAATAAGTGATTTTCAAACTACATAAATAGCCAATGAAAACGACATATGCGACAATGTTGTCGCACTTTTATTAAATTTTTAGTGAACGATCAAATCTTACCAAAAATAGAACAACCATAATGAAATATCAAATTATAAGGTAATTAATTTAAACAAATGTTATAAATTTTAAACATTTTATTTGAAATGATAAACTGAGTCACTGCACAACAAAAAACAGTAACTATTAACAATAACAAAGAACAATTTTAAAAAAACTAAAAATATGTACATAGTCATGATAAACCCATAAATTAGAACTGGAAAAGATACAATAATGGTAACAAAATAAAAATAATTTAAAATAGATTTTCGAAATGGAACCCTGCAGCCTGTACACATTTTTGTTGCCGAATTGTTAATTGACGTATTGAATTACGGATACTCTGGGGATTGTTTCTAATAGTATTACAACAATGTATAATTCTATCAATTAATTGTTGTCGGTTATTAATATCCACTGCATAAACTAGTTGCTTCAATCGTCCCCAAATATGGTAATCAACGGGATTGAAATCACGGGATCTTGAAGGTCACGAAATAGGACCTGCATGTCCTATCCACCTGTTGCCATAAACATTATTGAGATGTTGTCTCACTGCCAGTAAAATAAGTGGGGGTGCCCCATCATGCTGAAAATACATCCCTCGGATAGCAACGTTCGCGTTGGCAAGCAAATTCGGCAAAATATTTTGTAGAAAGTTCAAATAGACCTGCCTTGTTAAAGAACCATCAAAAAAGTGAGGACCTACTAATTGGTTATTTATGACACCAATCCACACGTTAACCGAAAATCTTAACTGAGAACGACGTTCTCGAATAGCATGGGGATTTTCTTCTACCTACACATTATTATTTATCCCGTCTCTGGTAAATTGGGCTTCATCTGTAAATAGTGTCCTGTATAGCGTTGGTCGATTATTGTTAATCCATCTACAAAATTCTAACCTATCGATCTCATGTCCAGCATGTAGTCGCTGAACCATTTGAATGTGATATGTATATAAATATATATATAATATATATATATATATATATATATATATATATATATATATATATATATATATATATATTTGTGGCTAAACACCCCGTACGGGATTACGCCGCTTAAGCTCTCTAGATCTATTTTACGAGGTAGATCAGTCCTCATTTTCTTTATTTAATTTTTCTTGTTATTTTTCTCCACTGTTTCCTATCTCTGGTTTTTTCTCTCCATTGTCGTACGCCCGCCCTGTTGAGATCGTTTGTTACTTCTTGTAGCCATGTAGATCTTGGTCTTCCACGTCTTCGTTTACCAGCTGGTGTCCATTCCAATATTGAGAATATTGTCGTAGATGGTCCTGATCTCCATATATGTCCTAGCCATTTTGCCCTTTGCTGTTTTATTTTACAAACTATATCCTCTTTAATTTCGATTAGTAGTTCATGATTCGTTCTTTGTCTATATTGGTTTTCATTAATTTTTTATTGGTCCTAATATTGCTCTTAGTATTTTCCTTTCTAGTATTCTAAGGTCTTCCTCTTGTTTTTTTGTCATGCTAAGGGTTTCGGCAGCATACATCATAGTCGGTCGAATTATTGTTTTATATATTTTCATTTTCGATTTTTTGCTCAGTAATTTATTTTTGAGAAGCTTTTTATTTGCATAGTATGTCTTATTTGCTGTAATTATCCTTTCTTTAATTTCTGTTTCTCTTTCTCCATTGTTTGCTAATAATATTCCCAAATACTTAAACTTTTCTACTTCTTCAAATATATATTCTCCCGGTCTAACCTTTTTATTTTCATATTTTTTGTCAAATCTCATTATTTTTGTTTTTTCTTGATTTATAACTAATCCCATTACTTTCCCTTCTGCTACCAATTCTTTTAACATATTTTCCATTTTTTTTCTGTTCTTTGTTATTATCACAATATCGTCGGCATATGCTATTATTTGTCCCTCTCTCGTTCTAAGTGTACCTTTGTTGATTTTTCTGACTATATGTTCCAGGGCAAGATTGAACAGAGTTGCAGATAATGAATCTCCTTGACGTACACCTTTATTTATAACAAATTCTTCTGTGTCTCCTTCTTGTGTTTTTACAGTTACTACGGTTTTGCTCATTGTCATTTTTATTAATCGTCTTAATTTGTTGTGTATTCTCATTTCTCTCATAGCTGTAAGTAATTTCGCTCTGTTTATTGAATCAAATGCTTGTTGGAAGTCTATAAAAAGCAGTTCAATTTCTATTTTATATCCATAAGCTTTCTCCATAATTTGCTTAACCGTATGTATGGCATCTGTTGTTGACTTTCCCCTAATAAATCCGCATTGATACTGTCCCATGATATTTGTTGTTGCTTTGGCCAGTCTTCGTTGTATTAAGGTTGACATGATTTTATACGCTGTGTTTAATAATGTCAGTCCTCTATAATTATTACACATTTGTTGGTCTCCTTTTTTATGGATTGTGATAATTTGTCCTTTGTGCCATTCTTCTGGCATCTTTTCTTCGTCCCATATGACTTTTATTAATTGGTATATTTTTTCTTTGAGTTCATGTCCACCATATTTTATTAGTTCCATGTTTATACCGTCTATACCTGGTGCTTTACCGTTGCGACTACTGTTTATAATTTCCTCAACTTCATCTCTCGTTGGTTTTTCTAGCTCGGTTTCTATCATCGTGGTCTCTTCTTCCACATTTTCATTTAAGTCTTCGTTCTCTTGTACTGTTAATAATTCTTTAAAATAATCAGTCCAGATTTCTTTAAACTCTTTGTCATTTTCTGATACTTTTCCATTTCTATCCTTTATGCCTTTTATCTTTCCTTTGAAGGTTTTGTTCTGCTCGCTAATTTTCTTATAAAATGCTTTTGTGTTTCTATTTGTGTTTTCTTTTTCTATTTCATTTATCTTATCATTTAACCAGGTTCGTTTAATTTTTCTTATTTGTTTCTTACATTCTGTCCTTAATTTGTTGTATTCTTCTTTATATTCTTGTCTATTTGTTCTGATCCACCTTTGTCTTATTTCTATCTTCTTTTTAACATGTTATGACAGTCTTGATTATACCATTCTTCTTTTTTGTTCTTTCTCCCTATCCCTACATGTTCAGAAGCTGTTTCATTTATACATTTTTTTATATTGCTCCATTCTGTTTCAACATCCTCTGTATGTTCACAGTGTTCCTTCAGTTTTTTGCTTATATCTTCTGCATATTTAATTCTTCTATCTGTAGCATTTAATTTTTCTATGTACCATTTGTCCTTTGTTGTCTTGTTTTTTAGCGTTCTTTTGACTTTTTGTCTTATCGTTGCGGTAACCATGAAATGGTCTGTGTCTGCATGTGCACCTCTGTATGTTCTCACGTCTGTTATCGATGTTTGCTTTCTCTTTGTGATGAGTATATGGTCTATTTGGGACCATGTTTTTTGGTCTGGTGAGACCCATGTTACTTTGTGGTATACAGGGTGTGCAAATTTTGTACTACTGACAATCATATTGGTGCTAGTTGCTACGTTGCATAATCTTTGACCATTATCATTTGTTTTTTCATGTAATGTATATTTACCTGCAACTTGGTTAATGTAGTCTTCTTTGCCAATCTGAGCGTTAAAATCTCCCATTACCAGAATTGTGTCTTCTTTGGGTAAAGATTCAATTTCTTGTTCCAGTTTCTCATAGATGTTATCTTTTTCCTCTGCTACAGCACTTTCAGTTGGTGCATATACGTTTATGATGGATATATTAAATGGTTTGGCGTTAATTCTCAGGTATGCCATGCGCTCATTTATTGGTTTAAATTGCATAATATTATTTTGTATTTTTCCTGTAGTTATAAATGCAACTCCATATTGACCTTGTTTTTCGTGCCCAGAGTAGTGTAATGTGTAATTTTTTTTATTTATTTCTCCTTGACCTGCCCATCTAATTTCTTGAATTGCTGCAACATCAATTCCGTATCTTTCCAGCTCTGAGACAATCTCTTGCATTTTTCCTGGTTCAAGCATTGTTCTGATGTTCCACGTACTTATTTTTACTTGCTCGTGTTTTTTAATTTTTTTGTTATGTTTTTTTATGTACGTATGTTTTATTATTTTTTCTTGAGAATTCATGTCCTTTTTCTTTGCCATTTCGTATTTCGTTTCTTGTTGGATATCCGATATTTCTTGTTGTATCAGTTTTTTGACGTCCCTTGGTTATCTTTTTCCAACTCCTTTTTTTCTTTATTCCATTTCCATATGTCCCCGTCAATATTTAATTTTTGATAGCCAACTCGGATGTTCTTACCTTTAAGTTTTTCTAATTTTCCAATTTTCCGTATTTCCTGTTGTATCTTCCTCTCTTCGTGCGTTAGATCATTATTAATGTATATTTCTGGTTTCGTTGATCTTAGTTTGTTTTTATTCCGCATAATTTTTATTTTTTCATTTCTGTCTTTTGTTTTTATAAGACATGTTTTTTCACCTAGTTTGTAAGCTTCTTCAATTTTTACTTGTATGCCCAATTCTTTTTCCATAAAATTAGTCATGGTCTTGTTAAGTTCATTTGTATCATTTGTATCCATCGACAGTCCTTGGACTATA
The DNA here is from genome assembly GCA_918026665.1 of Diabrotica balteata. Classification (NCBI taxonomy): domain Eukaryota; kingdom Metazoa; phylum Arthropoda; class Insecta; order Coleoptera; family Chrysomelidae; genus Diabrotica; species Diabrotica balteata. The sequence goes on along the minus strand of OU898276.1, from coordinate 100,005,396 downwards.
ACATTGTTAGCTTTTCTTTCTTTCTCGAGCTGTTCTATTTTCATCTTTACTATATTTAGTTCCTGTTTAATTTCTTTATTTTCTTTCTTTAGCTGTTGGTTACTTTGTTTGAATCCATTTATTTCTTCTTTCAATTCACGGATTTCATTTTTGTATTCTCGTTGTTCTTCTTTTATTCCTCTTACCTCTTCGGTTAGGTATTTTGTTTGTTCCGTTAAATTTTGCATCATTTTTAAGAGCTGAACAATTTTGGTCTCATCTTTCTGTTGTTTGGGAGGAGTTCTGGTGATTTTCTTGCTCTTGTTGAAACTATCTCCTTCATCTTCCTTTCGACTTCTCTTTTTGCTGTCCTCTGAAGTATAATCATCGTCGCTATCCATCTTTTCTTCTTTAGATGCTTTTTCTTCTACTTTCCTATTTATATCGTATTTACTCTATTATAGCAAGCGATAAGCTCTAGTTCTCCAGTCGACCCGTCGGAAGCTCTAGAACTTCTCAAGCAATAATTGAGTATAAGTTTAAAGAGTTGAAAATAAATCAAAAACAAAAATTATCTTAGTTCTGTAGTCGGTAGTCAGTTATATCTTGGTATTACTTGATATAAAACAAAGTTTTGTTCTATTTAAATGTGAAATACGTGAACTTTATCACAATTTTATAACAAATTATATAAAAATTACAAACAGTTATAAAATTTCAACTCCGATTCTGTAAGGTTAATGATTGTTCACTGATTTTATCGTCTGAATTAGGAGCCAGTTTTTATTTTAGAAATAAATGGTTTTGCTATCAATTTAACCTTAATTCAATAAATAATTTCTATTATTTTAATACTTACAGTATATTCAGATCACACAATTTTTTTTACACTATTCAATACCACATACTTTACCTGTGCACTATATCAATTTTTAATTAAAAAATTTTAACAAAAACAAAAGTTATTTTGAATTGTTCTCCCAGCGACACAAATACGTGTTTCTCACCACTATACCAGGGCCGGCCTCCTTGAATGTGATATGGGTATAGATTATTTTTTTGTAAGACTCTACTTACTTTTAATTGAGTAACATTGAGTTCTCGACTTACTTGTCTAGTGCTCATTGTAGGGTTCATAGTAACGGCGTCCATAATGTCATCTTCCTGCGCTTCATCTACATGTCGCTCTGTTGTTCCACTAGGAAAAGTGCCATTTTCTCGCAAATAATTAAAAACTGACCCAAATGTTGGATGACTGGGAGTTCGACGATTAGGAAATCTCCTGCAATATTCTCTACTAGCAGCCCTATCATTCTTATTACAGAATCCATAAACAAATATAATATCTGCCTATTCTGTGCTCGAAGAAATATGTATTCTTGTACACATAAATAACAATTGGTAATGACAATAATGACAATGGGTATAAAATATCAAGAAACGTCAAACGGTCAACGCCAACCTTCATTTTAAACTTTTTTAGATTTATTTTTATTGAGTACAGTTGATGCAATGTATTATTATTTGACATAAAATTTTAATGATTTACAATCAACAAAAACTAACACATACAAGAGGTTTGACTTTTTAATCAATTTAATTTATTATTTATCGAAAATAATGCCCCAATACGATCTGTGAGTAAAAATTTAAAATTGAAAAACAATTGATTCTATCGTAGAGATAATACAAAGTGACAGTAAAGATGTTAATTTTCTACGTATTAAATTATGTTGTAGAAACTTATTTTAATTAAAATGTTTGAAATTTATAACATTTGTTTAAAGTAATAAAAATATTGATACTTCATTATGGTTGTTCTATTTTTGGTAAGATTTGATCGTTCACTAAAAATTTAATAAAAGTGCGACAACATTGTCGCATATGTCGTTTTCATTGGCTATTTATGTAGTTTTAAAATCACTTATTGCATTAAAAAATATATATACACAGGGTGTAATATTTAAATACGAATCCCTAAATTAATTTTTCCAAAGCCAGTCCTGAAATTTTTTAGTTTAGCTAATCCCAGTCGAATGCTTGATAGTAGTGTACTGTATCATGCAAAAATTTAAAAAATCAAATGAGCGTATAAACACTACAGTAAAATGAAATAAATGGTCAATTACACAAATCACCCTGTAAATTAATAAAGAACAAGAGTTGACATTTTTTAGTGGCCACATGATATGCTCCCTGAGGGACTTTACATATGGTAGAAGTATGTTAAGTTCCTCATGACTCACCCTGTAAATGTTTTAGCAGGTATACAGAGTCTGACTTACTTTTCACTTAACGTTTATCAAAATGAATTCAAATATGGAATCACACAACAGTTCTACAATACAAAACCATCAAAGTCAAATTAACGCATTACAGTTATACTCTTTGGCAGCGTCAAGAGTACAATTTCCTTTAAAGTTCCAAGCAATTATCTTTAGTGCATTAGAAAACACCAAACTTTAAGACTACCTTCTTCCACTTGGAAATATAATTCAACCGAAAAATATAATCTTCTCTTCTAGATTATTTAATAATCGCATAGAAAATTAGATAATCTAGAAGAGAAGAGTCTATTTATTCATAAACAAATAGAGGATGACTTTATGAATAATCATGGTTAAATAGAAATACAAGGTGAAATTGTCAGAGCAAGAAGGTTAGTAACACCAACGGAACGACTTGTGCTCTTCGTACAAGTGTCAACTGCCAACTATATTATACTATAGCCAGTGACAGTATAGAGTTATTTCATTAAGAAGTTAAGCAGTCAATAGCACAAGCACATAGTATACAGTATATTTGAAAATATATTATATGGAGATTACAAGAATTTTAAATTATAATATCTATATGGTGAGTGGAGATTATTAAGAAGAAACATTTTTAACATTGTTGGGAACCGATAATTAAAATATTTTGGTATATTTGGAAAAAAGCAATTTCACAAATACAAGGATAACCGAGGCTGATTAAGAAGATATTGAATGGTGATTATAACTTTAATTTTGGAAAACTTTAGGCATTCAGTGATATAAAGGTACCAAATTTTGTTAATATAATTTAATAATTCTAAGAATTTCAAATTTTAGATAGGTTGTTTTAAATTTATATTTTTTATATTAGATAAATATGTGTGTTTCATAATAGTTATAATAAAGATAATTTAAAAAAGTACTTACAAACTAATTCTTTGAGAACCGCGATAAAAACCCTATCCGGTATCTATGGAGGAGTATCACCGAGCCGGATATATACATATATATATATATATAATATATATATATATATATATATATATATATATATATATATATATAATATATATATATATGTATATATATATAAATATATATATATATATATATATATATATATATATAAATATATATATATATATATATATATATATATATATATATATATATATATAGCCGGTATCTATGGAGGAGTATCACCGAGCCGCAAGCCCTTATCTCTTGCCGTACTGCTCCACCATAGGCTGATCAGATACCAGCATATACTAGACTAAGCCGCAGATTAATTTAGAATTTTAAAAAGCTGCGTTAGCCTTTTTATTTTCTGTACACCGAGCTGGGGATTGAACTGACATCTCTCGCATTGAAGCGAATGAGTAGCCAGCCGCCCAGTATCCGATCGACTAAAAAAGATTATAATATTTATAAAAAACCAAAATTTTTGACTTATTTTGCAATTTTCGAAGCATCAAATAAGAAAATTTAATTATTTTGAAGGTTTTTATATGACTGATAAGTTTTTACACTTAAATTTGTTTCAAATGCTTCACTTTTTGCTGATAGATGAAAAAAAGTTTGACGTTTTGAAAGTTTAAAGAATGTTTTTTGACATTAATTTGTTAATAATTAATTATCCAAAAAATTGACTACAGGAAACTAGGGTCTTGTTATAGAGGTCCATACTATTCAAAACAATTGTAGTTTGCCTGGCCAGACGAGTGTCATGAAAAAAAGCCGGTTTCCCTGGGCTATATGCACTGAGCCCGGATGCAATCATACTTTCACGTGAAATTTATCAGCACTATAACACTATCAAAAAACAAAAAGTATTTTATATTTTTAACAGCTACAGAATATTTTAGTATAAAATGTAGAAAACAGTGTGAACAGATAATAAATTGTACTAGACATGTATATATTCATCCACCTAAAGTCGTTCCTACTAAAAACAAACTATGCCCATTTCATGACTTTCTCAATTTCCATTTATCACGAGCAGCGATAAATAAAAAGTCAGAAGTGTCAGCCAGATAGCTGTCTTCAGACTATAAATGAAAACCAAATACCCTATCACGTTTTCTCGTTTAATATTCGCAACAAACATAAAAAAGTTTCCTCTCTGCTACAGCAGCAAGCGCGTGCTGTAAATATCAAGGGAAAGTTATGTCGCCACTGTAATATTTTCAATACACACCAAAACTGTCCCGATATTAGTCCTCCTTTTTGGGTCACGTTTCGTAATTCCGAAGAAGTGTCATGGCGACAGTGGAAACGGACGAGAAAAATGTTGCGTTATGTGTTTGGCGTAGGCAAAGGGGATTCCAAGGAAATTCTAAATCGTGCCGTCATCAAAAAAAGGAATGCGTGTGAGGGGAGTCCCAGTGAATTGATGATAGTGAAGTTTTGTGGAAGGTATTCAAGAGCATTACTATTATTCAAATATAGTATAGGTATAACATTTTACTAGATGGAAAGTTTTTGACCAATACATGTGGACATATTCGTATATTAAAAACAGACAATTTTAATAAACTACATATCAGAAGTAAGAGATATTGTTCGCAACTGTTTGAAAACAATTTATGTTTAAACATAAATGTCTAACAAGTCTTGATGTTAAAAAATAATTACTACGAATGGGTCTGTTTTATGGCAAAACTTCATGAACAATAAAGTTTTGCAAAAAATACAGAAATTAAAAGTGACAATAGGTAAAATCTCCAATTTCATTATATAATATGTCCCGCTAATATGTCATCATTTCTATTGAGGTTATCTAAAGTGTGTATACTGTTTTGTTCTAAAAGAATAATAAATTTGTTTATAGAATATAAACATTGTTTCTTATATGAATTTTCATATACCTACTATATGTAAACTAAAAATAATTTGATCAAAATCTGAATTTGAAACACTTTGTAACCTTTCGCCGATCATGGACAAATTGGCTCTAAGTAGAATGTTTTCTAATCTTCTGCTTGAATATCCTGGACGTTACTTCAACTTCATTGTTATAAGGTTATAGTCTCTACATCTTCGTAAAAATTTGATTGAATTTTGACAATGCGCCATTTTCTTTTAAAAAATTTCCAATCTTCGAAATTTTTGAATAACGCTGGGCCCATAACGGTTTGTGTGTTTGTGTGAGTGTGTGTGTGTGAGTGTGTGTGCGTGTGTGTAGGTGTGTGTAGGTGTGTGTGTGTGTGTGTTGGTGTGTATTTTAACTAGTGCTATATTTTTTAATATGTTATATGTCTTTGTAAATGTTATTAATATTTCAAATATTTATATGTATTAAAAATTTATCCATAATAGATAATTTAGACCATAAGCTGGAGCAGTCACAGAGCGGTTTCAGAAAGGAAAGAAACATTCATCACTATATTTTTACACAGCTAATACAAAAAAGCACGGAACTATAACAAGCCTTCATAGACCTCGAAAAAGCCTTTGATAGAACCCGCGAACCGAAGTAAACAAAAGCCTAAGGAACAGAGAAGTAGACAGCAAACTCAGAAAAGCTATTATGAGCATATACAAGAACACAAGAAATAAAGTAAAAACAGATAATATTGAATCAGAGAGTTTAGAATCAATGATGGCTTACGACAAGGAGGTGTCCTAGGCCCCATCCTGTTCAATATTGTACTAGATGATGTAATGAAGAAAACTAGAGAACAAAACATCGAGAATATTTGTTGCACATAGAAACCTGGAAATGATACAGATAGCGGAGTGCGCATTTGCAGATGACCTCGTCGTATTTGGAAGAAACGAGGACGCACTTAAGACAAACCTACAAATATGGAGAGATAAACGTGAAAAACGTAATCTGTGTAATCTGTGTAATTGTAGTAAAAGGTCAGCACCGGTTCAGCGTATTTACCCATGTAAAATTCCATAAGAATCGCTAGGGTTAATTCTTATCACTTTTTACGCTTTTTGTGGTGGAGGTACGACGGCATATCGGATCGTTACGTGTGAGGTATCGTCGGAAAGGGTAACGAATATTTTAAGATAAACATAAAACGCAAAGACATTACCAAAAAAATGGCTTAACGTACAACAACGTACAAGGTATCGATGGAAAGAAGAGGTGGTAACGAATATATTAAGACAAAAAGCAAACGATGGAAAGGGGAGGTGGTAAGGAATATGTTAAGATAAAAATTAAACGCAAAGACATTACCAAAAGGACACTAAGCTTGTAACGTGTACACGGCTTAACGTACAACAACGTGCAAGGTATCGATGGAAAGGATAGGTGGGAACAAATATGTTAAAATAAAAATCAAACGCCAAGACAATGCTAAAACGGCATTACGTCATATCTCCGTTGTTATTGGTCAGATCGTGACGTAATAGTTGTATATGTACTTCTAATACAAAAACTAATGTTATATGGTTCTTCACAAATATTCCTGTATTGCTTTTTGTCTTATTAGTTGTTCGGTCCATGATCGGTCATGGACCGAGCATGTAATAAACAACGAAGTCATGAGAAGAATCAACAAAAGAATGGAAGTATTGGAAACCATCAAGACACGAAAGCTGCAATACCTGGGGCATGTTATGCGTAATGAGAGATACAACCCACTTCAATTGATTATACAAGGGAAAATCCAGGGCGAGAGAAGTGTAGGAAGAAGAAGAATCTCATGGTTGCTTAACTTGAGGGAATGGTACAGATGCACATCAATTGAACTATTCAGAGCAGCAGCATCTAAGATCAGAACAGCCATGATGATTGCCAACCTCCGTCGCGGAGATGGCACGTGAAGAAGATGATTGTTAGTTGGGCTTTCTGTAACTTGGTTGGTATAACTATATAAGGATTGTTTTTGTCTGTTTTTGCGTAATGTACCTAGTCCTACACTCGAGTAATATTTGTCCATAAAAATTATTCATCCAACATTCAGCAAATCTGCATTAAGCGTTAAGAACATTTTGTGAAGGTACTGTAAGATCATGAACTCCATCTTCTTTGCCACAATATATTTTAGTGTTATATAGATAGCGACCATCGAGACATACTTTAAACAATTTAATGCTAACTTTTTGACGATTGTTTTTATATATTGTCCAAATTTCAAGTGCTCCTTGAAGTTTAATCAATTCAGATAAATTCTTCAGGGACAACTAGAGCTTGAAACGATTGATTGAGTTTTTTTAATGCTAATGTAATGATTTTAAAATGTTATCATTTTGGTCTTCGGCTTTATTATTTGCAAGATCCCATATTTTCAATAGTATTTGAAACCAATTTCGTGACATAACTGAAGATAAAACATTTGTACAAAGAAAATTTCTTGACCAATACAATGAAATCGCAGGTAAATGCATAATACCCATCCAAATAATGATTCGTATAAATGTTTCCATTTCTTCGGCGTCTGTACTGATCCACCGACGAATTTTAGCTTTAACGTTGTATATTTTTCTTATTACTGTAATGCATATCGATTGGTTTTATCTAAAACAAATAGAAATAATACGGCGACTTGTCATGGTTGTCATATAAGGACATTTCAAAATCAGAATTAGCAGTAAATGAAAAATTTTGTAAATGATTACCAGTCACGGGAACCCACCTACATTTTCTGGTTCATCACATACATTTTCGGTAATTATTAAATGTTTTTTAGTGCTGTCGAACGTATCAGATGCAGATGCATATTTGGTAATTACATACTTAATAGTCTCATTCAATGTATTAAGTACACGAGAAGTTGCAGAAGGTGAATTATTACTAGCCTCATTTATTTAAATTTTAACGACAGAATCTTTCAAGGAATTTATCTTCGCTACTGGGCTAATGCTCGCAGATTCGCAGGTTTGGTTGTCTCTGGTTGACAAACCTGCGAGATAAATAGACTAATCACGTTGGGATAGGCGGCATATGGAAGGATGAGAGACATTTTTAAAACAAATATCCCAATTCACCTGAAAAGGAAGGCGTTAAAACCGATGCATCTTACCAGTCTTGACCTATGGAGAAGAGACCCTAACTTTAACGAAAGCTACTGCCGAAAAACTGAGGGTAACACAAAGGCGAATGGAGATATCAATGCTGGGCCTGACCTTGAAAGATCGAGAAATGAGAAGATACGCCGACGAACTGGCGTAGACGATATTATATTGCGAATCAATAAACAAAAGTTGAGGTGGGCTGGACATGTTGCTAGAATGAAAGACGGAAGACGGACGAAGAGATTATTGGAGTGGAGACCAAGAGCCAACAAGCGAAGTCGAGGCAGACCACCCACCCGATGGACCGACGACCTAAGGAGAATAGAAACAAACTGGATTGCAGCAGCTAAAGATAGAGAGAACTGGAGACGTTTGGAGGAGGCCTATATCCAACAATGGATGTGAAAATGGGGCTGGATGACTGGGCTAATACTCTGAAGAACTCGCCAAAAAATCTGATTCTTCTGAAATAAATGCATTCCATACTTATTTCATGGAAACGCTTCTATTCTTTTTCATAAGATATCATTAACATTTTCACACCTCACAACTGAAAATTAACTGGAACAAAAACTTCTAGTTCGACTTGAACAAAAACTCGATCAGCTGGCATAAACGAATGGCTACGAACGGGAAACGTCATCGTAATTGTTTTAATAGTTTTTGGGGTGATATTAAAAAACCACAAGGTTTGTTTATAAACCATGTGGGAATTTTTATTCTGACTCCCAAATCCATCCAAAAACAATCTTAGATGATTAATATCTGGGTCAAAATCAGTTTTTTTTTATAAAATGGAACCTATTTCTACCACATCTCTTCCTGATTCATGCTCAAAAGTCATGTATAAAAACACTGTTGCAGATCAAAGCAATATTCTACGCTATCAGCAGATTCCTCCTTTATTGATTTAAAAAACTATTTTTATTGAGTCTAGTAAATATTATATTAGTTTTTCTCGTTTCTCTATTTGTATCACCCAAAACATGCTTACCTCCACTCATTTCAACATTATTATTGTAATCGGAAACAACTTATTAAGCACTAATAATATCATATACTGTTGATTCCTGCAATGTCTGATAATAAAATATAGTCGTTACATGGTAAAAAAGCATTGCACGCAAAATAGAGCTATTTGTTTGTCTCTCGCTACTGGACACAATGGGTTTTGTTTGTTTAGGTGATGTCTGAAACCAAAAATATACGTGAAATATTACGTTTAGAATATCTAGGAGTATGTAAATTAATAAATGATGTTTTGACGAATCTAACGTAACCCGAAATCAAAATTTGAAAATATGGACAAAGTGCGATTTGAAAGTCTGCTTCCCAAATATTCTTCAACTTGTAAGAATTCAGCTGCAGGTCCCGATAACATCCCGTTCATATTATATATAAAATTACTTATACTGTACAATATAATATGGGCTAATCAGAAATTTCCAAGAAAATGAAGGAAATCTATCGTTATACCAATCAAGAAACGGAACAAACCTTCAAAAATTCAAATTCCTACCGGCCTATTTCACTGACATACATCTTGTGTAAGGTACTAGAAAAACTAATAAACAAAAGAGCTATGTGGTATCTAGAAAAACACAACATTTTTTACTCAGATCAATCTGGATTTCGTCCATTACGAAGCACGGCTGATGTTACTTGAAACTGTTGTTGAAACTGTTGAAACTTAGTAATGTTACAAACAGAGATCACAACTGCCTTTCAAAATATACAAGATTTAATAGCAACATGTACAGTGAAGTACAACTTATATGCTGACTACCTGATTTTATATTGCCGTGGTAAAGATACTTTCGTAACTACAAACTTAATCCAAAAAGCAGTAAATTAACTATCTTCTTGGTCTATAAGCTTTGGTATTAACAACTTCTCTGCTAAAAATCCAAAGTACTTAAATTTAGTCGAAGAACACGTAGCATATTATTACCTCAAATTACATTAAATAGTACTCTCCTTACAGTAGCTAATGAACAGAAGATACTATGTTTAATTTTTGATAGTCGACTTACATAGAAACCACAGATTACAAACGTTAAAGGTAATTGCTTAGCTAGATTAATCCGCAACGGTCACGGCAGATCGGCGTTGTTTTCATGAAACGCTGCATGCACGGTATTTTGCGCTGCAGTTATAGTTTCGTGTGAATTAAAATGGCTGTTACAGAAAAACTAATTGAAATTGTAAAACAATATCCTATACTTTATGATTTAAGAGACAAAGATTATAAAAATATAAGAAAAAAGTTTTATTGGAATTTCAAAAAAATTGGAGTTTCAACAAGAACAAGAAGCAGCTGGCTTTTTGCACTTCCATTACAAATACTAGATGTTCTTTTTGGGGCAATACACAGTTAAAACCAATACCTTCCCCTGTATGTGTCGATACTAACAACACTGAATGTGTCCCGTACCAAGTTATTGCTACTGGAGCTACCTGTTTTTCTCAGCTTCGGCAAGTACCAATAGTAGAAGAGCTTTTTATTCATCAGACGAAGTAATTATGTATTTGTAAGCGACGAATAAACGACTAGAAATATAATACTTAAGTTCACATTTGTATGGCGAACAGTCGCGTCGGGTTTCGGGCCAATATTGGGAAGCTTTGTCCGCTACCGCTCCGCCTGCGTATGTTCCGCAATGGAAAATTCGCGTCTCAAAAGTATCGCGTCGATGTGGGGAATATTTTAATCTATTGAGATCTCTAGCAATCCATCACTGGCAAGCTGATGAAGACCTTCTAATTAAGGTATACAGATATCTTATTCGCCCTCGACTGGATTATGGGTGCTTTGTATACATGTCAGCATCAAAGACTTATCTAAAGACTCTTGATATTATTCACAATGCCACATTACGAATATGTCTCGGAGCTTTAAGATAAAGTCCTGCTGAAAGTCTTCGCTTTAAAACAGGCGAACCACTTTAGCTTCGCAGACAACTTCTTTTAACATACTTTTCTAGAGTGTCTTCTAATCAAAACCCTATATATAAGCTAATATACGAACCCTATAGTTGTGATAGTAGGCCTCATCTAAAACTGAGGCAGGTATCGGATATTTTGTAACAACTTTAAAAAATATCATTTAAAAGTTCCGCCATTTACAATCTACTTCTTTCCACACAGGAGAACTTTAAACCATACAAGCATTAAAAGGCTTATGTAACCAAACTGAAGCCAAGTAAACTTCAATATGTACAGATTTGATGTCCTCCATCGACTAGATTAAAAATATTTATTCCGAACAATCATTAGTTTATGCCATACATGAAGCAACAAACTGTATTACTTCTTCTGGAACAGACATAACATTAATCTGGATTTCTTCACGCGTCGGCATTTTAGATAAACAGACTGCTGATACTGCTGCAAAAGAAGCAATTACAACCAAATCAGACATTTAATCTGTTCATATATAGATTCGATGTCCTCCATCGACTCGATTCAAAATAATTTCTCCGAACATCTATTAGGTCATGCCATACATGAAGCAACAAACTGTCTCACTTCTTTTGGAACAGACATAATATTAATCTGGATTTCTTCACGCGTCGGAATTTTAGGTAACGAGACTGCTGATACTGCTGCAAAAGAAGCAATTACAACCAAATCAGACATTACTTCTGTTCACCTAGCATCAGATCTAAAACTATTTTTTAGGTCCTAAATTAAAAAGTCCTGGCCTAACCAATGGAAGAATTCAACCTCGAAATTATACAAAATACAGCCTACCATCGAAACCTTTCAGCTACCATCCTTAAATAGAAGAGATAAATTAATCGTTGGCATAAGAATAGGTCACACACGGCTGACACATGGTCATCTGATGGCTTCGGAGAAATCACCTGTTTGTGAAAAGTATAGTGAATCATTAACCGTTCAACATATTCTTACACAGTATGTCAAATACGAGCAAGAACAAAAAAAATCCTGTATACATGGTCTTACAAATTTGATATCCTGAGCAAATTAGAATTTGTATAGAATGTACTAGATTTCCTTCGAGAAACGACCCTGTATTACAAAATTTAGTGTATCATTTTTCACATATTCTATTTATTGTAAATTATAGCTAATGTAATGTAAAATGTATGGTACCATAATAGACCTAGTGTCAATAACCTTGTAGTTGAGGCACAATAAACTAAAAAAATATATACATCTATGAGCTACAAAAACTAATACAGAAAGGTAAACTACAAGAACCAATAAAAAAAGACTAATTATTATTATTAATTATTAATTTATTATGGTGTTCCCAAATAAGAAAGAGCAAATAATTCTCTATCCTTAATTTTTATACATCTACTAATAAATTATTTGACGATATTGATTAAATTTTGTACTTTATACCATTAGCGGGTATCAATATTTAATATATTAATTCGAGGAAGACTGTTTCTGCGAAAGAGCCGATTTAATTCATTTTAGAATAAAATACATGTCCGTAAAAAGCTTTTGAGTAGAAAATTCAAAGGATAGGAAAAAATTTTTAACTATTATTCCATTCAAACTGAACTTTACTGAATTGCAAGCATTAGTTTATTAGAAACTTTTTTCTGTAAAAAGCGGCCTATGTTGTAAGAGATCAAAGAGTAGAGTAGTTTTTATGCGAGATAACGGTTAATACGCATAGAGCAATATGTGCAGGCTAAACAAAAAGTATATATAGAAAGCAATTTTTTATACAAAATGGTGTGTTTAATATTAGTTGGTAAATGATAAATACTCGTTTTTTAAAATCGGGTCTAGAGGATTGTACCATTTTTTAAAAATTGTTTGCGAATTTGTTTGTTTGTAACTCTCACCTACTGATATCTAAGCTGTTAGACTGGTTAAAAAACGTTGATGTTAAACGTATGTTGTCGATATAATAGATGGGAAAAAGGTTAACCGACCTATTAACGGCCTTTTTAAATTCGTGATGCAAATTCGGCCTATTAAAAAAATTGGAATTCTTTTGTAAATGCGTTGGTTAAACTTACCATTACGGCGGATGTGTCGGGTAAAGTTTCCAACAGTAAGACAATTTTATTTGTATTCACAAAATTCCATAAATTATTTACCTAAAATGAACTAATCCTTATGTTATGTTTAACAATAGTTTAACCTCTTAATAGTTCTGCAAATTACCGACATATACTTTTTGTACACATCAAAAAATGATATTTTCTAAACAGTCAACTTTGTCTCACTTTGGACACCCTTATCCAAGACTAAGACATGATGAGTCTAATAGTGACTCAATAGTGCCTTGAATTATACAGGTAGAAAATTAACACTGTCACAAAAGATATTGGGACCGTGCAAGTTCGGAACAGCGACACCTGGTGTCGTAAATCAGCAAAATTTACTGCGCTTTCATGTTAGATCGAGGTTACCGGATAACTGTCAAGGACGTAGCCCCAAAAAAGAATTAGAAGAAAAAGTAAGATTGAGGTTATGTCGGTATGTTATTAAAAGGAAAACGTTGTATGTAGTGTAAATACAAATAAATATATTATTAAATTACAGCATTACTGTTAATATGAATGCAATAATAAAAACTGGATTTGAGAAAGTAAATCACCAAATAACTTTTCAACCAAGCACTGAGTCAAAGGGAAAAGCTTTAGTAGTGGCAAATGTCAAAAAAGAATGGAAGAATTAAGAAAAATAAATTACCATAAATAATGCTAATGCATAAATTAGCATGTTAAGCCCATGATATCATCATATTGGTTTGAACAATTAATTATTTTCCTGTAAACTTTTGGACAGCGAATATATCTTATTGCATCTTCAGAAAAACTTGAACTTGATGCATTTTTGTAAACTTCAAAAAAATAAAATTTAAACATTAAAGTTGATTTTTGGGTTAAAATGAACTCTAAGTGAGTGTTATGAAACTAAAATTTACACTTAAAAGTGAACTTTTATTTATTATTTATTTCAAACTGACTTTAAAATCGGGCGCAAGAATAATGCATAATTTAGGTTATGTTACTTATGCTTTTTTATGATATAAATCCACTTTTCTGTCTGTAGTAGCTTTGTGCTTCGAAGTTGGGAACGAATAAAACTTAAATTGACAATTTTTTGTTGTATTTTTACAATTTATAACACAGCATTTCCTAAATCCCATTTTCTTCAGTGACAGAAGGTGTAAGTAAACGAACGAATATGAAATTTGACAATTTGACAATATGAATTTATGAAATCTATGAAATGTGCAGTAAAAAATGCAAGATTTCTCCGCTACTCGCTCACGATCGTTTCTCGTATCCCCTCCAAGTACTTGCACGTCGCCAATAACTATACATTCGAATGTACCAAGAAATACAAAGAGGAAATAACGAAAGTTATATATTTATATTTCATTAAAAATAATTAAAGAGTCACTGAACATACACATTTTATAAGGGCAAATTTAGTTACCTTAACTAAAAAATTAAACTGAAAACACATAATTGCTCAAATAATTGCAATACATTAAATTTATCGTAATAATATTATAAGTCAAAAATGTGCTTTGATAGTCAAATCTGAATTTTGCCTTTTCGTTTGATCAAAAACGTTTGGTTAAGGTAAAACGGCCTGAATATTTGCGTTTGGCCATAAGGAACGATCAGGAACTTGTGGGTACACAAACTACTCTTGTTTAATTAGCGTTTAATTGCGTAGAAAACTTATTTCTGTTTCCTGCAGACCTTTCTTTACAATTTTATCTATGTAGTAAATATTGGATTATCTTGTTTTAAATTAAACTAATACGAAGTCAAGTAACTAGTACGGATAGTAAAATCAATTCTATAAAGTCATCTTCTTTTAATTTATCTGAGATATCTGCATATTCATCTTTTGTGGAGAGCTCTAAACTAGACTCGGCGTCTGAAGTTTCATTTGGTATTGTGATTTGCTTCGTTTTTTTCTGTTCACTGTCCTCACAAATTTTTCCAACGCTTCTTTGGTTCAGTTATCTCTGGTTCTGTTATTCCGATTTCTCTTTTCATTTTACGAATTGTTCTTTAATCTTTATTTTTTTGGGCGTGCCTATCGCTATCATGTAATTTCTTTTTTTCTTAGTCTTTTGGTTATCTCGTCACTTTCTTTGTTGAGATATCCTTGAAATATTTCTGGAGAAACAAAATTCGCTGACTTATTGAGAGGTTTCAGTTAGATGTGTATTCTCGTAATTAGAGAACAAACCAATATTTGCGTAATTATTTCCGTCATTGGTAGTATTAAGATGAACAGGGTTACCAGTTACCTTGCTTAAATAATCATCTTTTGTAAAAACATTGCAGTCAAATGGCATACCAGTCTCTTCAAATGCATTGACTATTGTGGCTGGACTTGCACAATACATACAGCAACACCATATATGGTATTAAACTTGATAAAGTCTGGCATGACGGTTTTAAACTATAAACTAAGAACGTTCATGCCTAAACAGTATTCAGAAATCTTGGAATCATACATTGCGAATAGATATTTCAGAGTAAAACAAGAAGAAGTGTACACCGACTTAAGGGAGATCAAAGCTGGCGTGCCACAAGGAAGTGTCTTAGGTCCGGTCCTGTACCTATTGTATACGTGTGACATTCCAGAGCTAGAACAAAATACTATTGCCACCTTCGCGGATGATACAGCCATACTAGCGATAGGAGACACTAGTGAAGAAGCGACTGATAAATTGCAACTATCAGTAAATAAAATACATAACTGGACCAGAAAATGGCGAATAAAATTAAATGAATCAATATATTAATTAATACTCAAATTAATTTAAATTGTACTAAATTTAATCCTATATTTAAAAACTTTATTACAGCTTCACCTCGTAGAGGACCCAGCTCGACTGTTTAGACTTCATGCACTGAATATTTCAATATTAATTTTAAAGTTCTTCCATTGACTGTGGATTCAACTGAACTACGTGGACTATAACACATTTATATATTTTGTCTTCAATTTTGATTTTAACTTTTAGTAATTTAACTGCATATTCAGATTTTTCTTTTTTACAGTACTGATAGCGCTTGGTGGACCATTTTATTGTAGTCAACCATCCACTGTCTAATATATTGTTAGTCTTTTCTCACATTCATACTTTATGTCAACTTCAATTGCTCTCAAACCAACATCCTAATTATTATAGACAGGTTTGAGTGTGAGATTGGAATTATTCAATCCACATAAAAAATATACTATATAATTTTATATTTCATCAGTCGATTTCCTATAGTGGTGTCAGTTGGACCTTTGGTCAATACTTAGTGTCATAGAATTATGAAAGGTGCAGATCACATAACTGCCCTTCATAAGTTGTCATTTGTCACATGTCATCTCTACATTTCCGTCAGACCGGGAGCCCATTCTGTCTCCGGCTTCTTCACAATATGTAGCTTCGCCATATAAATTTTAAAGTGTTTGTTTGTCTTAGTGTAGTGTATTTTGTATTGTTATGTCCAGTTTTTACATTTATGACATTCTACTATGTCGGATAGTCCACAATTGACGAAGTAAGTCTATAAACGTTTATCACATATAAAATTTTTTTTTTCAACCATAAACTTGGAGTTTTTTATCCAAGTGAATTAATTTTCCTGTTTATAAAAAACGTTTCTTGGCTTATTTCAGATGCCCCTGAAGATGATCTATTGATCTAAAGTACTTGGGCAAGATTAAATTAATCACCGTGTTCGATAGTTGCCTTGTATACCCTCAAAGTTTAAAATTAAATGAGACTAAATCTGCACACATTAACTTTACAAATAAAAAAATAGAAAATTTCCCAGTTAGAATAAATGATACCCGAATTCCTTATACAACATCAGCAAAATACTTGGGCATCACCCTAGACGCGAAGCTGCGCTGGAAAGTCCATGTCAAAAAGAAAAGAGGGGAGCTTGATATTAGATATAAGAAATTGTATTGGCTGATTGGAAAAAATTCAACATTGTCAATTCATAATAAATTATCCATCTACAAGCAAGTACTGAGGCCAGTATGGGTATATGGGTGCCAACTCTGGGGCTGTACCAAAGCTAGTAATCTACTTATTATCCAGAGATTTCAAAATAAAGTACTGAGAAACATTGTTGATGCTCCTTGGTATATCCGTAACAGCAACCTCCACCAGGACCTGGGTATGGAAACTGTGATCGAAGTAATCAAGAGAACAGCAGCAAGTCACGAGCAGAGGCTGCATAGTCATGTGAATGTCGAGGCAATCCAGCTTCTTGATAACACTGAACTAAAGAGAAGACTCATAAGGACAAAACCATATGAGCTAGTGTAAATGTGTAACAGTTTAGTGTAAAAAGCAGAGTATAGTGCTGTGAAGTTATTGCATGCTAGTTGTAGTGCATTATTTAATAGATAAAATAAGAGTAAGCCATAGGGTAAACCCTTAGATTTAAGTATTTGCTGTTATTATGTTAGGTCAGAAAATAACTGATAATTGGTCATTTGTAACCAGATAGCAGTATACAAACACCGCGCATGTGTTAATAAAAAAAAAAAAAAAAAAAATATGGTATTGTTCTGAAGCTACTTACTGTTTGTATTTTGAGAACGATTTCTGAAGTGGAAATTGAAACGTCAATAAACGTATTTTGTCTTTCATCAATCATCATCAATCAGCCAATCGCGTCCACTGCTGGACATAGGCCTCCCTCAGTTCTTTCCAGTGTTCTCTACACTGGGCCGCTTGTAGCCAGTTTCCCGCTACACGTTTAATGTCATCGGTCCATCTAGTCGGTGGTCGTCCTCGGCTTCTTTTATAATTTCTGGGCCTCCATTCAGAACACAAGATGGTCTTGTCCACCGTCCATCTTGTGTTCTGGCTAAGTGTCCTGCCCAGTTCCACTTAAGCGTCGTGGTTCTTTCGATGACGTCTTGAACTCCTGATCTTCGCCTGATTTGTTGGTTTTTTATGTGGTCTCGAAGGCTCACGTTCAGCATTGCACGTTCCATGGCTCGTTGTGTAACTCTAAGTTTATTCGCAGATTTTTGCGTGAATGTTAAAGTCTGTGCTCAATAAGTTTGTACAGGTAAAACACATTGGTTATAAACCTTTCGCTTGAGACACATGGGAATTGAACTTTTTAGAATATGGCTTAATTTGCCAAATGCTGCCCATGTTAGACCTATTCGCCTCTGTATTTCATGTGTTTGATTGTCTCTGCTTATTTTGACTTCGTGTCCCAGATATTTGTAAGTGTCTGTTTGTTGTATGGTATTATTGTCAATAGTTATATTTCCACTCATTACGAGATTTGTTATAATTTTAGTTTTCTCAGATTTTGTCTTTAATTGTGGCTTATTCCCAGTTAAATAGTAATTACCATATATGATGAAGGAGTAGCCAGGATTATAAAGCATAGATAGAATATTTTAAGTATCTGAAATACCCTCATTACCCCTAGTATAGAATAGGGGTAATGTAGGTATAGGGTATAACCCTATACTTTATTTAGAGCATGCACGAGAACCATTTCTGGTTCTGCTATCATATTAGAAGTACTATCTGCAGCACAATACGTTATATTTTTTATTGGTATATTTAATATCTGCATTTAATATATAATTCACGAATGTTTTTAACCAAGAAACCTATTTTTCTCCTACATCTCTACGGCCTCCTATTTTGCCTGTAAGAATCAGTTGTAGTATTCCATATCGATTTTCTCTCACTATTATTTGTCCTAGATGAGATATTTTTCGGTGTTTAACAGTCTTTAGCAATTCGACAATTTCCACAAGGTTAGAAAATAACATCGAATAGAAAATAAAGAGAAGAGGAAAAGTTACATCAATGATAATATACTACATCTCAAGAAAGAAAGAAGAAAATCAAAGAATAAACAATGTACAAAAATATTCAGAAACACATATGAAACGAAATATAAAAGGCCAAAGAAAATTAGTTAAAAACGCAGTGTGAAGAGATAGAATTGTTGGAACAAAAACTCGATACATTTAATATGCATAAAAAGGTAAAACAAGCAGCTGGTCTTTAAAAATTCAACACAGTTAGCAAACTGCAAGATAAACAGATGAACAGGAAAACAACATCACAGATAAAAATCAAGGAATGCATATGGACTAAATACATACAAGAACTTTTTGATAATAATACGTTCGAGCAATCTTCGTCCTACATATGTACCACTACATATGAGCACTTATCAATCACATCCGATGAAGTAACAAAAGGAATATTACAACTAAAAGATGGCAAAGCTTCTGGACATGACAATGCATATGCTTATAGTAATAAGAGTAATACCAAGATTATGGCTAACGGCAACGTTTATTGCTCTACCAAAGAAAACAAAATCCGTATCCTGCAATGATTATCGGACCATCAGTTTAATGAGCCATAGTTAAAAGTTATTTCTAAAAATCATACATTAAACGATATATAGACTATGCGCAGAAAAAATCAACCGTACACAGTTTGGTTTTCGGAACGCAGTGGGAACGAAGGAGTATGCGCTCCTTAACATATAAGTGCTATTTCAATGATATACAGATATAAATTGCGATCTTTATGCATGCTTTATTGATTATTATAAAGCTTTCGATAAAGTAAAATACGATAAGCTGATGAATATATTAACAAACATTGGAATAATCACCTGTGATCTAAGAATTATTAGCAATCTTTACTGGCATTAGACATCGTCTATTTGTACAGAGGCCGGAGAATCCGACGATATCAAAATCAAACGTGGGGTCTAACAGGGATGTATACTATCACCCTTGCTGTTTAACATATACTGTAAGAAATCTTTCAAGAAGCAGTAAAGGATGTTGAAGCCGGAATTCAAATTATTGGAGAATGTATCAATAACATCAGATACGCGGATAACACGGTGGTTTTCGTTGACAGTTATGAAGCCCTCCGGGAGTTAATGAATAGAATCACAGCAGTAAGCTAAAGATATGGACTTTTACTGGACATTAAAAAACAAAATGTATGATGATCTCTAAGAAGGAACAAAAAACTGAAAGAATCAGTGTGAATGGTCAACCAATAGATAAACTAAAAACCTACATTTACCTTGATAATAACGTCAATGAAAATTGGGAGTTAAGTCATGGACTCTCACAGACGTTGCCTACAAAAAAATTGAGACATTCAAAATGTGGCTTTACCGTCCAATCCTGAATATATCCTACACTGACCACGTTACTAACCAGGACGTTTTATTAAAAACGCAAAAAGGAAAAGAGTTGTAATACACAATAAAAACAGCCAAAATCGAATATTTCGGTCACATCATAACAAACAGCAAGATATATGGGTGGCTGTAATTAATTTTTCAAAGAAAAGTAGAAGGAAAACGGGGACCAGAAAGGCAAGGGATTTCCTAGCTAAAAAATCTACGTACGTGCTTCAACACAACAACAAATCATTTCAGAGCAGCAGTTTGCAAAATACAGATTGCCATAATGATCGCCATCATCCGAAACGGATAGGCACTACGGAAAAATGTAGGATGGTGCTGAATCACAGAATTATCCATACTTAAAATACCCTTCTTGTATCTGATATGTAAGTCGTAACTCTCTCATATAATAGGAAGAGAATATTTGTCTTGGAACTTGTTTTTTTTTAAATTTAAACTTGACAGATGACAAAACCCTTTATATATTAATTAATTAATGACTGGTTATACTGTGCAGACTGGTTATAATCAATGCCACTGATGTCTTAACAAATTGAATATTGTGTCAATTGTCTTACTTAGATTTTGTAGATTATTAAGTGCATATAAATACTCTCCTAACAACTTACATGTATACTTTATGTAGCCTATTGTTAAGACCTTCTCCCTCAGGAAAACCATTGTTACCTTTAGTAGAAGTAATTTTACATCACTAATTTGGGAATATACAATACTATTAATTCACACAGGTAGCAGATATATAGTTACTTAAGAAATTTTTGTATATACCATTAAAAAGATCGTTTGGCACACTAAGTAATAATTGGTAAGAATAGAAAGTTTTTTTTTAAATATTATTACCGTTACAATGTCAACAATAAATTTTACTTAGCTTTTTTTCTAACAGTGTAAATATCAATAAACAGTGAAGACTGATTAAAATCACTCAATACCGGTTACACTTTGACATTCACGTAACAAAAATGTAACTTCTAAGTGAACAAAACCAGCGAGTAGATATCTGATTTGTAATTCCTTAATATCAGGAATGTATCTACCGGCATGTATCGGTCTGATTATTTATTTATTCAGACCTCCGTTCCGTACAAACATTCGTCTTATCACGAAGACTTATTTTGACATTCAGCAGACATGCAGTCATTTGTTTACTTCTACCACTATTTTTCTGTGTCGGCGGCATGTCTGACCACCTGTTTCTCTGTTGTTTACTCCAGGTTTCTTGTTGCTTGAAGTATAACTTTTCAAACTTTTCAAACAAAACGATAAATATTGCTAGGGGTGTACAAATGTTTAGTTCTTTTAATCCTTATAAAAAGTGTTGTATAAATTATATATATATATATATATATATATATATATATATATATATTATATATATATATATATATATATATATATGATGATGTATATGTACGAAACCTAAGGCAAGTTAATATTTTAATTTTTGCAAATTCACAAAATAAAAATTTTTGTTGACTAATTTAATTAATATCGTAACTACTACCTACATAAATATATTAATTAACCACTACAACTGTGTCCTTGGGACCCGTTACAAAAATAAGCAGCAAAAATAAATTATGTAATTTGCAAAAAATTGTTGTCAAATAACAAATTAGTCCAGTCTTCAGAGATTTGACCTCTAAAAATCATACGAACAAGCTGAATTTTGTTAAAAATGTCAATTTTGGGACCCTGAAAATATGTGTAAAACTTTACCATTTCTATCTTCTCTAGAACATTCAAAAATGTTCGAAACATACCTGGGTTCTAGAAAGTGAGCCTTCTAGCCTGTGGCGCACCCAGAGGGGATTTTGGGGGTTAAACCTTCCCAGGGCATGTAAAGTAAACAATTTATAAAGAATAGTAGGAAAATATAACTTGTCTTTCACGCACAATACAAAAAATCCAAAACGCTAATTAAATAATTAAATTGCCACTTTTAATATGTCGAACACAATAATTATTGTATATTTACACTATATTTAAAACACAATAATTACTAATATTTTTCATTATATTTAGATATCTAATATTCGGCTTAATGACAAATGTAGACAAAGCGAGTCTATTGCGAGTAGCATGCGCCTTCAGGACTGCACCTGCGGCGGCCTTGTGGACTATCACGGGTTGTTTTGCTCTGCATGTGTTAGCAGTAGAAAAAAAACATCTCTATGAGAGAAAAGAGCATTTGACAACAACTATAAAAAAAGAAGAAAGGGAAATATCAATGGAAATGTCGTAAGAAGAGTGGAACACCAAGGAAGATTTTGCCCAGTGAACCAAGATGCTAATAACGAGCCTAAGATACTGGGTAGATTGTGTGTTTTAGGACGTATCTTCATAGGTTTAGAAAGACAGATACAGAGAAATGCCTATACTGCGATGATATACTAAAACGAATTATTTGAGAAGTGCTAGAATATCAAGGCAAGAAAGAAAACCAACGAATCTATAAGAAATATCATGAATGCTACAGAAACGGTTATTGGCAGAGGTGACAGAGGAGAAAAAAGAGGTTCAAAATGGTTTGGATACCTATTGAGATTGCCTGACGAATGTTGGCCCCAAAAACTTTACAAATGGAAGCTTCCTGGAAGAAGAAAGAAGAGGTAGACCTCAAAGCTCATGGAGTGAAGGAATTAGAAGAGCGATAAAATCGAGAGGTTTGGAGGAGGAGTATGCCTTGGATCGGGAGGATTGGAGGAGGAGCATGGCAATACGGCGATAGGATGGATACGGTCGTCTCACAAATGTATTGTATTTACAAGTTGGAATAATGTCTTCTTCTTCTTCTTCTACTTTTTGTAGATCTTTCGATCTGTTTAATTCTGAAGCTGCCTCTGGTTAATTTCTTGGGAGGTAGATTGCCAACTATCCCTCCATCTTTTAGGTGGTCTTGAACCAGGCGGATTGTTTTCTAGGGCAATTTTTGGAAGTCTATTCTCATCCATTCGTCTTACATGGTTGTACCACATCCTCTTGCGCTGTCTTCCCCATCTTACAATATCTTGAATTTTGCACTGCTCTCTAATGTTTGTATTTTCTCACTCTGTCCCTTCTTGTTTTCACCATTATTGTTCTTAGGGTTTTCATTTCGGCAACCCTTAGCATCTGTTTCGTTTTGTTGGTATCTTCGCGCACTTCTATGCCATATGTCATGATCGGTCGTATGCAAGTCTTATAGATTCTAATTTTACTATCTGTGCGCATATACGGATTAGACCAGACTATCTCCCGCAGACATCCTGACAGTGCAGATGCTTTGTTGATCTGACTCCTCAGGTCCTTTACTGGGTCATGGGTGCTTGATATATCTATGCCGAGATATCTGAATTGCATCACCTGTTCTATGGAGTTGTCCTCAACCACTAACTTACATCTGAGCGGATCTTTTGCTATTGTCAAAATATGGGCCAATATGGGTCATGGGAATAATGTCAAACGTCAATAAACTTATTTTATCTTCAATTGTGGCTTAATTCCATTAAAATAGTAATAACTTTAAATCGCCCTAAAAAAAGTAGCTTAAGAGCAATAGGTAAGATCTAGATAAGAGAAGTGAGTGTTCCAAAAATGTCGTCATCCCACTTTTGGAGTACGGGACGTGCGACAGGATAATAGATACCTCTCTGACACTGCTATTTTTAGTACTTCAAATTAAACGAAAACCCAAATTTTAGGAACTCAAAATAGAGGTAGCATAAACAAATTTCAAACCCTCCCCCTCCCCCACAAACAAATTCTGGGTGCGCCACTGCTTCTAGCGTTAGATATGCAGGATTTCTCCAGCGTAGTAACGATGATATTGGTGACCGTAAGCAGGGGTTGTTCGAATACCATAGCCGTCAATACCAGAGATGAACCTGCTAGAAAACACCCTGTTTAACCATGGACCTCTGGACCGTCCCGATTGGGACACAACATCGGCATGACATTAACTTAATCTCTCGTTCTCGCACGATTCTCACGCATTCTCTCACTTTCGTGCTACGGCTTCTTAATCCCTCTTGTCCTCCCTGTTTATGTTTAACCTTGTTACTTTTTTCAATGACGCTACAGCCCAAATCGTGCCCTGGCTTTTTCCATACTATGCCCCCAAGCTTGCCGGTCCCGAGAAGATCTTTTCCAGGTTATCACGTCAAGCAAATTATGTGCGTCCACTGCCTCTTTATGCTTCCTCTTTTTCGTGATTCTCTTTTGGTCTTGCACCCTGCATTTTACTATCTAGGGCTCTTTTTGACAATCTTCTGGTCTCCCTTCTCACTACATGACCAGCCCATTAAAGTCTCTGAAGTTTACCGAATTTTGGGATCGGTGTCTCTTTGAACAGTTGGTTGTGTTTATGTTTGACCTTGGTGCATTTTTTAACCTACAGATATTTTTCTTATCCTTTCTATCAGATAGACTCTATCTGCTGCTTCAACTCCAGTAAAATTAGTAGGGTTCTGAGATCCGAACATTATATTAATTTTTTAATGTGTTTTTTCGTGGAGTTCACTGTACAGTCTTTTATATGTTTCCGCATTGATTAAAAAAAAAATAGAATAGAAATAAAAAGAAAATAGAATACTTACTATTTAACCACAGCTCCGAAAATTGCTTTGTAAGTCGAAAGCGCACAGCTATGAAGTAAAATCTCTTAAACACTTAAAATACTTTCTTTTTACATCTTTTGACTTGTCATAAGAATGTACAAAAACATATTAGTCTTTTCATTTAAAAAACTTCAGTTGTAAGTGCTGTATTTAATTAAAAAATTCAATTACGGAATACATTAAAAGTTCAGAACGATTTTGGACTAATCAGTTAATCTTAAGTGAACTTTGTAGTACTTGAATAACTAACTGCAAAAGCAAAGAGCGGTTGAGTTTTCATTGATGAAAACATATTTAAGAAAATTAAATTACCCTGCAATATGCTGATGTAAATGGATTACTAACCGGGAACATAAGTTTCTACTCGAAATAAATTATTTCTACATTCGAACTGTCCTTCGACCTGCACTTTTACCTACTAAAGATACTACCATGTATTGAGCACATCTACATAAATGAAAGAAGAATGATCAGGTATAGAACAACTCATCTTCTATTTGTGGACTTAACGAAATCTTATGATATATAACCCCCCTGTATTCTATGTTCTGAAGATATTTTCTTGTGACATCTTAAAGTAATTACTATTTTATTTGGGAATAAGTCACAATGTAAGTTTAAAATAAGTTTATTGATGTTGCAATTTTCGCTTCGGAAATGGTTCTCAAAATAAAAAAATTGTACAAGATTTAATCTTATCTGACTCATTCATATTGACAATTCAGCTATATATTATAGATTTTAAAGTAGATTACTTTAAAATAATCTTACCAATATTCCTGAATTGCGTTCCGGGGACGACTTTATTTTAAGGTAGTCTATTCGGTTACATGAAATTAATTTTAACTTGAAAATCTTTGTTAGAAAAATCATAGCATGTGATTCGTCTATAAAAAGACAACCAGATGCCATGATGACAGTCAAATTCTACTGTTAGTGATTCCATAGTAAATTATGGGAAAAAAATCAGAAAAAAATCTCATAATACTATCCCTAAAAAACTCTAGAGTTTTGAGACAAAACTCTAGTGAAAGCAATACAATGATTCTACCAAGATTTTCAATAAAAAATAAATGTTAACAACCAGTTCTCCGAGAATTTTAGGGTAAATAAAAGACTAAGGCAAGGCTGCAGTCTGTCGTCTCCAACGCTCTTCAAAATCTACCTGAGTAAGGCACTCAAGAAATGGAGAAGATCATGTTCTGGAATGAGTATACCATTAAACGACGAAACGATCCTCATCGCACAAAACCAGAAATATCTACAATTGATTTCAAAGCAATTAATGTGAGCTATGGGACCTAAATGTAAACTTAACAAAAACCAAATACTGTGCGAAACGATGTGCATAGGAGAAGCTGAAAACGATGAATTGAACTGAAAAAATAGAAATATAATTTCGTCATATTACATATATATGTATTTGGACCCAAAAATGGAAAGAGACGAAAACACAAACATAAATAGAAGAACCAATCATTAAAGGGAAACATATAATAGACGCACAGATAAATAATAGCATTTTTAAAAGCATTCTACATTATATGGATGCAAAACCTGGCAACTCGCCAAGCGAAACGCTTCTTGTTCTGGAAATGAAATTTTGGCGCAGATCATCGGGTATATCGAGAAAGACACCCGTAACATATAAAAGAATAAAACAATTAATGGACAGAATACCCACCGTCATCAAAGAATTACGGCAAAACAGCTTTTTTGTACGAACATGTACAGAGAATGATTAGTGTTGCCCAAATACAAAAACAAGACGAAACTTAGACAGTCTTGGTCTTGGTCTTGCGCTAATACACCTGGTCTTTGTCTTGGTCTTGGTATTGCACTCCCGGTCTTGGTCTTGGTCTTGTAGCAACAGTCTTGCAAATATTGCAGTTACCAATTAGCCTATTGCTATTTATTAAACGTTACTTTAGATTTAAGAACAACGTAACAGAGCAAGTACATTTTAAGCTCGAATTAACATTACCATAATAAAGACCAACCAAATTATTAAATATCTAAACAACTGACATCGGATAGGATTTAAAGCCACGATATAAGCGATCTGTGTCTATGCTCTAACTAACTCATCATGCCCCACGGAAGTCAATCTGTTTCTTAGTAAACGTTTGCATTTAATAAGCTTGCATGTACTGAAACATGGTTAAGACACAAAAAAAAAAAACAATTTATTGACATAAACTTGACTATATTTTAGCCTTATTCGGTCCATCTTTGGACATAGGCCTCCCCAATCCTTTTCCAATCTTCTCTGTCTGTCGCTACAGTCATCCACCTAGAGCCCACATGCTTCTTGATATCATCTGCCCATCTCATGTGGGCCTTCCTCTGCTTCGTTTATATTCCGACGGTCTCCAACTTATAAGAATTTTGTTCCAACGATCTTTTTTTTGTCTTATATTGTGTCCGACAAATTTCCATTTCAATTTTGCAACTTCTTGTCTAACATCTCTCACTTTTGTTTTCTCTATTATCCACTCGTTTCTCTTTTTATCCATTAGTCTAATGTGCGACATTTGTCTTTCCATTGATCTTTGGGTTTTTATGATTTTGTCCATGTTTGCTTTTGTAAATGTCCACGTTTACGAACCATAAGTAAAAACAGGAAGTACGCATTGATTGTATACTTTGGTCTTAAGATGCTGTGGATATCTTTTGTTTTTAAGAATGTACCTTAGTTTGCCAAATGTCGCCCATGCCATTCTAACTCGTCTCTTTAACTCTGCTGTTTGGTTTTCTTTGTTAAGTTTTATAGTTTGACCAAGATATATATAATCCTGAACTTGTTCTATTTCATCTTGTCCGATTCTCATTGTGATGTCTTCATCTGTATTTGTTATGGTTTTGGTCTTGGTGTAGTTCATATTAAGGCCTATCTTTACAGCTTCTACGTCCAGTTCTTTCATCATTTCAAATAATTCTTCTTTTTTATCAGTTATCAATACGATATCATCAGCGTACCTAAGATGGGTCAAGCGTTGTCCACAAATTTTTATACCTTTTTTTAAACGACATTATCTGCATAGATTGATGGACCCCTCACCATATATGAAATGGAAATCTTAAAAAGATTAGTATGTGGCAAAAAATCCACGTACATGTATCAAGGGCACAGATTCTTTAGGTGTTAAGATAACAAACTATAATCGACTTATTAAAGCAACATAAATGTTGTTAACAATCTTATTTGTTTAACGTTGTATTTAATGTTGTTAACAAAGGATTTACAAATAAATATTTGTAAATCCTTTTTGTGAAAAGATATATTATTCCTTAAACGTGTTTCTGTTTTTAATTTTTGTTTCAACTTTTCTATGTAGGCACAATTTACATAAAGCAATTTGGGATGCATGAGTTATTTTGAAAAACTTGACAAATTTGCTTTTAGGTCTTTTGAATCTATAATTCCAACGCTCATTACTCTGACTAGAAATATTTGAGTCTTTGTCCCTCATGTCAAATTGTAAACTTCGATTGAGAATGAAGTATAATGATGTCGAAAATGTATCTATTACCAGTTACTTAATGTCCGTTACTATCCAATACCACAAGTATCTATTAACAAACCGAGCATTATATATCATTACTTCGTTATTCTTAATATTTTGTTATTTTGTTTACATGGTAAGCTGTTATTAATTTGTCTCGTTACTTGTTATCCATAAATAATATATAATTATTGATTAATAATATTTAATATTAGCCGCGCTCTTTCAGCAAATTTTATTTAACCAAATGACCTCATCACACACTCACCAGAAACAATGTTTAGTCGGCGATTTGTTGTGTCGAAGATTTGTTAATTTAGATTCCCCCTAACTAAATTATAATGGTAAAAAAATTAAATTATTAAGTAGGTGTCGGTAACAAGTGTTATATTTTTTAATAGCTAAGGTCATATACTGACATATTTAAAAAAAAATTCGATATGATATTATTGTCGGCGTCGCAATGCAAGATAATTATTTTATGATTAGGCCTGAAGCCACTTTTTGAAATTGGCGTAGTTCATTGTATCATGATAATCTTCTGTTTCTATAGTGGGTTTGTAGCGCAGGTAAGCGTTTTTAACAAAACCACTTTCACCTCCAGCATGCACTATCATAAGCATCTGTCCTTTAGATACTGGTTTTTGTAGGCCCTTATTGGAACTATTAGACTAGCTCTTATGGTAGGTACGAGATGAATGGACGTATGTTTTTTCCATGTTTATAATTGGGCGATTTGCGTTCCTGTAACGTTTCATACTACGTAAGAAGTTCAGTCTAAATTGTTGGGATATTGGGCTATTCCATTAATAATTTTCTATAGTTTTCTAGTTGTACTCTTCTGCAAATGTTCTCAGTATGCGTTCCGCTGTTAGCATTTGTTTTTGTGTTATACAAAAATACATTATATAACGTCGAAGACGCCCTATATCAAAATCGTGCAAGCACGTTTTTGAAGCCCTTATTACCTCTTTTTGTTTGGAGTTACAAATGAGGAACATTCGCCGTCTTCAATTAATTGCATTTTCTGGCAATTTTTTGAACTCTGCTTACTAACCCCTTTTGCCAATACCACACGCTCCTGCACTTTTGATCTCTACACGGTTTATTGTCTTTGGCTTCATTTCTCATAAAATGAATCACATTTGCTATCACTTTCCGTGTCTGATTATTTAAAACTTTTCCCTTCAGCTTGGATTTAAACTCCATGTTTACTATAGGTATACAACACAGATTTGCAAATTTGGAAATGACTCTCCTTTGCGGTTCGTACTTCCAAAAAATGCTTCGCAGACAGTTCTGACTTGTTTACGTCACAAACGGTAGATATTAAGTGAACGCAAAGTGCGAGATCTGTCTGATGATGAATGCGCATCATGGGTGTGGTTATTTTCAGACTTTCAGCTATGGTGAACTGTACGACATAATTTTATAATTTCGATATATTTATACACTTTAATACATGTTTTAAACTTTTGGCTTTCTTCTTAATAATCTACTTTTGTTGGTTTCCTTCATTGAATATATTTTTCTTTGTTTTCGTTTGTTACACTTTCTAAAATTTTTTACATTTTTTATGTATTTCACCTTATATGGTTTTTACCGTTTAATCATAAGCAAACTTATTTTTCGACAAACTAGCAAAACACCTTTACGAGAAATTTCGATTACACCACCCATCGCTTATTTGGGATTTTAGGTAAACGTAGCATATAATATAAAATATTTGAAATTCCATGTGCTCATGTAACCGGAAATTGTTATAGCGCAAGGAACTGAGTCAAATCGCAGCAAAAGTTAGGAATTCGACCGTTTTATAATATATGCATTCAGAATTTCCAAGTTTTACTGTTATTTCAGGGTTTATGGTAGATAATAGGATAAAAAGATCTTAAATATGACTATTATTAAGTTTTATTTGAAAGTAAAATTTTATGATAAGGTAGTAAAGAAAAACTAAACACAGAGTGCTCAATTAGATAAGGGGCACGCTTTTTTTATATATCTACAACTTTTTGCGTGAAAACGATCTACAAACGAATCATTCATACTCTTAAACAGCAGAAATCAAAATAAAAATACCTTATGTAGTCTCAATGTCCTCAATTTAAAATACTTCTTACATTGAAATTGTAACGAATTTTATTTTGCCTATCACATAGGCTATGATTATGGGGGTTGAACATTTTGGACAGAAGCTACTGGGAATGGAGATAGGACAAGCAAAATAAACGATATGTGTGCGAACGACACTCAGTGCTTAAATGGGGAGCTGCGGTCGTGGATAAGTGAATGGCAAGAGGTCGGATTGGAGCAACTACAAAAATGAAACAAAAAGAGGGTACTTGCATAAATCTCCTGGACAAATGGACAAATAACAACAAGAAAGACCTATCTACAGGGTGATTGATTAGTGTGAGGAAGCTCAGTAGATCTGTTATAGTAAAAATTACACAAAAAAAGTTATTAACAAAAATTGTAGGCAGCTTTAAACTCCATATTTTAAAATTAGTCACAATCCTACAGGGTGTTCCATAAGATGGTGGCAGACCAAACTTATGTTTTTTTTAATGAAACACCCTGTATTTTATTTTAAATTTAAAAATGCCTCACTTCCACATTACAACAATGTAAAGTTTTATTATGTTATACCGGGTATTTAAAAAGTTATAACCAATATTACCTGAAAATCGTATCAAGTTTAACATCCTGTATAATTAAAAAGGATTGTAGGAACATTAATCTTTTGCAACCATAGTTTTTTAGTAATTGTTAAAAACTATAAAACATATTCATTTTTATAATATTCGTTAAATCAAATACAGGGTAAGTCAAAATGCAAGTACATCATTTTCTTGGTAATTTTAAATAGAACACCCTGTATTTTATATCACTATCGAAAAGAACTAATATCGTACTTCATGTTTTATGAAATACTCCCTATACCTAAAGTTATTAGTTTTAAAGATATTTTTATTTTTCCATCAAAGTATTAATTTGGTAGATATTTTAACGTTTACCAATAATTATTGTGAGTTGGCCATGATTGATTTGTCAGAAACTGACAGTTTGACATTAATATTTATTAGTTCAGTATTGGGGTACACCGTAAATTAGCAACAATTATTATTTAGTAATTCAGTAATTGATTCAATTTAAATTAGCAATAATGAATTTTACTACTGATGAAATGGTAGATATGATCTGGATATTGGGGGAATGCAATAAAAATTCATTACTATCAGCTAGAATTTATCAAAAACGGTTTCCAGACAGGCGACAACCTAGACAAGATTCATCTGAAAAATTGAAAGATCGATTTAACCGCTTTGGTTCAGTGAATTATGAAAAGCATGAACGAACAAAAACTAGTGTGACAGAGGAAAACGAAATGAGTGTGTTGATGGCGGTTACAGAAAACCCACACACAAGCATAAGGACTATTTCCAATGAACAAGAACTTAGTTACTACTCTGTTCAAAACATTTTATCTAAAAACAAGATGCACCCTTATCATATTCAAAAGCACCAAGAATTAATTAATGATGATTTTCAGAAACGAATAGTATTTTGTGAATGGGCCTTAGAAAAAATTAATGAGCAGAGAGATTTTTTTGATTATGTCCTATTTGGTGATGAAGCTACATTTTATCAAAACGGTTCTTTTAATAGACTTAACTTTCTCTACTACTTAACAAGTAATCCATACCACATAGTAACACATAGTCAAACAAGATGGTCTCTAAATGTGTGGGGAGGTATCGTCGGTAACCATGTAGTAGGACCATATTTTTTTGAAGATAATTTAAATGGTGAGATTTATTTAGATTTTATCGTAAATCAGTTACCGATATTATTAGAAGAGGTTCCACTTAATATACGTGAAAAAATGTGGTTTCTACATGACGGTGCTCCTGTGCACCACAACGAATTAGTAAGTGGTGAGCTTAATAATCAGTTTGGGGAAAGATAGATCGGAAGGGATGGACCGGTAAGGTGGCCCCCAAGGTCACCAGAATGCAATAAAATGGACTCATTTTTTTGGGGTTACGTTAAGAACGAAGTATATAAAATACCCCCAACAACAAGGATGATATGAAAAATAGAATCCGAATTGCATTTCAAAATATTTCTTTACAAATGCTTAGTAATGTAACCAACTCTTTCAATGACCGTTTTCAAGCATGCATAGATGTTTTGGGAGGTCATTTTGAACACCTTACTTAAGCAAGATAAGTTAAACTTACTGTTGTTTTTAATTTTTCTATGTGTTGTTATATTTTTTTTTTATTTTCCGTCGGTTATTTTTCATAAATTTTATTTTAAATAAATTGTTTTCTTTTCTGTGTCGTTATTTCGTTACTAAATTATTAAACAATAATGTCAAACTGTCAGTTTTTGACAAATCAATCATAACCAACTCACAATAATTATATTGTTAGTTGGTAAACGTTAAAATATCTACCAAATTAATACTTTGATTGAAAAACAATAATATCTAGAAAACTGATAACTTTATGTATAGGGAGTACTTTATAAAATTTGAAGTACGATATTTTTACTTTTTGATAGTGATATAAAATAGAAGGTGTTCTATTTAAAATTACCAAGAAAATAATGTATTTGCATTTTGACTTACCCTGTATTTCATTGAACGAATATTATAGAAACGAATATCTTTTATAATTTTTAACAATTATTAAAAAACTATGGTTGCAATAGATCAATGTTCCTATACTCCTTTTTAATTGCACAGGGAGTTAAACTTGATACGATTTTCAGGTAATATTGGTTATAACTTTTTAGATACCCGGTATAACATAATAAAACTTTAAATTGTTGTGATGTCGAAGTGAAGCCGATTTTAAATTTAAAATAAAATACGGGGTGTTCTATTTAAAAAAACATAAGTTTGGTCTGCCACCATCTTATGGAACACCCTGTAAGATTGTAACTAATTTTAAAATGTGGAGTTTAAAGCTGCCTACAATTTTTGTTAATAACTTTTTTTAGTAATTTTTACTATAACAGATCTACAGAGCTTCCTCACACTAATCAATCACCCTGTATATGAAAAAAAAAAACGGACGCCGCTTCAAGGTGCCAAATTATAACGCTTACAACAACTAGTTGTAACTATTGAAATAATTATTAGACATACAAAGCATATCTTTTTAAATGAAACGCAAAAAAGAAGTTAGAGAGTTAGTTAAGAAAAATAAACAAAATGGTTAAAAAATTAAACATTTATTATGTCACACCAAAAAGAGTTACAAAATATAGATGACACAAATTACTAGATTAATAGTTACAAAGATAAATACCAAAATAACAAAAAATACTAACTTTGTCCTATATGTTTACAAACTCTGTTTACAAGTGGGAATTGCTACAAAAATTGTTATAAATAAAGAAATATCTTAAAAATGAAACTATTCATAGATAGGTTAACCTTCTTTAAAAAGCCAAAACAAATTAATATCAAAAATAATAAAACGAACCGTCATGTATTGTTCTGAAGCTAAATAAATTCAACATTTCAACAACATTCAAAACAACAAACACGTTGAGATCTATTTTGTCCAAAACCAAACCTAACAATGAACAAGAAAGGACAAAGAATTGCATTTATAAAATACCTTGTGAATGCGATCAGTTTTATTTAGGTGAATCATCAAGGCCATTAAATGTTAGAATAAGTGAACATCAATCTTATATTAAAAATAGAGAATTTGATAGATCTCAAATATGTAAACACGCATGGGATAATGAACATAGAGTTCAATGGAATAATTCAAATATAGTCCTAAAAGAAACGGATGGTAAAAAAAGAAAAATCAAAGAAGCGGCTCTAATTATGCTAAATGAGGCCAATTGTGTCGCAAATTCCTCTGCAGAATGTAGTAGGATCTGGTTACCAATATTGAAAGAGGAAGTTATTAATAAGAAAATACCAGTATTAGTAAGTCAGTAACATATTATAGAGGATACATCATTTATGTTTTTTAAATAACGTAACATAAAATCAGAATTTTGATGTTTGTTGAAGGTAAACTAAATTCACGAACAAATACTTACAATTTCGGGATAGTATTATGAGGTTTTTTTTTCCTGGTTTTTCCCTCATAATTTACTATGGAATCACTAACAGGAGAATTTTACTGTCATCATGTCATGTGTTTGTCTTTTTAAAGACGAATTACATGCTATGATTTTTTCTGACGGATATTCTCAAGTTAAAGTTGATTTCATGTAATCGAATGAACTATCTTATAAGTAAAGTCGTCCCAGGAGCGCAACTCAACAATATTGGCAATATCATTTTAAAGTCGTCTACTTTAAAATGCATAATGTATGTCTGAATTGTCAATATAAATGAGTCAGATAAAATTAAATTATCAGAAGAATTTTTTCACTATGTAACAAAAAACAAAATTTGTTTAATTTACTATTTGTATTTTGAGAACGATTTCCGAATTGGAAATTGAAACGTCAATAAATGTATTTTTATCTTTAATGTGGCTTATTCCCAGTTATAAATAATAATGAACCGTCATGTGTCAACATTAAATTTTAAATCTGAGAACAAATAAATTGACAGCTAAAGTCATACCCTAAAATTTACAATTTTAAATATTACAATTTTTACCCTATATGAAAGCAATTATTGTTACAAAAAAATGTTTTTCGTTACTTTTAATTTTTGAACACAATAAAAGATACCTTGATTGCACTAGGGTTGTACACAAAAATTCTGTGGGAAGAACTGAAACTCAAACTATGACACACAAACAAAAGGACTGCAGCTCACACTGCGAATTACTAAGAATAAAGGATCGGATCACAAACTTTGGAAACTTTTCTTCTTAAAAAACTGGAACAGGTAGAATTAGACTGCAACTACACATTAAATTGTTATTATTAACTGTCGTAATACTTATTTTCCATAACCTAATACGAAGAACAAAGAAACACTTTAAATTTGACAAACAATTTGGACAAACGCTGGAAGGAGTTTGTGCCTCAACACAAGTGATGAAATTATCTTCAAAATTCATTCGCATAACTTGGTATAAACAAAACACTTACAACGGGAACAAGACGCAAAATATCCTAAAAGAGGCTTTGTCAAAGAACGTCGACAAAATACGCAACTGTGAAATATAAACAAACTATAAAATGTGATTATATTAACTCGGTGATGTAAAAAATGAAATACTATTTGGGTTTAACTCGTACGATAGGAACAGAGAAACAAGGAAAACATTCTTCGTATTTTAAATATATATATATATATATATATATATATATATATATATATATATATATATAGATTACAGCGAAACTTTACAAAAGATTTTAAAAACATTTTAAATTTATAGTATGTAGGTTGATAAAGGCTACATTTTAAAATTATTCTAAAATACACATGGTATCAAAATAAAGCCACGGCGCCTTTCTATTGGTTGGAATAAGATAATTAGTATTAAAATATGATGAAAAGAAAAGAAAAAAAAATTGTTGAAAATCTGATGTTTTTTAGATTATCTACGATTTATCAAGTGAAAGGCAACTGTGCAGTGGTTACAGTTTTCAAAAATGACGTAGATATTAACGCTATCTTTAATTTTTTGTATTATTTTAAGTATTAAAATTAGTTTATTTTTTACAATTACAATTTTAAATATTACAATTTTTACCCTATATGAAAGCAATTATTGTTACAAAAAAATGTTTTTCGTTACTTTTAATTTTTGAACACAATAAAAGATACCTTGATTGCACTGGGGTTGTACACAAAAATTCTGTGGGAAGAACTGAAACTCAAACTATGACACACAAACAAAAGGACTGCAGCTCACACTGCGAATTACTAAGAATAAAGGATCGGATCACAAACTTTGGAAACTTTTCTTCTTAAAAAACTGGAACAAGTAGAATTAGACTGCAACTACACATTAAATTGTTATTATTAACTGTCGTAATAATTATTTTCCATAACCTAATACGAAGAACAAAGAAACACTTTAAATTTGACAAACAATTTGGACAAACGCTGGAAGGAGTTTGTGCCTCAACACAAGTGATGAAATTATCCTCAAAATTCATTCGCATAACTTGGTATAAACAAAACACTTACAACGGGAACAAGACGCAAAATATCCTAAAAGAGGCTTTGTCAAAGAACGCCGACAAAATACGCAACTGTGAAATATAAACAAACTATAAAATGTGATTATATTAACTCGGTGATGTAAAAAATGAAATACTATTTGGGTTTAACTCGTACGATAGGAACAGAGAAACAAGGAAAACATTCTCGGTATTTTAAATATATATATATATACATATATATATATATATATATATATATATATATATATATATATATATATATATATATATATATATATATATATATATATATATATATATATATAGATTACAGCGAAACTTTACAAAAGATTTTAAAAACATTTTAAATTTATAGTATGTAGGTTGATAAAGGCTACATTTTAAAATTATTCTAAAATACACATGGTATCAAAATAAAGCCACGGCGCCTTTCTATTGGTTGGGAATAAGATAATTAGTATTAAAATATGATGAAAAGAAAAGAAAAAAAAATTGTTGAAAATCTGATGGTTTTTAGATTATCTACGATTTATCAAGTGAAAGGCAACTGTGCAGTGGTTACAGTTTTCAAAAATGACGTAGATATTAACGCTATCTTTAATTTTTTGTATTATTTTAAGTATTAAAATTAGTTTATTATTTAAATCTATACAAACTTCTTACGTGGTTACCAGTCACACACTCTTATTTTGAGAACAATTAAATACATAACGATTTTAATAAAACATATAATACAAAATGAATAATAAACAAAAATAATACAAAATAATCCAAAACTTACTGTAAGTAAAAAATGTTCAGGTATGTAACAGATGTTTAAAATGCTTTACAACTTATGCAATACAACAAGCGATTCTATCTTCGAATGATTCATTTACATTATTGACCATACCAGATGTTATTGAAGAAAATATTGCTGTTAAGGTTTTTTTTTTTTTTTAATTAGTTTGATGGCCTTGGCCGAGCCAATTAGCCAGAAAAATTTAAAGACAAACAATTTTAACAATCAGAGGAATTTTTTACAATCAGAGAAATAAACATACAATCATTCATTCGTACAATCTAACATGCAATTTTTAATAATATACATAATATATTTTTAATAAATTACAACTTTTCTGCTACAATACAATATTTACTTATATTATATAAGGGTTAGTTTTAAGCTACAATTTATATTTACAGTTTTTGATATGTTCGTAAATCGTTTTTAATATATTGATATCTCTAGAGAAAATCAAATTGTTTAGGTAGACGGGAAGTGAATTTTTAATATAATAAGATTATCATAAAATTTGTTTATGTTTACTGATTCGTGGGAACATTCAAGGAAAATATGTAATAGGTTACCTTCTTTTCCGCACTTGCAATTAGGTGACTCCGCGAGACCCAACTTGTACATATGAAGGGGGGTAAGAGCATGATTAGATCTTAATCTGTTTATAACCCTTATGAAATGGCGGTTTGATAGAGTATGAAACCATCTTTTTATGGGTATTTTAGGCTGTATTTGTTTGTAATTATTTCCAGTTCTCGTGTTTTGATAATATGTTTGCCATTTTTCTTTTTGATGCCGTTTACTAATTATATCAATGTCTGAAATGGGGAGTAAGTTCAAGGGGGCTTCCTCGCCTATGTCTAGGGCGGATTTGGCTAGGCTATCTGCTATTTCATTGCCCTTAATGCCCGCGTGTCCCTTTATCCATGATATAATAATGTTTTTCCCTAAATTTGTGATTTTATTGTAAATAGTCATAATTCCTAGTTCTATATGATTTAGTTGTTTGGACCTATGTACGTTTGTTAGTCTGTCGACTACACTCTTACTGTCTGTAAATATTATGCAGTTGTAGGGTTCATTACTATGTATATGCCTTAATGCAAGAAGAATCGCTGTCATTTCAGCAGTGTATATCGATGATTCAGCTGGCAATTTCAATAATTTTTTAAATCCACTTTGAGTATTAATTAATGCACATCCTACTTTGTTTTGTACTTTAGATCCGTCTGTAAAGTAAAACTGATAATTTGGCCATTTATGCCGTGTAAATGATTGAAAAGCGACTGGATTTAAATTACCCTCCATAAAAAAGGTATTAATATGTTTTAAGAAAAGCTCTTCTAATATATGGGAATATATAGGTGAAACTTGGTTTTCATACGTATAGAAAGTATGTCGGTATTGAGATATCCTCAAGTAACTATTTACCAGAAGAGAACATTTTTTCTTTGTCCAATATTTATGAGTTAGATCTAAAATTGATAAAATATGAATATCCTGTAGATAGTTAGTATTTTTCCCTATGGCTCTAGTAATGAATTTATCACTTAAAAACTCCCGTCGAAATTTCAGAGGTGGTTCTATCGCCTCAACTTCCATTATATTAACAGGTGTAGAAGTCAAATATCCAAGACAAAGCCGAAGGCATTTATTTTTTTGTATTTCTAATTTATTTAAATGTGTGTTTGCGGCAGTTCCATACAAATGACAACTGTAATCGAAAATGGGACGAATCATTGTGCGGTAAAATAAAAGTGCTACATTTGGATCAGCGCCCCAGTTAGTTCTACAAAAGGCTCTTAGAATGTTCATTGCATTTTCAGACTTTTTTATGACTTGATGAATTTGATCCTTCCATAGAAGTTTTCTGTCTAAATAAGTACCGAGATATTTTATACAATTTTTAATAGGGAATTGAATTTGACCTACTTCCAGATGACCTTGTGGAATTTGATGTTTTCTAGAGAAAATACAAATTTCTGTTTTAGATTCTGATATTTCTAAACCAATATTTTCATAGTGATTAAGAACAGCTTTAATTGAGACATCAAAATTATTTTTACATATATCCAATGATTTGTGGGCTGTGTAAACTACTACATCATCAGCATATTGAATTATTTTTGTTGGGTTATTAATACAATTTTCTATATCCATATTATATAAAATAAATAGTATTGGGCTTAATATGCTACCCTGTGGAAGTCCTATATTTGTAAGACGTGGAGGAGAGATGGAATGGTTGATTTTTAAAAAAGTTGATCTATTAGTGTACAATGTCCTCAGAAAGTTAGCTATGGTGATGGGGAAGCCGATATCTAATAGCTTTTTATGCATAATGTCCAAGTTAACGGTATCGAATGCAGAGGAGACATCAAGAAAAGCAGCCATAGTATACATATTATCAGTAAAGTTTATTAGTATGGATGAGACTAAGGCAGTTATGGCATCTTGGGTTGATTTTGATTTTCTGAATCCATACTGAGATTTTGGGAGAATATGCTCTTGCTCTAACCAATGTTCAATTCTATTTTTTATTAATCTTTCTAGCGTCTTTAGGAAGCAAGAGGCTAAGGATATTGGTCTATATGACTACTGCAATTTTCTGGTTTCCCAGGTTTTTTAATAGGTATTAGAATATATTCCTTCCAGCTGTCTGGAATTTGTGACGTATCATTCCAAATGTCATTAAAAATATTTAATAATGATATTTTATAGTGGTGAGGAATATGGTATATCATGGAATATGAAATATTGTCTTTACCTGGAGCACTGCTATTTTGTTGACTAAGTGCTCGCTCTAACTCCCACATTTTAAATGGTTCTTCTAAGCCAAACCTATCTCTTGACACTGTTTCGCTGTATTCTGGAAAATGTTGTGAAG
Source organism: Diabrotica balteata (assembly GCA_918026665.1). Taxonomy (NCBI): domain Eukaryota; kingdom Metazoa; phylum Arthropoda; class Insecta; order Coleoptera; family Chrysomelidae; genus Diabrotica; species Diabrotica balteata. The sequence goes on along the minus strand of OU898276.1, from coordinate 99,965,081 downwards.
GTACCCACTGAGGAGATATTTTCTTATGAAATTCATCTAGCCAGCTGGATTCTGGGTCTATTGGAATCTTGTTGGACTGTTTGCGGTTTTTAAAAGCGTTTACTTTCTTCCATACTTCACTGATTTGTGTTTTTGAATTTAGGCTTTCGCAGTATTCTACCCAATTCTGTTTTTTCTTTTGTTTGAAGAGTTTTTTTGCGACAGCGTCAAGTCTCTTAAATTCAACTAAATTATTTCTTGTAGGATCTTGTTTATATTTTCCATATGCAGTTTTTCGGTTATCAGCGGCGGTTTTGCAACTTTCACACCACCATTGGTTCGAAATTCGTCTTTTATGTATTTCGTTAGATGAGAACTTTGGTATTGCTAAATTGGCTGCTTTATTAATGTTTGCTATTAGAGTTTGATAGTTTCCAGGAGAATTTTCAGCTTCTAGTACAGATGTGTATAATTTCCAATCGGCCTTGTTAAGATTCCAGATCTTGTGGCAATTTTGAGCTGGAAATGAAGTTATATGATCTGTTTCCATGTTAATAATAATTGGGAGATGATTGGATCCATGAGGGTCCTGTAGGACTCTCCAAGTAAAAAATTTTGAAATATCTTGTGTACAAAAGGTTAAGTCAATAGCGGATGGACTCTTACTAGTTGCTAATGTGGGCGATCCATCATTCAGACATATTAAATTACAATGATCAATACATTCTAGAAGTTTTTTACCATAACTGTCTTCTCCTTCACAGCCCCATGCGATACTGTGGCAATTAAAATCCCCACCAATAATAAATGGTTTAGGTATGTCTTTAAAGAATTCCAACCATTGACTTTCAGATATCTTAGTCTTTGGTTCAATGTAAACTGACACAATATTGATGGGATTTTTACCTCGGAAAATTTTAACTGAAATACATTTATGAGTGAAAGGATATCTATTTTTAAGATTTATTTCTTCGCATCTTAAGTTTGATTTTAATAAAATGGCAGTTCCACCATATCCGTCTGCCGATCTGATCTAAAGCAATTGTAACCTTTAAAATTATAATAGTATTTTGATTTAAACCACGTTTCTGAAAGCAATGCTATGGAAATATTATTTTGATATAGCAGATATTCTAGATTTACTTTATTAGCTACTGCTGAACGACAGTTCCATTGCAGCAAATTTATGTTTGCGTTTGTGTCTGCGAATTTGAAGACAAGGTATGGTTTACATGTTTACTAATTAATTCCACTATTTCAGATTTTGATACATCGAAATTGTTTGTTTGTTTTATATTACTTATAATATTGAGAACTACTTCTAAAACTAAACTTATTGTTGCATTTAATTCCTCCGATTGTAATTTTACTCCGACTGAGTTTTTTAAATAATGTTGACTATTAAAAATTCCCCCTGAGACAAGAGAGGTATTTGGTTGTGTAAGTATTTCTTTTCTTAAAATTTCAATGGGATCAGGGCTGGTTGGCCTGTGCCTTTTGTTTGGGTTTGAAGTTGTAGGGGAAGAAAACATATGTTTAGTAAAATTGTTATTATAGGATTTGGGTTGTAAATTGTGGGACTGTAAGTACTGAGGTTGAGAGGAATGATACTGTATTGTACTAGAAGGGGTAGGTCCAGATTGAAGCCGTTGGGAATAATTTGTCGAGGATATTTGACCACTTTCCATGGCAGATTTATTACGAGCGACTATGTTTGCGTACGTATTTCTTGGGACCTGTTTATTTGCATCAAAGAAATTAATATTGCAAGAGCTCATGGTTTCCTTTACAATTTTTTGTCTTTTAAATTTTGGACAAGCAGACAAATTAGTGGTAAGATGTTCTCCTTGACAGTTAAAGCAGCTTGGTGTGTAATCTGAACTATTACAATCTTGTGTGGTATGGGACTCCTGACATTTGCTGCATCTTGGTTTACTTCGACACTGACCCCCTAGGTGACCAAAACGGAGGCAGTTATAACATAACAATACTTTCTGGTTATACGGCTCTACTTCCTTGATAACTTTATTAATAGAAATATATTTTGGTAAGATTTGTGATTTGAAAATAACAATGCAAGACTTTGTGGGTACATATTCTACTATTTTACCTTCATCCGTAGTTTTTTCTACTTTACGTTTTATTCTTTTGACATTTGATACTTCAAAAGTGCAATGTTGATCAGATTGTCTTATTTTATCTTTTATGTACGCCTCTGAAAAATCTTTTTCTATATCTCTAATAACCCCTTGTCTATGAAGAATGAATTTTGGGATATACAATACAAAGTTATTTTTAACAAAAATATTTTCGTTTTTATTATTTATTAGAAAATTTGCTGATTTATAATCCTTTAACTTGATCCTAACCCTATTCCGACCTATAGAATCAATACTAATAATTTTATTGTCTATCTCTGGAAAGTTAGAAAGAATTATATCTCCGATTTTAAGTAGTTGTAATTTACCTTTAAACTCGACCGAATTATTCTCAATATAAATATGATACGGGCCTAAATCAGTACTTACATACAAAAACTCCTCTCTTTCTTTCGACGTGTTATCAATGCTCATTGTTGTTGTTTGTATATTATTTTTTGACGAGGTTGGATTTATTAATAAATTATTTCTACTTACTGGTTGGGGATCTTGGTTGGAAATTGTATTCTTATTAAGAGGTGTCAGCTCGGCACCTGTGGAGATATCCATACTTACACATTCACTTTCACCAAAAACTATATTTTTTTGACGTATATCTGGGGGCGCTGGGTCGTCTGGGGGTTTTCCCCCGACTAACTGGTCCATTTAATTGTTCTTAACTCACAATCTAATTTTATTTTTACACCAAATTTTAAGATGTATAAAACACAATTTTTAAACAAATACAGTTTATTTCGTTTCGCTTTGTCGATAGGCACGTCCGATTCGTAGGCGAACTAGAACACGACCTGCTGTTAAGGTAGTTCCTAACATCACATCTACAATAGTAGAAATGAACAGGAGCTCCATCCAACTGGAGCCACATTTTTGTTCGTAGGCTAAGTGGAAGGTTGTGGAAGTGGAAGTGGAAGAAGAAGTATCCAAAAATCTTGTTTTAAAAAATTTCAGAAATTTGTCCCATTGAGATGTTCGTCAAAAAAATAGGTACTCGCCTATAATGCCGCCCCAAACATTAATACTCCATCGGTATTTAGAACTTTAGAAGCTAAGAGACAATTTTCCAAACATTCTCCAATGCAAGGTACCATGTTGACCCTTTCATGAATAGCGTAATTCTTCATTTTTAGGAACAATAAAAGTTAAATAATACACACGAATGTTTATATTTTGACAATTACCAGACCGTAATGTCAGAAAATGACAATGTCATACAATGACATTAACTAACTATATCTTTTGTTTTAAAATCAATATACCGATGCATATTGGATATTAAATAATTCAAAATTGAAACTTAATTTTTAACACCCTGTAAATAAATGTTTAATAATGAATAATGGAATAAATAAATTTAACCATTACCCAACTTTTTTGTTGTAAGAAAATTTGTTATAATTACTTAAATAAGTCGAGAATGAGTCTTCTTTAAATTTTTTTTTTGCTTATAATGTAGTAATTTGTGGTTTACTTTGTATTATTTTGTAGTATTTGTTTTATTAAAATACTGATTCATTGTGTATCAGCTAGTAAAAATATAAACATTTGTTTACAACTACATTGGTTTCATTTATAACAAATAGGTCAAAATGATGGGTTTAAAAATCGAGAGTAACATAATATTTTGATATCGAAAAGAAAATTTTAAATTACCTTAAATCTATCACTCCTAGTGATAGGACATCCTTATACCATTCGAAAGAGAAGACCATAGGACTGAAGACAAAACCAGAACGGGTCGGCTAGGGGAGCAGCTTCGACCCAGAACTTTTCCAAAGACCATCTCATACTAATAGCTTATTTGAAATGTCGTGAGGATAGTATATATGTAGACCGAGAAATAAATGGTAAAAAGCATACGTTGTTGGTGGATACCGGAGCGACCAGAACCATTATACGCCTGACAGTTATAAACAGCCGTAAGAAACTGTTACCGACGAGGTTGCGACTTCGGACCGCTACGGGTGAAAATGCCAACATTCATAGAGAAAACCAGATACAATTAGGAATTGGAGCAGAAAAGTTCGTCCATACTGTTATAGTTGCTGATATCGAAGAGGTTGTTATATTAGGAATGTACGTAATATATACGCATGGATTTCAATTGTATTTTAGGAATAAGGTAATCAAAGTTGGTAACGAGGAGGTATTCTTCCATCCACATGATGACAACACTATGCAAGCAGCCGTTTAAGAAGATACAGTCGTGCCTACGAGAAGTGAAACGATCATAGTAGCGCGGCTATAGGGAATTGTGGACGAAGGAACGATAAAATCTTTTGGAAATAATAAATATTTCACAAAATCATTCGATTCTAATGCTCTCTTGGCTATTATGTCAAATTTTTTAGTGCGGATAATCCCACAATTAGCTTTAACCCAAACAAACTTAACTAATTTTCATTCTCCTTGCATATTTTAAAAATAAACTAGTGTATTTCGTTAGATATAGGTAATATTATAATTAGTAGATATATTTATGTAAAAGTTTAAAAACTTATAATTTTTTTTACGAACTAGCGCTACTAGGAAAAGGCGCAACAGAGAGCGTCACAAAATAGCAGTTCTTCCCATCGATTTGCTAGTCTGGATCAATTCATTTCTAGTCATCATATATTTATTCTAAGTAGGCTTACATTAATAATAGAAAATAACTGACAAAATACAGACAATAAATAAGAAGTAAAAAATTAAAATCCACAAGGAAAATGAAATACTGGTAGTTGGCTGTATACTATAAATCCTCTACAGGCTATATCGCAGAAAGTTTTTTGACCAAAATGTTCATCATCAGTGTATTTCCTGGAATAAGTATTGCCACTTTAGTGAATGCCAACAAATTTTAACTATGGTTTAAGAAGCAATGCAGTAAGATACTTATCAGATGTACATAAGTCAAGCCACTATATATTTAGGAAAAAACCAATAAAACGGTACAAAATTTATTATGCTTTACATAATAAATTAGAAGGAGGACAAATACTGTATATTCCAGTGTAGATAGAATTGAAACGAGACAACTAGTGTGGTATGGTCACGTGAAACGAATGAATGAAGATAGATGGCCAAAGAAAGCTTTAAATTACATACCACAACAAAGAAGAAGAAGGGAAAGCCTTCAGTTGCCTGGGAAGAAAATGTACGGCACATAATGAGAGATAGAGCCATCAGAGAAGACGAATGGATGGACAGAAAACGATGGCGGTTGAAATGCGAGAAACGGCAGAGGCTGTAGGAACCTCGCTTATATATATAAGAATCCCAATAGAAGTTGCTCCTGACTATTAGACAATGTCTGCATTGGTTCTAGATAGAAACTGATTAAAATGAGAGTTTTTAAACGGATATATAAACAAAGAAGTCAACATTTCTTGTAATGTGTCTTAATGTGACAACAACCAACAATGTGTTGAATAACTATAATAAAATTTTTTAAGTTTTTATTTATTGTTCAATATATCACTAGCAAACTTCAATATGACGGGGTTAAAGCATCGAGCAAAAAGACCAAAGAGGGAATGTAAAGGCAGTGGGGGCAAAAATATTGTTAGACAGGAAGTGAGATCTTTAGAGGCCACATTAAACAAGGAAAGAGAGTCTCTCTCCTTGTTTGACATCAAATTTAGTTGGGTTATGTTATTGTTTGTCCCAAATGTCACATGAAATCTTATTTATATTGAAGTTTTTTAACAATTTTGTCGCATTATAGAATATTACCGTTAATAATTAATTAAAACTTTCTCGTCTAAAACACATTTAAAAAATATTATATAGCTACTGTCAATAAGTGTCGGAAAATTTAAATTTGGCGCATTCGCATTTCCGGATATGTCCGCCATCAGAGGTCACTTTTTTGATCTCCTTTTCATAAGGATTAGATTCCCTCTTTTGTCTTTTTGCTCAATGGGTTAAAGTGTGATATAACCTGAAAAGTATGTTAAAATATTGTGAAATAATTGTATGTGTGCAAAGACTTTAAAAATGTTTAAATATTAAGTAGACATAGGTATAGTAGCATCAATACATGTACTTAATGGAACAAGGAATAATGAAATAATGATGAGGCCCTTTATATTATATATTAACATTTGGTACCAGAAAATTAAATGGAAGATGCATATATGGTGTTGAATTATTAATAATTAAATTATTAATTAAGACAGAGGGTTGAACTATCTTGTATCTATATACAGTGGGATGTAGAACCCTACTAAATAAAAGTGCGAAAGAGTTATATTGTAATTAGGAGCTAATCTGTAATTTAAGGGGCTAATCTGTAATTTAATTTAAAATATTATGTTTGAAAATTGTATAATAATTATTGAGATGAAATGACGTCAAGAGTATATTTTGTTATAAGTAGGCAACCATCAATACAAATACCCACTGTACTCGGCATAAATAAAGGATAAATAAGGCCCTGTATGTTTATAATCAACATTTATACCTGAAAAATATATGGTAGTATAACGTCTTTATTAATTCTAATTTATTGTTCTTAGTTTAATTTACTAAAGGTTCTATTTATAACACTTACAAATTTATTAAAGTCTTTATTTGTACTAATTTATTTTACAATAATTTATTACGACCGTACATTTAAATACGCGAGCGCGAATTTATCTTCTTACTAACTGATCACAATAAAAATCTTGTTATTTATATCCAATACCGCTATCTAGAATGGTCTGGGAAATGCTTTCGATTATACCAGAAAGTAAATTGGCTGGGTCATCGTTCGACCGGATTCTGTAAGCTTCGAACGACCGTTTCAGGTATATTTCTGCTAGCTGATCGAAAGGTCTCGTCGAATCTACAACATATTTAGTAAATAAACAACATATTTACAGGTTTTTTTTAATATAACTAATTTTTACGTAACATTGCCCCCTCTTAAAATATGGTTCCTCCTGGAACCTTGTCGGGACTGGAACTGGAACGACATGCTGGTATCCGCAACTGGACCCCCTTTAACAACTTCCAGTTGTATAAAAGTGACAAGGGATGGTTTTCTCTCCGCACCAGTAACTATGCGGATTGCAACAGACTAACACCTGGACTTCGGTGTCTTTAAATATCTCCTCCACCATATTTCGGATAACCCTCCAATCTAATTGGCGGCACTCCAACTTTGGCATGGCTAACTTTTGCACGTCGGACGTGCTCTCTCAATTGAAGTAAGGCTTCCCATACATCTCGGTAGATAGGTTGGTCATGGGCAGTGTCTTCTGTTACGAGGTAGAAAAGGTAACGTGATGCATCTTGAAATTTCGGGGCTTTTCCGAGAGCTGGCACTTGGCATTGAAGTTCTGCATCCAGCCGGAGTTAGCCACCTAAACGCTGATTCTCTTTCCAGAAGGCCATTCCCAGCAGAGTGTTCCCACTGCAACAAAACGGAATCCAAGGAAGCAGCAGTGCTAAGAAGGACGATGGTCAACGACGACTGGACGCCTACCAAGATAAGTGAAGAACAAGAGAGAGATCCAGTTGTACAGAAAATTCCTAAATGAAAAGAGGAAAACCGTCGACCACCGTGGCAAGAAATATCAAACCTAGGCTCAGTAGTTAAGACGTATTGGGCCCAGTGGGACTCATTTATCATCGAATCTGGCTTGCTCAAACGAGTCCTGGAAAATGAGGACGGTTCAGAAAAGAGAAGACAGTTGGTGATCCCAGTTGGTGATAAAGTACTTCGTCAGTTACACGACAGTCCTTCAGGAGGGCATTTTGGTGTAAAGAAGACCCTTCAGTGAATTCGGAAACGGTTTTATTGGATGAACAGTTCCGGTGATGTAAAAGACTGGTGTAAGAAATGTACTATTTGTGCTACAAGTAAAGGGCCTTATCGAAAAAGGAGAGCTCCTATGAGACAATATAATGTTTAAAGCCCGTTTGAAAGAATAGCTTTGGACATTGCAATGCCATTTCCAGAAAGTGAAAATGGAGGCAAGTACATGTTGGTAGTAATGGATTACTTCACTAAGTGGGTCGAGATTTACGCACTCCCAAATCATAAGGCCGCTACCATTGCTGATAAGTTGATCCAAGAATATATCAGCCGATTTGGAGTGCCTTTGGAGATCCATAGTGACCAAGGCAGAAACTTCGAAAGCGATCTATTCCAAGGAATATGTGATAGACTAGGCATGAAGAAAACAAGAACTACGGCTTATCCGCAATCGGATGGTATGGTAGAACGGATGAATAGGACAGTTGGCAAGTATTTGACAAAGATGGTGTTGAAGGCATCTTAATAAATGGAGTCAAGCTTAATAACCTGCGGTATGCAGATGATACAATAGTGTTTTCCAATACCATAGAAAGGCTGCAAAACTTAATGAACAAAATAACAGAAACAAGTAGAACCTATGGACTGGATATAAACACCAGCAAAACCAAGCTAATGATCATCAGCAAACAAAACATAACTGGAGCAAATCTGTATGTGATACAAATGAGAATTGAACGTGTCTCACAATACAATTACTTGCGAACTATAATCAATGAGTCGTGGGACAATACCCAAGAGATTAAATGTCGCATCGGAAAGGCCAAAAGTGCATTCTTGACTATGAGCTCTGTGTTCAAAAGCCATGACCTCACCCTGATAACAAAAATAAGGCTCCTTAAATGTTACGTATACTCAGTGCTTCTGTATGGAGTAGAAACGTGGACATTGAAGGCGGAAACTCTATCAAAACTTTAGGCGTTTGAATTATGGTTAAACAAAAGAATCCTTAAGATACCATGGACAGACAAATTCACCAATGAAGAAGTACTGCGGAGGATGAACACAACCGCGGATTTGGTAAACATTGTGAAGAGCTTCGTAAGCTGGAGTACTTGGGACATATTATGAGAAATCAAGGCAGATACGAGCTACTTCAATGCATTTTGCAGGGTAAAATTGAAGGAAAAAGAGCCCCAGGACGAAGAAGAATATCCTGGCTTGCTAACCTGAGAGCATGGTATAGAAAGACCTTAACACAGCTATTTCGTATAGCAACCAACAAAATTGTCATAGCCAGAATGATCGCCAACGTTCGGAACGGACAGGCACCCTAAGAAGAAGAAGAAGGTGTCCGATCATCAGCGAGACTGGGACCAATATCTTCCGTTTTTCTCAATGGCCTACAGATCTGCTGTTGACGATTTAACAGGCCAGACACCAGCCAGAGCCCTATTCGGACGCGAGATGCGACTACCTTGTTATCTTGAGTTTGGGTGTCGACCTAGAGAAGATGTAACAGGTGAAGATTATGTGATCGAATTACGAAGAAGAACGGACGATGTACACTAGTTGGTCCGTTCCCATCTCCAGATCGCTAGTGACCGAATGAAGAAACGGTACGATACGCAAGCCGAAAAGGGGTGTTTTAAGAAGAACGACAAAGTCTGGCTCTATAATCCAAAAAGCGAAATTGTTGTTCTCGAAAGAAATTTAAATGGTTATTTAAAAATTTTCAATCTACATTGATGCCCTTTCGTTCCAATCTATTGTTTTACAAGCGTATTCTAGCAAAGTTGTAAATAATTTAGGAGACATGTTGTCTCATTGCCGAATGCTTTTTTACGATCCTGCTTGCTCGTAAGGTTGATAAAAGTCTTGTTTTGATGTCAACTTATTAGTTATAATCTTCATAAACAACTTATTAACGTGAAATAATAAGCTAATAGGTCTATAGTTCTTTAGCTCTGTATTTGTTTCTTTTTGTGTATAACTATTATAGGTATAATTTAACGTAACACTTAGCTCTATATAATTTTAAGATGCTCGTCTTGCACTTTGTTTGGAATTCTTCTTTCTGAGCAGTGGGTATTTTTATTTCTGCAATTGCTTATATACAGTGCACCCTATGTAGTTGGCAGGGTGATTCCTATTACGTAAGACACATATGGCATTTTCTGTTCGAGTTTTCTGTGAGCACACACCTAATATGAGTATATTATTCCAGGGTTTTCTTGAAATATATGGAAAAATCTTCATCGGTGGAACATGTACAAAAACAACAGAGCAAATGCTCCATATGCGCACGAATAAACTGAGAACAGTGACATAAATTTTGACTGGGCATGCACAAGTGAGTGAATTTCTTAATAATAAAATAGGCATTTACAATAGAGACGTTAACTTCAGACTATGCGATAAGAAAGCAAAAACAGTAAAACAGTATTTTGCGATTGCGAGGCGCTGGATTGCAAAGGACGAAAACTATATGGGCAACAAAAAGGAGACTCTGGTATATTTAAGACACACCAAGCAAAAGAACTGTAGAAACTTATACAGCTTACAAAACATTCTAGACTAAACTTAAATTACAATAAAGATACACTAAAAATAAACAATTTAAGACACGTTAAATGTTACTACAAACACACTCAAATAATGATTTACAACGTATATATATATATATATATATATATATATATATATATATATATATATATTATATATATATATATATATATATTTGTAAATCCTAAAGCATGATTTTGTACATTGTAAATTATTATTCGGGAGTGTTCCTCGCAACATTCAAATGTTTTTGTTTATTTCTAGTGCATCTTGATTGTGATTTTAGTATAAGTGTATAAAACAATAATGGACAGCAAATATAAAGGTTTTTATAACCTATTTTTTTATGTAAGATAAAATAGTCATTTTGTTACAAATTTTCAAATTGCCTTAAATATCGTACCAATATCTTATCTTTAAATTTAAATTGAAATTAACTAACATTTCCTGTAATACTTTTGTCGCACATGGTATAACAGCAAAACAAATGTGCTTCTCATCTAATTTTCATTTAATTTTCAGTTAAGCATCTAGTGTATTTTCCGACAGTAATTAATCTTTGAAAAACAAAACTAAATAAATCGCCATCGTTAGTCAAGTTTCAAAGACTCTACTAAATTAACCAATAAATAAGGCAAATAATTAGTATACGGCTAACAAAGAACTCCAGAAAATTGTTAGTCCAAACAAAATTAATTGATTAATTCCCGCCATTAGCATGACTATTGTCGTTTTCTGGGAGACACAATTGCTCTAATCGTCGAAATCATTAGTCGTAGAACAAAGCCACTTAAGATATTAGAGTAGTCTATAAAGGAGCGCCAGGTTTTGTCTGAAGTACTAGACAAATTTAATTTGCTAATAACCTGAATTTTCAACGGTAAATTAATTACAACCATTATTTTAAGGCTGTTTTCGCAGTTATAGCATACTGCGATTTGAAGTGGGCGTATCACTTACTTTTCTAATATGTACTTGCTTATGTCAGACCGTACGTGCCGTACCGAATTTAAAAGTTTGGATGTTTATTCAGTGGCGCCGGCCGACGGGTTGTTTAATGATAATAAATGCATTATTCTCCATTCAAATTAGTTTTGTCGGAATACTTTTTTTTTATTAATTATCGTCGATAATGTTTTAAAAAGAATTAATCACATTTTTAATTTATATGTCTTAGCTAAACATAGTATTAAATAAAAATTTGTGAAACGTGACTGCAAAAAACACCATGGTGTTTATTTATAATAAATTTAAAAGAACATACGAATATTATTATCAAAAAAATTACAATTTGTTGTCACAAACAAATAAACAATTTCGCAGTTATAGCTTGAAAATTATTTCAATAAATTATTTATTTGTTAGAGAAAACTGATATTAGCGTAGTAAAAATTAAACAAAAAATATTTTTATTTATCTATAAAAAATTGGTACCTGCGAAACCATCATAATAGTAAATGTATTTATTTGGCAAGTATTTCGAGGCGACGCACTGCGAGGAAAAAGTTCTCTGAATGGAATATACATTATTTTAATATATTTATAGGTTGCAGTTACATAAGAAAAGTATCCAATTGATGAATAAAATACAAATCGTGGATAGTTATTTCATCATCATCAGTGGCATTACAGCTCGTCATGAGCCAAAGGCTTCTTCAGAACAATCTTCCATTCGCCCCTGCCTCTGGCAACTTTCTCCATGCTTTAACTCCGATGGATTTTAGATCATCCTCTATGTTATCTTGATACCTAAGTTTTGGTCTTCCTCTGGATCGTTTTCCCACTGGTCCTCTTCGGTCGAAAATTTTTCTGATCGTTTCATCTTCATCTCGCCTAATTACATGTCCTATCCATCAAAGGCGTACTAATTTAATAAATTTTACAACGTCAGGTACTACACCTGAAGAAGCATCATAGTTTACTTTATACGATCTTTTTGACCAAGCACCATCAGCTATAACGGTTATTAACCCATTTCCGTCGGAATCTACTTCACCAATTTCTTTGGCTAAAGCTAATTCCTCCCGTCCAGCCTCTTCTAAGGAATCACAAAGTGTTTGGCTGATGATATCTGCAACTATTTCCGTATGTTTTGCATACTGTTTGTAGGACATCACAGGTATATTTAATGCAGCGTGCTGCTGCTGTATGTCTGAATAACCAGAACCATTCAAGTTCAGTGAATTGTTACCAGAATCCTATGTTGCTATCTCCTTTTCAATATTCCTCATTTAACATTTAAAAGTCAATGTACTTATCAATCCGTCCATTTTTTCTTTGATAATCTCCATATTAGAAAAGTTGCATGAAAATGGAGAATGATTATTCAAACCTTGAATAGATTTAATGAAAAAGTTTATGTCCACTATTCTTCTGTCTTCTACCGAAAAAGATGGTTTTTGCGGAGAGGCAATCTCAACTGACTGAGAATGACAGCTATTACTAGAAATAACGATAAAACTTAAAGTATTTTCTGCAAATGATATTATTTGTTATTATTATTATTTAAGAGTAAAACATTGGTAATATTTTGACCATAAACAAATAATATGTAAGGTCATGAACCCTCTATTTACTTACTTTACGGTAAGTAAATAAAAAAAAAGTAAAAAGGGTTACTTACGAATCGACACTACAACTAGGTAAAGTAGATGTTTCTGCTAATTCTTGATGGATTGAACCATGATACTATGAATAACAAGATAGGCTCTTCCCGTATCACAAAATCGGTCGTGTTCGCGCATGCTGTCATTGGAGAGTAGAATTTGAATTCTTGTTAAAGTTAAATGGGATTTGTATGCATTCTGTAATGAAATTACTAGACGAAAATAAGTTAAGAGGTTCAATAATTACAATAATTGTACACATAAGGATATCTCCAAACTATTTATTAAAGATTATTTGTTGACACATACAAAAAACTGACATTTCGAATGTCAGATATATATATATATATATATATATATATATATATTATATATATATATATATATATGTATATATATGTATATATATTATATATATATTATATATATATATATATATATATATATATATTATATATATAAAGTTAAATAAAAGCTTTTAAAAACGGTTGTAATATAAATAATAATACTTACTGCAGTGCAATTGCTCTCGTTTTCCTTGACATAGGACGTTTACTGGGACTCATTTTTTATCTTGTCTCTTATAACTTATATCACTAACCTAATGTAATACTTAAAAATACGCGTAAACTAAAGAACTTTTAACTTATACCACTAAACTAATAATATATTACTTAACATACGCGTAAACTAAATAATTTCAATGTTTTCAAAATAAATAAGAATACTGTAAACTGTAAAAACTAAGCAAGTTGATAAAGAAAATACAAGAATGAAAGAACTAAAATGGATTAATTCAAGCGAACTAACTGACCGTACCCATAGAAAATAAAAATAAGACCGTACCGTACGTTCATGAGATATGACGTCACTATCGATCAAGCTCAGCGACAATGATGAGGAACACGTTTCACTATTAGATTTCAGTATTTTTTAGCAATTTTCTTCAAAGTTTGAATACGCTTTTCTCGATTATTACTGGACACAGAAAGGTGAAAAAAGAATCAACGATTACAGAAAAAAAAAACTCTTTCAACTGATGGGCGTGAAAAGTTTGGTTATAATAGAACGTTAAACAGTATAATCCAATTTTTCAACGGAAAATTCAAAAAAATAAAAAAAGTAAAACCATCAGTTTAAAGGCAACATAATTTCGTATAACATGTCCAAATTTCGAGACATTTCGTCGGTAAATAACATAGAAAAAATTTTGGTGCACCGATAAAACAGCCTTAATGGCCAGCGGGTAAATATCACTAGATAATAATATATACCTAATAAATCAGAAACATTAGAACATACTTGTGAGATTTTTCTTAGCAAATTAAATTCTTAGCAAATTAATTAAAGATTTTTTGAACTTAATTTTTTGGCAACAGAGTGACTATATTTAAAACATGTGATAGCAATACCAATTTTATCTCTTCCACTTTTTAAAAATAAAGTTTTATCTTTTAATTTTTTTGTGAAGAGACCGATTTGTGAAAACCGGTTCATATAGAATTTTTTAGTTATTGCTCAGTCTAATTGTATTTAGCGTAAGAAAATGTCTCGAGGTCGATGACACCAAAAGTTACCACCATGTTAGCGATTTTGACAGGGGTAGAATTATTGCGTATAGAGATGGGTTTGTTGTAACGTGAAATTGGCCTTAGTGTTAATTGTACGGCAATGACAGTTTTGCGTGTCTGTTGTGTGTGGACAAACCAAGGTAGAGGAACACAAAGAAGACCAACTCGTCAACCAAGGCGTACCACAGCTCTGTGAGACCGTTTTGCTACTACGTGTCAAATTGCTCACCAATGATTAAAGTAGTAGGTAGATCTGTTAATATGCCCGTCGCATTCGAGCCTTTGGACTGGTTTCATTCCGCCCACAACTAGTGCTGCCTTAGATTGCGGACCACTGTCATCAACGTTTGAATTGGTGCAGAGAACGGCAACACAGGGTAGCAAAATGGCGTAATATAGCATTCAGTGATGAATCTTGATTCTGTTTAGAAATGTATAATGGTTGTAGGATGGTAAGACACCGCTAAAGAGATCGACGAGATATTGGGTTTGCTGTTGAGAGGTATGTACACAGTACAGTTGGAGTAATTGTTTGGGAGGCTATTGCCTATGGTAGCCGATCAGTATTTGTGTTTATTCGAGGAAATATGACAGCTGCGCGTTCTAAGACGTCATTTTTCAGCAAGACAACGCGCGTCCCCATATTGCTTGTCAAACTATGGACTGTCTCCAAGAAGCTGGTGTTAATGTTTTGGCGCGGCCGCCCCCTACTCCGGATTTAAATTCTATTGAACATGCATGGGATATGATGGAAAGGAGACGGTCCACTTTGCACCATCCTCCACAGACTCATAGGCATAACACTGCATAGTTAATACATGAAATTTAAGTTGCTTGGAACGAGGTGCCACAAGCAGACATCGAACATCTTATTTTGTTAATGCTTAGACGTATACAGGAGTGTATTCATCTACGGGGTCGCCAAACACATTATTAGTCTTAATGTAAATCTACCATGTTGCCGTATGTATATTTAAACAAATTAGTTAGTATTTAGAAACCTTTGTTTTTTTCGGAAAAATATAAGAAATAAAAAACTTATCTACAAAAACAACATATATTTGTACTGTTATTGTTTTACATAAAATAGAAAAAGCTTAATTTCTTTGAAAGAATTGGAAATTTTAATGATATTATTTATAGATATTTTAGAATAAGGTGCATTTGTTTAAATGTGTAGGTTAATTTCTATTGAAGGTAGTTTTTTAAGAAAAATATACAAAAATCTTTTATTGACATTGTTGTAGTTTTTGTAAATTTGTGTTACATAGGTATGTAGTTTTTGTGAATCTAAAACCTAAATATATATATTCATGAAAAGTACAGTGAATTAAAGTAAGTAATGTTATTAAAGTTTAATCTTCTGTACCACTACTGTTTTCATCGCTGTCGATATCATTAACAGATATTATTTCTTGGATAGCTTAATTTAAATTTATAGGATCGTAAAATTCCTGACTAACTGGATTTGATACATACTTCTTTAACTTCTGCAAACTCTTAGCTTTAGAAGGATTTAGTGCTAATGAGGACTCATATAGTTGTTTCAGTTCAAATTCTTTGGGTAACTTTCATTTGTTTCGTATGTTGATTCTGTCACATAGGCCTGTAATCGTATATGTTACTTACACATATGTAAATTCTTAACTCATTTTAATCATTCTAACTTTTTTAACTGCATTGCTGGTTTACTTTGACGTAAAACATACTTCTCAACGGCTTCCTTTATATTGAAGAAGATATCATGTGTAATTGTGTTAACTTACGGAGATGTGTGTACCTGAATATTATATTGTTGCAATTTTTTGGAATCTTTGCAGAACACCTATTTTTCTTGAAACCAATTAGACTAAAATCTTGGTCATTGGATAAATATGTATGACACTAATAGGAAACACATAATGTAGTCCAAGAGACCAATATAATATACCAAGCAGTACAGAAAAAACCCATAACATAATTTTTAATTTGTCCTTAGCAGCCATCACTTATCAATACTAAATTTCTGGAACATATTTCATTGTGATATAAATATCTCTGTAAATGAGGATATCGGTCAAGGAGAAATAAAAAATGAAAAAAACTATTTCAATCTTCTGATAGAAAACGTTTCGTGTAGTTATTTCTGCACTTTTTCAGTTCTAATGTTTGTAAAGTCATATATAGATGTCAAACAATTAAATTTAGACGGTCGTACTCCTTTCATTTATATATATATATATATATATATATATATATATATATATAAATAAATATATATATATATAAATATATATATATATATATATTATATATATATATATATATATATATATTATATATATATATTATATATATATATAGTGTTTTTGTCACAGTTCTCAAAGAATTAGTTTGTAAGTTCTTTTAAAATTATTTTTATTATAACTTTACAACAAATATAAAACAATCTATCTTTAAACTGAAGTTTCTTATTACAATAATTAAATTATACTAACAAAATTTGGTACCTTCACTGAATCACTGAAGGCCTAAATGAAATGGTTTTCGAATACAAAGGTTTTAATTGCTTTCTAAAAAAAGTCCACAATGTTTCAACTAGCAGCAACCACCATTTCAAATTATTTTTCTTCTTATTAAAATGTATAATTGAGTAAAATATGATTTCTTTTTTATTGTGATGGACTTTTTATTATTAATAATGTATATATTATTATTTGTTTAATTTCTTTTCTATGAAAATTTAACAAAAACTTGACTTTTTTCAAAAATGAATTGTGACAGTTTGACTTCTCAATAATTGATCTTCTTAATAATCTTTTTTACGCTTAAAGTGACAGAGTATTTATAGATATTTCAATGTTCACGAATATTCTCGAAGGAAAAGGAATTAGATTCTTCTATTTTGGAGATATTTCAATGTTCGCGAAAATTCTCAAACGAATAGGCACCTCATATTGGCACTTCCGCCAGATAAGGTTCAGAGCACCTTATCACATTTCAATGCATACGATCCTCATCTACAGCTCACTTGTGAGCTGGAGAGTCATAATAGCATTCCTTTTCTAGATATGCATATTATGCGAGGTTGTGATCTTAGGTTAAGTACTTCTTGGTATAGAAAATAAATGGCTAGTAACCGTTTTCTTAATTACCACTCATGCCATGCGATAAGATACAAATACAACCTCGTTCAAGCTCTTAGTTTTATGGTTCATAGGTTGACACATCCTTCTCACCGAAGGGATACTGTTAGCCTTCTAAAGTCCATTTTGTTACAGAATTTTTATTAATTATATATAATTCATAATTTTCTTTTCTCTACCAGTTACACACTGTCTAGACACAGTTTGAATTTCAATAGTCAATTACAGGGTCAACCTGATATCTCAGTAGACACACCAGAAAACGTCTCCCATAACGTTCCTTTTTCCCCTTTACGTTACTACTCTCTCCATTATTTCTTTTATCTGACTGAGAAGCTCGCAAAACTCCTAACATCTGCACCAGTAAAAATTGGAGTTAAAAATGTGAGATCAGTTAGTAAACTTTTCTCTAAAACTAAAACCCCTTTAAACCCGCTGGAAAAGATTAATGTGATTTATAACATCCCCTGTATGGATTGTAACCTATGTTACATTGGTCAGACTCGTAAATCCCTTAAAGGTCGACTAGATGCCAAAAATATTCCAGTGCCTTAGCACAACACATTCTTACGTCTGACCATCGACCAGATTATGAACATGTCAAAATTCTCTGCACAGAAAGCAACCATTTCAAAAGAAGCTTCCTTGAAATGTGCCACATTTTTCTCAATCCTTTCACCATGAATAAACGTAACGACATCGACAACCTCAGTTTATTATAGCATTCTCTTCTCTTCAATATCAAATGAGAAATTCTTCGACGTTCTTTGGTCATCTAGACTGTTTCTTATCTGTTTCCTTTAATTATTTATTATCACATCCCAGCTACCTAATAACCTTTATTTTATTCCCCACTAGTACTTACTTAAAAATTTGTTTACTTTACTTAACTATTTGCTTCAGCGTCCTCTGCGTTGTAGGTTTGTATTCTTGTTTGTATTCTCTCCCAATTTTTGGTTATGAGGTGTACCAATCTATTATAAGCCTTAATTATTTGTGTCATCTCAATTTTTACCTCCTTGCTTTTAGGTATATCCTTTTTCAACACTCTTTTGCTCTGCTTGTTATATCCAGCGTAATGGCGTCAAGTATTTTAACAAAATCTTCCCAACTGCTAGACATTTAATAACGAAAACACAAATCCGATAGTCTTATGTAGTACAATAAAATTGGAGAATTACTTAACAAAAAAAATATTTAAAATTCATTACATTAATAAATTAAAAATTACCCATACAAAAATATAAGCGAAATTATCTTCAAAAAGTCATAAAAAAAATTATTAATATTTAACAAACTAACTGGTATATTATTATACGTGTAAGGAAGTGCAATAAAAATAGATAATATGCAGACTCACCACTTAAACCTCTAAATTTTTCATGTTTCTCCTATGCGCCTTCCACAATGACCATATTAATTTTAGTATCAGGACCGTGGTAATGATGTATAAAAGTACCTTTATTTCTTTGCCTGGCCTGACATCTTTGCTTTTAATTATGAAGTTGCTGTTGACGACTCCATTCTCCTGTAGGTTTTCCTTGGATGATTTTCCTCCCATCCTAGGCTTCTGGGATGAAGATTCCTGGTTTCTACCACTTGAGGATCGCCATATGGTAAATAATGTTGTACGTAGTAAATAATGTATTGTTGCCTTAGGTAACCATTTATTTAAACACTACTATACACTTTTTTGATGTTAATTATCTTAAATATAATAGTACTTAATTGACGTTGTGACAATGCGTGATACATTACCTTGCCATCTGATGTTAAATTAGTTCTGCCGTCCAGATAATGATTGTTGTCGCTTTTAATAGCTTGGACTTGCAGATATCAGCACTTTACTTATTCGTGTCAAGTTTGTTTCCTAACCTACACCAGAGTGTATTATTTATAAATGTCCTCGATTCAAATTACTAAACATATTTTATAAAAACAAAATGCGAAACTATGTTACACGAGTATGAGTTATAATATTTTATATATATGAATTCTAATATTTTCGGAATAATATTACAAGACGACCAACAATTTCCTGTACGAATGTCCTCAATTGTGGTAGCTAACAGGAGTAGCAGAAATATAATATATAGACTTAAGAATTTTTAAAAAATTTATTTTTAACTGTGTATTTTTTTTACTTCTTAGTAATATGATAAATATCTAAATTAACCAAAATGTTTTGCTGAATTTTGCATTAGATGTGCAACTTTCATCCAATATTTATTTATGGTCCCCTTAAATTATTGCATTACATTTAATTCTGTTTAAACATTTTGTTCCTATGTTTTCCTTTTTTCTTGTGTTACTAGACGTATTGGTTTATTTTTGTTATTATGTACCATTCTTTTATTTTTGTTTTCTGGTATCAGCTGTGTCATGTTTATTCCCAACATAAAAGATCAGAGTCAGCGTCGGCTCCTCTATATATTCTTAAATAATATAATCTTACATTTCAAATAATGTCGTTAGAGTCAGGTAGGACTAAGCTTTCTCTCAATAAACTGAAATAAGGGAAAAAGAACTAGTTGGCAGTTTTGTTAAGTCTAATTATTTACGTATCATAAACCCGCATTATACCGGAATTAACAAATCAGGTATATAGATGACGTTTCTCTCTTTGCTACAGCAAAGATTTGCTACAGTTGCCATGTGATCATTTCCTTTTATAACTTATACATCATATTTTTTAAATATCAAAGATGTAATTCACAGTTAATAAAATTAAATTTAAAGGGGTTTTTCGTTATATTTAGTGGCTTCATACATATACATCCAGATAGCACTGATTGTGAAATAGTTATTCCGAAAACGTTCTGTGATGTAGCCTGATAGTGTTTTTTTTATTATTATGCCTTTTATAAATAATATTTTTAAATAAAACATTTTTGT
Organism: Diabrotica balteata; assembly: GCA_918026665.1. Taxonomy (NCBI): domain Eukaryota; kingdom Metazoa; phylum Arthropoda; class Insecta; order Coleoptera; family Chrysomelidae; genus Diabrotica; species Diabrotica balteata. Next base: position 99,944,453 of record OU898276.1, on the reverse strand, counting down.
GATACATGATATACAGCCAAATATAGGAATTTAGTTTCCTTGTGGAAAATCACAAAATCGCCTGGAGAAGATGGGATGAGACACCTGGAAAAAATCGAAGAAGGAGGAAAAACGTTAATAAAGGTATTATAATTTATTATCACTACGGCTGTTCTGGCAGAGTGCCTTTCTTAAGTAATCTATTTTTGATATGCTTAATAGTTTTCAACTCAAAAAGTTGAGGGGAGAATTGTTTTCTATCTCAAATTTATCATTCAAAATTATATCTGCATTTTTAAATTTGTTAATTTGTTAACAAGTTCTGATAAAGATAGCTTTAGACTTTTAATTTGAATGTGAAAATTTTGAAAATATTTATTAAAACAATGATTATGGTCTAAAAGATGAAGTGGTTACGTAGAATCTGTTTTTCTATCGCTAAGACTCTATCGCTCTTTTCTATTCTGCTATACATTTAATAAATGTTTTACCAATTTGACCGATGTAAGTTTTTGAGCAGACGCTACATTTTAGTTTCTATACACCAGTGTATAAGTGCTTTTTCTTTTGACTCTTGTTCTTAATATATTTACCTAAGTTATTATTTGTTTTAACAGCTGGTATTATTTCATTATTTTGTGTGTGTTTATGTATTTTTGTTGATATCTTGCCTGTATTATGTAATCGAGCAGAAGGTACTGGATTTTTTCTTTGGTGGTAAAAATATTAATTTAAAGGCTTTCCTATGTTTTTGTTTTAAAATTTTGTTTATTGTTTTTTCGTTGTTCTGATTGTTTACTGCTATTTGCTTAATGCCTACTCAATTCCATATCGAAGTATTTTTTTGACATGGAAGTTTCTATTAATCTATGTAATATACTATAGTAGTTCTCACGCTATTTTCTTGTGGCTTTTTAAAGTAATTACTATATTATTATGGTAGGCTGCAAAATTAGGTTGTGTAGGATGAGATGATGAATTATGTATAGTAGTGTCTGTATGGAAAGGGTTATGAAAACGGAGAATTCATGTTTGTTTTTAAGTCAAATAATTTTTAAATCTTAAAATATTATGACTTCACCTTTTAGGACTTTTAAAGGACATTTATTAGCTATTTTTTATTATATCTATCGAGTATATTATCTATGGAAACTAACAAATTAAAAAATACAGATATAATTCTGAAAAACCAACTTGTGATAAACAGTTTTTCCCTCCTCATCTTATTCAGTTAAAGACGATAAGCAATTAGATGCAGGAAGATAAAGACTGACTGAAAGAAATTAGGGGAGACCTATTTGGGGGAAAGAAATTAGGGGATGAGTTGTATGATGATGATGAAAAAAAACCGTCGAATTTATCACCCAGTATAACAATACGTCTTCTTCTTCTTCTTCTCGTATCATTACAATCCGGGGTGGGTCTTGACTGACTGCACAACTTGTTTTCGTCTAGAACAGTCGTGCATAATAGTTGAATCAGTGGATAGCCCTATTTTTCTTAGACCTGACTATATATTATCTTTCCATCGCATTCGTGGACGTCCTGAGGGCCTTTTTCCTGTGTGGGCTTTCACCCATATTAACTTGACAAGGCGCTTATAAGGGAGTCTATGGACATGGCCAGCCCATCTTAGACGTTGGGATTTAATCTCTTGAACTATGTCGCTCGCTCAATAACATCAGATGTAGACCAAACCAAATCAATTAAGACACGTATTGAAATAGCACGTACATCATTCATTAAACTTAAAAAGTTTCTTTGTTGTCGGGATATAAGGTTAGAACTGCGCGTGGGAATTTTGGTGTTAACGGAAGAATCCTACAAATATCATGGATTCAAAGAATGTTAAACGTGGAAGTAACTAGAAGGATAAGAAAAGAGGCGGAAATAATATTAACTATTAAAATACGAAAACTTGAGTACCTACTTGAGTACATCATTACTTGTAATTACAGTACTTACAACTTATTATGCAGGGCAAAATCAAAGGAAAGTGAAATGTGGGAAGACGAAGAATATCTTGGTTTAAGAACTTAAGGGAAAGGTTTGAATGCAGTAGTGCAGAACTTTTTAGAGCGGCAGTCGACAAAGTCCGCATAACCATGATGATTTCCAACCTTCGATAGAAGATGAAACTTAAAGAAGAAGGATGTCGTGATAAGTCTCAAAGATTCTTCTGTGCATTTTCCTCTTAAAACATCTATGTTTTCTTTTAGTTTTTTTGGCCAGGGTTCACGTCTCACACCCATAAATGGGCACCGGTCTAATCACCGTTTTATATATTCTAATCTTTGATATTCGTGTTAATTGTGGAGGCTTTGTTTACATCTGTTTGCTGCCCGAATTGTTCCTTTAATCTCTTCCGCGATATCGGTATCTGCAGTGATTGTTGCTCCGAGATATTTAAAACTCTTCACTCTTTCAAAGTTATATGGGTCTATTGTAACATTTTGCCCTATTTTATCTCGTTGCTTTTGTCTGTTGATGCCTTTGTTATTGGTTTTCTCTTTGTTTACCCTTAAACCAGTTTTCTTTGCCTCTGTCTACATTTTTTATTAAAAGTCTCCTTCACATTGGTGACTGTATTTCCCACGATGTCAATGTCATCTGCGTATGCTAGTAGTAATTTTGGCCCATTTATTGTCAGTAATTCTGTTTTAAGTTATGGTGCTCTTACTACTTTCTCTATTATAACAATACATATATTATAGTAAATAATATATACCTAAGTATATATAGCGAAGTTGATTTTTTCCTTGAGATGGAATGTGATACAATATTATTATACATATAAGCTACTGGGTTTCTTATAAATAAAATTGTAGTTTTTTTTCTACACTATGGTAAAAATTACTATAGTATATCACATTACTGTTTCGATACTCATGTTTGACTTCTCTTTTAATTTTAGTTTACATATACTACACTAGCGCTTGAACTTAATGGATCCAATTGGATCCAATTCGTTTATGTATACTATCTACAAAGCTACTTTCGCAATTTTCCGATTTTATTCAAATAATTTGTTTTCCCAGCACAAAGAATTTGTTCTTGAAAAGAAACCTACCGTCGGAAACAATATATATTCACACAGACACTGGGAGCGTCTGTTCTCAAAAGAATCGATGTGGCGATGAGTAACATATTATGTAAAGTTTAAAAGGAAGCTCAAACCAAACAAAACAAAAGTTTTCCACTCGCTTTAAAACGCATCCTGTATTCTATATCGTCGACTTTGTTCGTGGTTTCGAACGTCTTAAATCAGTTTTCCTTTTTGAAGTGTTTCGAAAGTTTACCCTGTCTTACGTTCGAATAATAATATTTTCAATTATAGCTAAACGGTAGCAACTATTTTTTAAGTAATATTCTTTGTTGTTACGTAAAAATATATTTAGTAAGTAACATTTTCTTTTTCTTCATTTAAACCTATTACTTTAGATTGGCAATTTGGTATTTGTTTAGAGTATCGATTTTCATTAAGTCTGTTTACATGTTGTTTCCAATATATTCTCTATAAATAATATAACATTATGCTACAAAAAAATACTATTGGTTGCAAGATATTTTGGATTTAATCTTATTGGTACAGTTGCATACAGGGTCGGACTTATATACTGATACATTTTATCAAAATTACGGCAATCCCACAAAGTAAAAGAAAAATACATATAAGTAATACGTTTTTATTAAAATATGTAGTTAACACAGTGAAAAAATATAAAACAAATAAGTTTAAGTAACAATAAAACACGGAAAACTTTGTTTTCAAGCTTCCACAAAATTTATTTTAACTATTATCACTACAGCTGTTTCGGCTGATTGCCTTTCTCAAGTGATCTATTTTTTTGAATGCGTTTATAATTTATAGTCTCTAATGAAATAGGTTGACGAGGGGAGAACTGTTTGTCTCAAGTTGGTCATTCAGAATTATATCTGTATTTTTTAATTTGTTGATTTCCATAGATTCTAACAAAGATAGCGTAAGGCCTTTATTTTGAATGTAAAGAATTTTAAAGTTGTCATTAAAAGAATGATTATGATCTAGAAGGTGAAGTGCGTATCTCGAATCTGTTTTTCTATTATTGAAAGCCCTTTTACGTTCTGCTATTCGTTTATTAAAGTTTCTACTGAAAAAGATCAGTTGTTATCAACAGGTCCTCGAAGACACTTCGTCTCAGGACCATTTTACCTATGTAGGGTCATACGTCGCCATGTTACCAATTCCAACGGTAACTCAAACATCATAATTTGTAACAACATATAATGTAAATCAAATGTAAATTTGTATCATTTAAAGGGTTTGGACCCATATCTTTTGGTGGCTCATAGCATGTATACCTGGTTTGCACTGATGATGGATTTAATAATCCGAAAACGTTTTGCAATATCTTTGTGATAGCCCGTTTGGGCATTTTATTATATACCTTTTATAAAGGATTTTAAATAAATTTTTTGTGATATATGGTATATAGCCAGCTACAGGAACTTAGTTTCCTAGTGGAATTTTAAAAATCTTTAAATATTATTTCTACGCTTATATAATAAACTATGTCTAGTGGCTATAATGCCAGTGTACGCGGCAAAGTGATTCTAAAAAAGAACACACATACCGCCTAAATATTTCGTGTTGGTATCATGTGACGTCACGGGCTATGACGCCGATGACGTACATCGGTATGTAAATTAGATAAAGTGTAAGTGCTTGCCTTCACTCCTAAAAGATAGTCTTTCAAAATAATCGAACCTCCACTTTATTAAACGGCTGGATTCCATAATAATTGCCTCACGTTTATTCATCGTTTTGAATATAAAACCATTAAATTTTATAAACCTATAAAATGTAGTTTTATGACACATGGGAATTATTTCTTTGTTTCTTAATTCATTCAAAAGTTAATTTAAAGTTGGTAAGTTTAATAATAATGTATGATGGTAAACCCCTGAAACTACTTCTGGATTTCACAAATGACCAAAAACTAGTTGGGTCCATGCTAAAATTTGTTTCTACAGTGTCATAATATTTTATATACTCAGATTACATGTCCACCCTTTACTTACCTGTGTAGCTTGTGCTTCTTCTTGATTTTACAAATTAAATCTTGAGAAAAATATTTAGGAAAACGGTATTTACTATAACTATTGTTAGATATTTTTGTCTCTTAGGTACTGCTTGTTCAATACATTCAAACGTTTTATCATAGAAGGTTTGTATAGCATTATTTACATCTATGGTATGTTTTAATCCACCCCAATTTACTGATCTAATTAGATTATACAAGAGCAGAAAATTGCCCCTAGAATAATCATATTTAAAATATTTAGTATATATATATATATATATATATATATTATATATATATATATTATATATATATAATAGTGAATTTTATGTTTATCACTGTTAGACCTTTGACCTGCACTGTCAAGTTAAGAGAAGGATCATACTTATCCTCCTGAACAAATGGATGACTACTTCTAGCACAAACCAAATGAACATTGGATTGCACTAAATCTAACTTTCTACCCATATAATTTACTACTGAATTTATTTAGCATAAACCACATATACTTAAAAACTAATTCAATCTTAAGCTTTTATCGTATGTGCCTAATACATAATTAGGTTTATTAAAATCTCTAACAACAAAGACATCTTACTTACTTACTCCGTGGCGTTACAACCCTTCGTGGGTTTTAGCCGACTCGACAACATGCCTCCACTGTTTTCTGTCTTGAGCAACCTCCATCCAATTCTCCACGCCCATAGTGCTTAGGTCTCCTGCTATATTATCTCGCCACCGGAAACGAGGGCGTCCGCGTGGTCTCCTTCCAGTTGGGACTTGCTCCCACACCAGTCTTACTGTTCGTTCGTCAGAATGTCTTCTGAGGTGTCCTGCCCATTGGAGTCTTCTGGACTTTATTTCTTTTATGATGTTGGCGTCTGGGTAAAGTTCTTCAAGCTCTTTATTAGTTCTTATCCTATATTGTGCTGATGCTTCCTCAAGCACCTGACCAAAGATCTTCCTTAGGATTTTTCTTTCCCAAACACGTAGTCTCTCTTCATTTGCCTTTGTTATCGTCCACGTTTCGCTTCCATGCATCACAACGGGTCGTATGATTGTTTTATAGACCTGTACCTTCGTACGTCGTGTTAGTTGTTTTGATTTTATAAGGTTTTAGAGGGCAAAAGTACATCTGTTGCCGGCCTGAATCCTATTGTTTATTTCTTGTAATCCGTTATTGTCTTCAGTTATTCTTGTTCAAAGATACTTGAATTCTCTAACGCGCTCAAAGTTAAAGTCATCGATGGTAATGTTCTGACCGATTCTGTCTCTGCTTTGGTTATTGCGGCTCATATACATATATTTCGTCTTGTTTTCGTTGATTTGGAGCCCCATCTTCTCTGCTTCCTTCTCAAACCTTACGAAAGTCTCCTTCATCCTTAATCGCGTGTTTCCTATTAGATCTATATCGTCTGCAAATGCCAGAACAAAGACATCTACAATATCACAAACAATATATTCAACATTTACTAAAAAGTTATTAAAAACATAGAAATAGAAGGTGGATTATTCACACATATTATAATAAATTACACTTTTTTATGTTTACTACTAAATATTCAATTTCACTGTTAGTGCTACTGTTGCTACATTATACCTATTGTCAAACAGCTCAGCATCCAGGACACTAGTATTTAACCATGATTCAGTAATTAAAATAATATCATGGTTACCAGACAACATACTAGTATAAAAGACATGCAGTTTATTTGTTAGACACCAAACATTCTGATAATGCAAATCTAGGTTAAGGGATTTAAAAAAGGTTTGCAGCTGGATAATTACAGGACTGTTTGTGCTAATAACCTTTACATTTGTATCTGGCTTTTCAGTTTGTCTGGGTTTACTTGATTGTTTAGTTTGAAGCATCCATTGTTACATTTGACTGGTTAATAGTTACCTTAAAAGATCCATAAGCCTCTAGGTATTTTGATTGATGGTTTTCACATTTGGCTTCTGGAAAGTGTTGTTTTACCATCAATTTAAAATCTTCTAATTTAGTATCAGGTATTAATCTTGTTTTGTGCAAAGATACAGACTTAACAAGAATACTTGTTATAATTAGGGTTAATGTTGTTTGTCCCAACAACGAATCGTTTATTTCTGCGCCTCCTCTGCTTTTGCCAACCTGTTTCTTCATCTTTAGAGACAAGGTTGTGCATGCAAAACATTTTCTGGGCAGTTTCTGCTTCATGAAGTATAGCCCCAACTTGCTGTATATTAACAATATTAGCATTATCACTTTCATTTCCATCCTCTTTACCTTTATTTTTGGTATATTTACATTTGTTATAAGTGGCGCCTGCCCAGTCGTTGTCTGGATTTTGGTACGATGTGAGTTTGGATCATTTAATCTACTATCGCTTGAACTACTTGCCACGTCTCGCCAGGTCAAATGAGATTTTACGTTGACTTGCGGTGTTGCCATCTCTTTTAAATTTTCTTTGGATGTGGTTTTCTCGCCAATATAACATATTATATTTTGTTGGATAAACATTTTTTTTTCTAAAAATTTAATTTTCTCTTTTAAAAGATATTAATTTTCTTCAAGAATTGTATTTTTGCTTTTTGTTACATCAACCAACATTCTCAATAATTTAATTTCGGTGTCTCTAGGATCACCAGTAATGGAATCAGAGTACTCACATGTTTCTTTATTGTTTTCTTGTTTTTCACTTTTTTTTTCTTGTTTTTTGTTGGTTTATTTGTAAAACCATCATGGTAAAATTTTTCACAATTTAAACATTTAATTCTGGCATTTACTGCCGTTTTATTTCAATATTTACACACTACTTTTCCGGCTTGTTTACTACCAGCAATTTTTGTTGCTATTATCTAAGACATAAGTTTAACACATAGTTTCTGTAGTTCTGTTTCTAATATATTATATGGGCATACATTGGATAATATTGGTCATTCATTAGGAGTTAAATTATCTTTTTCCTTGTATTCAGTGATTGCTTATACTCTGATTTTTACTTGATCAATATTAATAAATTTGTCAACTAATTATTTTCTAGATAAATAAATACAAATCCATTTGTTAGCCATTTGTGAGGAGAACATTAAATATTTTAAAGATATAACTGATGTAATTTTACATTTTCTAACGAATTACAGACAATACCTTGCTTTCTAGATGAAAAAAAGTACTATTATAGTAACTAATAAGTAGATTTTTTTAGGCGTTGGTGGTAAAATAGTGCTCTTTTTTGGGCTAATTTAAGATTAATATTAATCATTTAAATAAACTTTAAAATAAGTTATTAGATTTAAATGCGGTCCTGAATCAAAACTCTAACAAGGCAATTAAGCCGGAGTAAAAACAAAACAGAAAAAATATGAAAATCTTGTTTGCATTTAAAATATTCTATGCTTCTTCTTTTGCTGTAAAATGGATATTTTCGTTTATTACTGATAATTGATGGAACTCCTACTCAGGAACTCCACCAACTCACTTTTGTAATTTTTCAACTGGATTATTTGAATAACTTGAAATGCACTTAAATTAAGAGCCGATATTTTCCTACTATTAAAAATACAGCCTAATATGGATCTTACTAGTATTATTCGGAAGCTATTTTTTTGTGGCATCTTAAAGCAATTACTATTTTAATTGGGAATAAGCTACAATTTAAGTTTAAAATAAGTTTATCGACGTTTCAATTTACACTTCGATAATTGTTCTCAAAATAAATACCATTAATACATTCACAAATTTTGATTTTTATTACTTGGTGAAACAATTACAATAATTTAATTTTATCTGCCTTATTCATATTGAAAATTTAGACAAATATTATATATCTTAAAGTAGACCACCTTAAGATGGTATTGCCAATATTGCTGAGTTGCGTTCCTGAGACGACTTTATTGTAACTTAGTTCATTCAATCGCATAACATCAACTTTAAATTGAGAATATCTGTCATAAAAATCCTAGCTTTTGATCCGTCTTTAACAAGACAACCATATGCCATGATGACAGTAAAATTATTCTGTTATTAATTCCATAGTAAATCATGAGGAAAACACCAGGAAAAAACCTCATAATACTATCCCGACTTGGTAAGTATCTGGTCTTACATTAATTTAATCGCAATAAACACCAAACTCGATTTTTATATGTATGTTATTAAAAAAACATAAATGATGTATCCTCGGTATGTTACTGACTTACTGATAGTGGTATTTTATTTTTATTAACTTCTTCTTTTAATACGGGTAACCAGATCCTACTGCATTCTGTCCAAAAAAATTGCGACACAATTGGTTTCATTTAGCATAATTAGAGCCGCTTCTTTGATTTTTTATTTTTTACCATCTACAGTTACTTGTGGCACTACACTTTGCGTTACATTGAACCCTATATTCATTTTTTCATGAAGGTTTACATATTTGAGATCTATCAAATTCTCTATTTTTAATATATAATTGACGTTTAAATTATTCTACCATTTAATGGCCTTGATGTTTCACCTAAATAAATCTGATTTGAATGTTGTTGAAATGTTAAATTTATTTCCTATCTTTTTAAGTTTTTCTGATAATCCTTTTATGTATGATATTGATATTTTTCTATAATATATTTGTCGTAACGGTATTGCGTTATTATATTCCTTTTCCATGGTAAATGGTATTGTCTAAATTGAACATAGGGTTTAACGAAATGTTGTAAGTATAGTCCTAAAAGAAACAGATGGTAAAAAGAGAAAAAATCAAACAAGTGGTTCTAATTATGGCAAATGAGACGAATTGTGTCAAATTTTTCGGCAGAATGCAGAAGGATCTGGTTACTTATACTAAAATAGGTAGTAAAAAAAAAAAAAAAGAAAATACCACTATTAGTAAATCAGTAATATATCGAGAATACATTATTTATATTTTTAAAAAACATACATATAAAATCAGAATTAGGTGTTTTTTTGGGATTTATAAGACCAAATACTTACTAATTCGGAATATTATTATGATGCTTTTGTCCTATGGTTTACTATGAAATTACTAACAGATGAATTCTACTGTTATCCTGACATGTAGTTGTCTTTTAAAGACGAATCACATGCTATGATTTTTCTGATGGATATTCTCAAATTTAAGTTGATTTATTGTAATCGAATGAACTATCTTACAATAAAGTCGGCTCAGGAACGCAACTTCGCAATATTTCCAATATCATTTTAATGTCGTCTACTTTAAAATGTATCACATATATCTAAGTTGTCAATATAAATGAATCAGTTAAGATTAAATTATTAGAAGAATTTTTCACCAAGTAACAAAAACCAAAATTTTTTAAATTTAACAATGTTTGTCTTTTCAGAACTATAACCTTGCTAAGAGTAGCTTGGTTTCCTGTTTGGAAGTTTATTTTATCAGAACTCACAACTGGAAAACTGACATAAAAATCACTCTAGACAGGTTAAGAAAGAGGTTTAGACTCCTGGCAGCGCTGTCCGGTAAAATGGCAAGACGTCAACTAAAATAATATTGCACACCTATAAAACCTCCATAAGACTTCGATAATCGAATACAAGCATGCGTCTACGTATTACTTACCACTCGCCAAATTAACACCACCATGACTACTGAAAGGACAATTCTTAGATTCTGCACGAGGAAGTGCAGATAACATGCGTCGGTACAGATATATATATATATATTATATATATATATATATATATATATATATATATATATATATATATATATATATATATATATATCTGTAAAATAATTATTTATATATATATATATATATATATATATATATATATATATATATATATACAAACAAGATAGTTTATTAGGGTTGCAGTCAGAATATTGGCCATGATGTTAAAAAAAACACTCTTTTGACTTTTTGTCGAGCTTTCGGAATGGTTTTATTCCTTTTTCAAGACACTGTAAAAGACAATTATGTAAATATTTAAAAATATCACAATTCTTCAGTGTAACTTACTAGTCGTTGAGATTATTTTTGTAAGCATTGACACTCAACATTTATACCACACATTAAAATATACAATTATGGACATAATAAATCATAAAATTTTTAAAATTTGTTGTAAAAATAGTAAAACTTGATTGATGGCATATTTTACTGGTGTATATTAACTCATACAGAGAATGGAAAGAAAAAACAGTGTAATTAATATGTAATTAGGTGTAAATTGATGTTATCTTTCTTTACAAGAAATACTAGAGGCCCTTGTTAGGTGTCTATACTTTTTTAACCTGTCTTAATGGTATGCAACGTATTATACAGAGGTGTAATTTTTGTACAGGTAAATAATTATTTTATTTTAGTGTTTTTCTAGTAAATAACAATAAATGTTACTTAATTTGTCTATATGGGACTTTTTATTGATGCAAGATATGCTAGATTTTATGAAACACATTTCCAAAAAAACACGTTTTGAATGGTTCTTTTCTTTTGCCAAAATGTAGGAATCATCGAACTTGAATTCATGTTTTAGAGTTAGTGCATGTTCTGTCAATGCACATGCATTGATTTTTTTGGTTTTTATATCACTGCGATGTGATACCACCCTGCTGTGAAAGTTACGAGATGATTCTCCTATGTAAATTTTATTACAGTTACTACACGGTATAGAATAAACAACATTCGATGACTCCTGTATTGTGAAAGGATCTTTTGTTTTTGTGTAAAGCTTCGATACTGTTTTCACATTTTTGGTTGTAATTTTTAAGCCACTAACATTTTTAAAGATGTTCATTAGCTTAGGTGTCAAAAATGGAATGTAGGGTAGGCAACCATAAGTTATTTTAGATGGTAATATTGATGCGTTATGTGTCAATGTCAATTGTCGGATCTCATTGTTATGAAAATTTTGGCTGACAGAAACTTGTGAAGGAAAAGGAGAACCGAACTTTACTTTATCGTGTCCGGACATGTCATTCACAAAATTTCGGCCCAGTATCGGGCTACGTCGGTTCCATCTTTGTTGGCGAGCCACAAATCTTTAAGGGTACATCGATGAGGACAGTTTCTGCATGTAAGAAGATGTTCCATATTCTGTGTTTCTCCAGAGTCACAGTTCACATCATCTTGGTTTATTTTTCCCATTTTGCCATGTTTGATTTTACTGTAGCAACCCCCGTTCTTATCCTATTCAAGGTTTTCCACGTTTTAAAGTCTAGGGTCTGGCCGGTCCATTGAACCTGGGGAAGTGGAAAATACTCAGGCGGTTCATCCTTCACTGTTCCAAGGAAGCTTTTCCTAGATTTTAGTCGCTTTCGTGGTGTTCGAGCTTTGTACAGGGCATGCCGATCGTCCGCGATCTGTTTAATTTTCTCTATGTGTTCTGCAGCGCCTCTGCGTGTTGAGGGTTCTTCAAAACTCGCTGCTCTATATATTTGAAAGTGGCGTTGGTTTCATGCACCCCGTTACTATCCTGCATGTCTCATTTAGCGCAGTATCAACTTGTTTGGTGTGGGCAGATCTGCTCCAAACGGGGCATGCATATTCAGCAGTTGAGAAACACAGTGCCTGTGCCGTTGTTCTTAAAACGCCAGGACGTGCGCCCCATTTACTTCCCGTTAGCTTTCTGAGTATGCTGTTCCTAGTTGTTACTTTCCCTCTTGTTTTTATGCAATGTTGTCTGTAGGTGAGGGACCGGTCCAAAGTTACTCCAAGATATATAGGTTGGTTTATGTGTTCTAATGTATTACCATTCCACACAATTTGGAGTTTTCGCTTGGCTTCCTTTGTGCGAAGGTGGAAAGCGCAGACTTGGGTTTTAGAGGGATTGGGTCTCAGAGAATTCTGCAGGTAGTACGCTGTCATTGTTTTTAAGGCAGTTTCAAGTTTCTCCTCCACTTCTTCAAAACTATTTCCTTGAGCACATATTGCAAGATCGTCAGCATAGAGGAAGTGCTTGGTTTCGGTCGGAGTAGGTTGGTCGTTTGTGTATATATTGAAGAGCATTGGAGCTAAAACACTTCCTTGTGGGAGGCCGTTTTTTTGAACTCTCCACCTACTTACTTTACCCTCCAGCATAACGAAAAAACTTCTATTTTGCAGTAAGGAATATACGACCTTTCCCAGATGGTGGTCATTGAGAGTATCGTATAATTTGCTGAGCAATGTGTTGTGCCTTACTGTGTCATAGGCTGCTGTCAGATCTACAAAAGCAGCCCCTGTTATAAGTTTTTCTTCAAAGCCCTCTTCAATGTGTGCTGTTAATGCGAGGACTTGACCGGTGCAAGATTTGCCAGGTCTGAATCCTCCTTGTTGTGGGAAGAGGTGCTTGTCGACATTTTTTTCTATTTTGGCGAGTATGAGTCTCTCGTATAGTTTAAAAAAGTGACACAATAGCGAAATAGGTCTGTAGCTACTGGGGTCTTCTGGATCCTTTCCTGGTTTTAAGAAGGCTATTACTTTAGATTTCCTCCATGATTTTGGAATTTTGCAGGTTTTGCAGCACGTGTTATAAAATTGCAAGATTAAGTTTTTTGCTCCTTGGCCTAAATGCTTTATTTGTTCACTGCATATATCATCCACACCTGCAGCTTTCCCGTTTTTTAACCTGTTCAGACCGTCGTGGAGTTCTTTTAGTGTAAAAGGAGTTCCTAGGTGGTTTGTCTCCGAATCCAATCTTCTCCTAGTGTTTGGGTCCTTATATCGGATAGTAGTTCTTCCATTCGTAAGGAGTTGAGTAGCGACTTGGTTTGCTGTAACCTTTCAAGGTGGTTTATGTTCTTTTGGATCACCGCTAAGTTTTTTTACAAGGTTCCATGCAATTTTGCTACTCTGTGTCATGTCCATGGCTTGACTTAGCTGTTGGAGTAGTACTGTTCCGCAGTCAACCGTTTCTTGGCTAAAAGGGTCAGTGGAATAGAGGGTTTCGTATGTTCTCATTAGTTCTGTGGACGTGCTGGACATCCCGGGAACGTATTGTTGTCTATATCCTCTAGGGATAGTTTTTCTAGACACATTTTTGAGTACCTCTACGAATTTTTCGTAGTTCTCTACTTTTGGTTCAAGGCGTAGTAGTTCAAAATCTAGCATGTCTGCATACTTTTACCAGTTTGCCTTTTTGAAGTTAAATCTCCTTTTGAATGGAATAGCTTGTGGTCTGACAATTGGAAAGATATTTATACCAATTGGTCTATGCTGAGTTTTTGGTATGGGGCCATATACTACTTTGGTACATCGGTCTTCGAGGTTGTTGCTTGAAAAACAGATATCCGGGTTATATCCTCTTTTCCAAACTTTGCTATGAAAATATGGTAGAAGTTTAGGATCATGGATTAATGTGAGGTCACTCGTTTCGGCCCATGCTTCTACTGCGTCTCCATTTGAGTCCAAATCTGCATAGCCCCAGAGTAAACTGTGACTGTTAAAGTCTCCCAGTACAAGCTGATTGGCTTGTGATTAAAAATTAGTTGGGGGTGAAAATATAAAAGGCTGGTTTGGGGGCTTGTATACCGAGGTTATTGTGCATTTTCCGATCTCAGTGGTTATTATCTCTATACCGTGTACATTTGTTGTTTCCACAGATGAGACTATGGTTTGAGTTCTCATAAATACCGCGCTCCCATGCTTATTGTGTGGTATCTCCGCAATCAGTTTCATACCAGAGACTTTCGGTCTCGCTGCAGTTAGGTCTCTGTGGGTTTCCTGGATGCACAATACCTCACATTTCGTGTTCATGCAAAATTCTGATAAGATGTCTTGTTTGGCTGTAGTGATGCCCTCGATATTTATGCTCGCTACTGTCAGTGTTGGCTCTGAGAAGAACCGTTGTGGCTTGATCTTTGCCATCGGATTTGGTTTGGTCCGGTGTTGGAAGGATTAGCTGTCTACTAGTAGACGTTTCCAGGGGACGCCGTCAATAGCAGGGACCGTCTTGTGGAGGCTCCTTCCTTGTCCCCCGGAGAACCGAAAATGAGTTTATTTAACAGCCCTATGGGATAAGAATTCTCTTGTAGTATGGATCTCAACTTTTTTAGTCCCTTGTCTCTGAATTCTATGTGTGACAAATTGATAACCCTAGTTTTTAAAGCCAAAACCAAATTTGTTTTCATCTTAGATGGATGTTGAGAATAAAAGTTTATGAAACGGTTACTGAAACAATTTTTTTACATCCCGGCCAATATTCTGACTGCAACCCTAATAAACTATCTTGTTTGTTTATATCGACAGTCACTAATATCCAGTATTTCTTATATATATATATATATATATATATATATATATATATTATATATATATATATATATATCAGGTAGCCAATCTAACACAGATTATAGACAGAATTCTATTTCCAGCAGGAGGTATGTCCTTCGCACGATTGCAGGCTAAAACAACCAAGCCAAATACTCACCAGGGTTCCTAAAATTCCATTCCCTCCAGCAAAACTTCTACATTACACTGGAATCGAACTTTCTAATGAGTATTTTGATATATTAGAATCAGTTCCCATAAAATATCGCAACTAACAACTGCAAGCCAAAAACGCTGATTAATAGCCGTTCCCAGTATGGCTGGTAACACCTTGAAGTACCTCACTTTGACTTGACTAGCTTTCTTCAATAATTCCTTTTGTACGCTCCATATCATCCATATCACACATAAGTATGTCAACTTATGAATTACAACTTTTTAGCACTCTACCTCTACAGCTTCACACGTATTCGTCCTCACGTTTACCACACCCCCCGCTCCGCAAAAAAGAGTACTCCTTTCTTAAAAAAGTAATATCCTTCTTCTTATGGTGCCTATCCGTTACGAATATTAGACACTAACGTTACTATTCTGACTTTGTTGACTGCTGCCCTGATAAGTCCGGTACTAGTTAAGTTAAACCATTTTGGTTGGTTATGCAGCCAGGATATTCTTCGTCGTCGTGGACCTCTCTTCCCATGCACTTTTCCTTGTAGTATGGTCGGAAGTAGGTCATATCGTTGTTCATTGCTCATTATATGGCCCAGGTATTCCAGTTTGCGACATTTTATGGTTACGACTAGTTCGCGCTCTTTACCCGTTCTATGTAGTACCTCTTCGTTAGTAACTCTGTCTATCCATGAAATCCTTAACATGCGTCCAGCTCCACATTCCAAGTACTTCAAGTCTCTTCAGTGATGCTTTAGTTAAGGTCCATGACTCCATGCCATATTAAATAACGGAAAATACGTAGCATTTTAATAAACGAACTTTTATTTCCAATTTTATATCGTGACAGTTAAAGATTTTTGTCATTTTGGCGAAAGCTGATCTTGCATTCTCGATCCTTATCTTAATTTCCGTCGATTGGTCTCACTGTTCATTTAAGTTTGCACCCAGATAACAAAAGTTGGTGATTTGCATTATAGGTTGTTGGTTAACTAGTAATTGACCAGGTGGTATCCCATTTTTGCTTATAACTATGTAGTTGGTTTTTTTGATGTTAAAATCAAGCCCAAACCTGCCACTTACTTCTGTCACCCTGAACAAGTATCTGCCGACATTCAAGACTGTCTGCAAAAATGACAGTATCATCAGCGTATCGTATGTTGTTCAATAGTTCTCCGTTTATAAATATTTCCTCGTCTATGTCCGTTAGCGCTAGGTTTATAATGTGCTATGAATATGTATTGAAAAATAATGGGGACAATATACACCCCTGTCGCACACCGCTTTTTATCTTTATGTCGTCTGTTAACTGAGGCCCAACTCTAACAGCTGCCGTTTTTTCGTAATATATTGGTTATTATACGGCGATCTCTGCTGTCTAGACCACTTGAATTTAATATTTTTATCAGTTCGTCATGTTTTATTCTATTGAACGCTTTCTGGTAATCAACAAAACACACATATATATCACAATCCCAGTCTCTACATCTTTGAAAGAGAACTTGTATTGCAAAAAGTGTCTCTCGAGTACCCAATGCATCCCTGAAGCCGAATTGTGTGTGCTTTTTATGTATTCTTTTATGTATAATTTTTTAAAAAGTTTTCAGGAGATAGCTCATAAGGCTTATTATTCGATAATCTTGACATTTTTTGGTATTGTGTTTTTTAAGGATTGTTATGAAAGTTGATCTTAGCCACCATTGGAGTATTCTTACACTTTGGTATATATTGTTGAAGATCAAGGTAAGTCTTTTTACTTTATCTTTATCCATATCCATGGTCCTGCAGCTCTTACCTTCTTAATGTTGTTTATAGCAGCTTCTACTTCCGCTTCGAGAATAGGTGGTCCGGTATTGTCATTTTTATTTTATGTGATGGTGACATTCCTATCGTCCTTAAATGTTGTTATCACATAGTTCATCCATTTTTTTTGTTTCTTTAATATCAACTATTAAGTGTCCCGGTCTTTTTGATTTATAGGTGCCTGCTGTTTCTTTGATCTTTTTGTGTAGATTGAAGGAATCGTACTTACGTTCCAAAATCTTGATTTCTTTACACTGTTATTTCAGATTTCTATTTTTAGCTTCTCTGACAGCTTTTTTTTTATCTCTTTGTCTAAAAATTGATATGAAAGGTAGTCTTTTCG
Organism: Diabrotica balteata; assembly: GCA_918026665.1. Lineage (NCBI taxonomy): Eukaryota > Metazoa > Arthropoda > Insecta > Coleoptera > Chrysomelidae > Diabrotica > Diabrotica balteata. The sequence goes on along the minus strand of OU898276.1, from coordinate 99,926,903 downwards.
CTTGTATTCTCTTCTTTCGTCCATCATCTGTAATATACCGTCGGTCATCCATGGTTATTTATTTTCTGTCTTTTTCAGTCGCAGGCATTTTCTTAGTTTATTTCTGTATCAAAATCATTAAATACTTCTGACTTAGATATGTTATTCTTTAGATATTCCCGTGTTTCTTGCTTTATGTCATCATACCTTAGTTGTTTAAGATCGTGTCTTATAGGATTAGGTTTGTGTATTTTTTAAATTTCAGACGGAATCTAGTGACAAGTGGGTTATGGTCTGACTTAATATCTGCACCAGGGTAGGTTTTCACTGATGTTATTGAGTTTTTAAATCATAGATTTATGAAAAATTAAGTCAATCTGGTTTCTTATGAGATTTTCTGGCATGTCACCGGCTGAGAGCCATGTGTACAACCTTGTGTATGGCAATTTAAAGAGTGTATTGGTGATTATCAACTCTTCTTCCGTAGCAAATGTGAGTAGGCGTTCTCCTTTCTCATTTCGCTTACCCAGACCCACGAACCTACTACTTCACCATAACTACCCTTATCGATTTCGCATTAAAGTTACCCATATCTAGCGGTATTTCATTGCTTTTTAACTTACTTAGGACTTTTCTTAAATCATAATAAAAAGCCTCTATTACATCGTCTGATTTGTCTGGTGTGGGTGCGTATATTTGAATTATGTTAGTTTTTGCTGGGAATAAATCCAATTGAATGAACATGATTCTCTCGGATTTTGGAACAAAATTCGTAACGTATTTGTTTATTTCAAATAAATTATTCCGACGCCATGCTTATGTTGACCGTCTGTATTTCCAGAGTAATATACTTGGTGCTCGTTTATTTGATATTTTCCGGCATCAGGCCATCGCATTTCACTGATGCTCATTATATCGATATTCAGTCTTTTCATTTCATGGATGGCATTATAAATTTTGCCTGTTTTGTACATGGTCTTGACGTTCCAGGTGCATATTTTAATAAACTGCTTAATTTTTCTAGACGCATCCTCTTCCTTTACTTGGGGGTTTCACTTGCTAACGACGTGGAAGGCCCCGTGGTTTTGTCTTGTTATTCCTCCACTGCCGGATCTTGCACTTTAATATAAATGATCAGTAGTCTTTACTCTCAAAGCTGTATCCATAATAGATGTACAAGAGATATCCATATGGATCTTTAATGTTCTGGTTTCTTCTTGCTTTCTACATTCTTCCATCGTTGACCTAGTTCTCGGTTCATCCGCCTTTAGGGCCAGTTTACCAACCCTAGGACAAAAAAATGCCCTACTACTTACCAACTCATTCGTCCGAAGCTGTGGGTAGGTGAGTGGGAGATTGCTTATACCGGCAATCCCTCGGACGTCACAGCCTCGTTTGTTATCTAGCGGGATACACCGGATGACCAGAATCAAGATTATCACGCGTGCAGGTGAGGTTGACATTTGAATAGGAGAGGCTATACGTTGCGCATCACTAGTCCTTGCATCCCGCAATAGCCTAAACAAGGTTAAAACAATTGATCGAGAACTATTTCCGTGGAAGTGGAAATTGATCAATAAACTTATTTTAAACTTTAATTGTGGCTTATTCTTAATTTAAAAAGTAATTGGATCTTACTAGAATAAGACTATTCGATTACTAATTAAGTTTTTATATTATCCAATACAAAAATAAAAATAAATATATTTTCATATTGGCCGTGCCTTTAGTGATATTACTAGTACAGGAAAACTTAATAATTTATTGTATTATATTTCAGACGCAACACATATTTGTTACCAGTTAATATAGTTATTTGTTCTTTTTATTTGCTAAGCCAATATACTATCAAGTAGGTGGCAAGACACTTACTTTATACATGATACAATAACTCATTGCGATCACGTCGCCGTAATGACACAATTCGATATCCTACACGTACAGCTTTTCTTCTTCTATGACCTTTGATGTTTCCTTTTATTCTAATGGTGTAACTCTATAAATTTAATCGCCTGGATCTTTGTATTTCTCCAATGAAATTCGAAACGTTGAACGCCTTGTCGCAACTGAATGAAATTTTATATTTTTGAGAGGAAAGGCTAGAGCACAGTATTTCCTTACAAACAGGTTTTAACGGCACTGAAACAAAAGTCTGCAAATTGCAGTAAAATAAAAAATCGTCAGCAAAAATTGTTAGATTTTGGTTAAAGCTTTGAATTATGGAATTAAAAGGGAGCAATATTTAATAAATTATTAAATAATGTGAATATCTAGCAATCTAATAATTTACAAATTCTTGATTTTGCATTCTCGATCGAACATCCGAACAGCAGTTAGCGATAATTAATATTTAATATTAGCTTGTTAGATTGGACAAAATAAGAAATTTTTTTATTTAAAAGTAGAATTTTGTTTGTAACATTTTTCAATCTCAATTAAAGTAACATTTTTTAATCTCGGATATAGAATGGGCAACAAAAAAATTGGTACGGTGGTTACGCAGATGATGCAGCAGTTATTGCCGAATCAGAAGATGATCTTCAGAGACGGCTCCTTCAGTTATTTCAAATAAGCCGCCAATTAAATATGATCATTTCTACTAACAAAACTAGATATATGACAATAGCAAAATTTTCGCTTAGATGTTAGTTAGTGGTTGAGAACAACCCCATAGAACAAGTGATGCAATTCAATCAGATATATTGAAATATTCAGATATATCAAGCACACAAGACCCAGTAAAGGACCTAAGGAGTCAGATCAATAAAGCATCTGCATTGTCAGGATCTCTGTGGGACATAGTCTGGTCAAATTCATATATGCGTACTGATAGTAAAATTAGAATCCACAAGACTTGCATACGACGGATCATGACATATAGCGTAGAAGTGGGCGAAGATACCAACAAAACAAAACAGATGCTAAAGGTTGTCGGAATGAAAACCCTAAGAACAATAGTGAGCAAAACAAAAAGAGACGAAATACAAACGTTAGGGAGCAGTGCAAAATTCAAGATATTTTAAGATGGAAAAGGCAGTATAAGCGGATGTGGTACAATCATGTAAGACAAATGGATGAGAATAGACTCCCAAAATTGCTCTAGAAAACAACTCGCCCGGTTCAACACCTTCCGGAAAACCACCTAAAAGATGGAGGAATAGTTGGCAATCTACCTCCCAGAAAATTAATTAGAGGCAGCTTCCGAAATAAACAGATCGAAAGATCTCCAAGAAGTAGAAGAAAAAAAAGTTTAAATTTTTATATCTTTAGAGTATTGAGTTTCAAAACTTGAGAGGTTCAGTTTATTAAGTTTTTAACCCAAGTTTAAAATCTTTAGTCAACATTACACAGATAAAAAACTAATTACTGTATAAAAAGCCAAATATTACCAGTAAAAAATTATAAAACAATATAAAAAATATCTTTTTCTTTAAACGTCAAATAATGATGACATTACTTATCTAACTTGATCCTGTCAAAGTTTGATGTCTCCGCCGGCAGCAGTTTTTTTTTCCCATTTCTTTACGCGGATGGAAAAATGTTGTCATGGCAACAATATGAAACATGTCACAAAGCAACAATACAAATGTCATTAACAACAATTAAACATCATTTTTATTTATAGTAATATTAAAAGTACAATTAGTTACTGAAGCATTTTCAAAATTGAAACCGTGCAAAAATGTTCCCGACTCTTGATACGCATTGGTAATTGTTGATGATACTGATGGTCGAGAACAACTTTCAGCAATCATTCCCGATGTTGGCGGCTTGCGAACAACAATAAGCTGTCTTTAATAATTGCAAACAATTGTCAAACAACTGTAACCAGGGAGACGCAAATCACACCGACGACTTAATTATTTTAATTTCTAACATCTAGACGACTTTGATAGTTGTCACAGTTAATTTTGAGTAAAAATAGCGTATGAATTGTACTATTTATGGTTGAAAATTGCTACGTTTGAAGAAAAAATAGTATACTTTATTCGGCAAAGAAGCGACTTTTCTTGACTTGCCCTATATTACGCGCCTTACTTACGCGTAATATCGGGCGCGTCAAGAAAAGTCATGCTTCTCCGCCTCATAAAATAATATACTATTTACTTACCGACGCAAATCAAAAGAGTCAAAACCAATGTAGTCTTCATGATTAAGAATTGTATTTCACAATGATATGGACTGTTGGTACAGCTTTTTATAGATATATATATATTATATATATATATATATATATATATATATATAATATATATAATATATATATATATATATATAAAGTCAGCCACTTCATTGAAGGACGACTTAAATATTATCTTCTTCTTCAAATTACTCTACTATCTTTTTGAAATTATTAACTTTGATTTACTTTAAACGTACTATGTATGTAAATGTTCGTTCTTCTAAACGAACATTTTGATTTGGTTATTGATAGTAAGTAATTTGCCTTGTTAATGATTTGCTCTTCATTGATTTTTTAATTCAACAATTTAAAATTGTCATACCAAAAACTGTTTTTCTTCAAAAACCGAGACATATTTTTAAATGAATAAAAGTTATTAACACCGTTTTTAAGTTTAGTTGATTAGTAAAGTGATTCTGTTTAAATTATCTCTTCAGCAGATCTATATTTGCGTTCTATGGGAAACAAAAAAGAAATAAAATTGACAAAAGTAGGCAAATACATGTATTATGATTACAAACCTTACAAGATACTATTTCTGCATTAGAAAAATGGTCAATGAAATCGGGAATGAAATTGTGCTCCAACAAAAGTAAATGTATTCATTTCACAAGAAAACGAAATATTAGTAGTCCCAAACTTACAGTCTTTACTACAAAAATAAAATATGTTGATTTTATCAAATTCCTTGGAATTCATTTTGACAACGATTTAAATTTTAAGCAGCATATTTAGTATCCTAACCTAATGAAAGTCCTATCTACTAAAAATTGGGGATGTGATCAAGATATCCTAGGGACAGTATATAAAAGCCTTATTAGATCTAAAGTTGATTACAGTTTAATTGTCTATATGTAATAAGTGTATAAGTCTGAAAATTAGATTAGTGAGATGTTATGTGTCCTCTACTCTTTTGTATGGTCTCAAAGGTTGGAGTTTGACGGATACACTTCTCAAGAAACTGGAAGCCTTCGAAATCTGGGTGTATCGGAGAATCCTATGGATAAGTTGGGTAGATAGAGTTTATAACGAAGTTGTTTTGCATCGGATGGGAAAAGTTACGGAATTTGTCAAAACAGTTAAAAATCGCAAACTTTTATTATTATTTTGGCCATGTTATGCGCCACCTAGAGAGATATAATATACTTAATTTAATAATACAAGGTAAGGTAGATGAAAGAAGTGGGCCAGGTCGAAGAAAAACGTCATGGATTAGAAACTTAACTTTTGAATTTGGAGGGTGCCGGTTTACAACATCCCTTCCATGGAGAGGCTTGTATGCTACAATGTCTCTTTCAGCGGCTTTGTTCTTGCTGCAAGTCCAATTAGTCCACTAGCCTTCGACAGCTCAGTAGAGAAACTAAAATGGACTTTCAAAGTTCCTTTTATCTGGCCTGTTGAATTGATATAGTGAAATAAAACAAGTACTTGTTTAGAAAGAAACTGTAATTGAAAAAAGAAAGGGCAAGAAATAGAGCTTATAAAATTTGAGAGTGTAACTTATCGTAGGAACTTAATTTGAATATTACAATTTGCGAACGAAAGCGAAAACACCATAACACTTATTCAAATATTACGGCTTCCCGGTCAATTGCGTAAACTGCAACGTGGAGAATCCTCTCCGAACTTTTGAAATATAGATGTTAGCCCTACGAAAGTCGCTAAATCACTAGCCCCGCTGGAATATTCTTTTGTTTATGCATTTTAAAAAGCCGGTCTATCGTCACGTAGGCGCTGTGGGCGGGGATTAACATTCTCAGAAACAAGGTCTAGGTAGACTGGATTTATTTAGGTAACCGACGCGAAAATAGAATTATTTGATACAAAATAGAATTATTGGTTTGGAGATATAGTTCTCCAACAGAATTGTTCTTTTTCTTAGATATGATTTCTTAGAATTATCTATTTGTAAATGTGAGAATTCTTAGATTAAAATTATACTAAAATGAACTTCAAGATCTGACTTTTTTATTTTTTCTTGACACACACATATATGATACATAATTAATAATAGTTACTATTAGCAACCTTCATTTCCCCTTTTTAATGATTATTCAGCCACTATCTTGAACAGGGATTGGTTTAATAGATCCTCTGCATCTCTTTTCTGAGCTGCCGTCAACAAAATTGCCTAGATAATTTGATAGTCAATGCTCGATAATCGAGTACGGCACATAAAGAAGTAGGTGCTGCTGTAAGAATAGGCTTAGGAGCTTTTTGTACCACACCTACAAATAACTTTGTCTAAGTCTGTTTAATATGAGAATGCCTCTGGAATTAGGAAGACAATATCTTAGCCTAACATATGCTGCAAACGTTTCAGTAAATAGTGAAAATCCCATAGGAAACAATGTCTTTGATTCCTGTTTCCACACAACATATCTTAACAAAAAAAGATCTAAACCCATTTTTATGAAAGAATTAATAGATACATGACCAGTAATAATATTGTCTTCCCTAAAATATACCAAACTATCCCTTTAACCGCTCTCTCTTGGATGGTCAGAAAACCCTTCCTGGACATGAGTTCAATAAAGACTAGTAATTAACTTAATGCTTTCTCTATTGTTAAACAATTTTACCGTAAGCCGTATCCATCTGTACAACAAAGATCCTCTAACTCCATTTTGTTAGCGTGTAAAATTTCTGCTAGATATAAAAAGGCCTATGAAGGCCTTCAGTTCTGTCATGTCCATGTGAGTTGCATCACGTTGTCGGTCAAAGCAATCCCTTACTTTAAGACAAATGTACTGGTTTGGGAACTTAACTATTGTTTGTAGCATTTTATTACAAAATATTTGACTGCAACATTCTCTATATAACTTAGCTAGTCGTGTTTCATGTATTACTCCTGGGAGACGTGTATCCAGGTTCAGTGCGTCGCTTCTTCGCGCTCGGTGTTTTCATTCATCTAGTGGTTTTATCTTTTCGTGTAGTGTTAATGTGGTTCTTCCTCTATCCCACACGCTTCAGTATTAGAGTTACCAACTCTTTTATTCGTTGGCTGATCTTCCGCATTTATGTCCTGTTCACCTTCAAAATCTTTCAGTTAGTTAGGGGCATTTAATTTCGTCCTCTTCTAACATAAATTTTCGAAGATATTCTACATCACTCGGATTATTTAGGTTGTAAATCCGCTTTGCAGGCATTAAACTAAAAATAAAAACATATAATATAACACTCACCCATAATAAGTACGCCAAAAGTTGCCTAAAAAACGACCATAATATACAGGAGAACTGTTCATAATCTACAAAGCATTAGAATATGCACTGAACGCCAACTTGGACGGGTGCCTAATACCGACAGATTTTTTAAGTTCTATGAGTAGCTTAGGCACTAGTTAGCCAACTCATCCATTGTTGTGATTGATGAAGAACCATTTGTACTAACTTCAGCAAAAGAATGCGATTGTAAAATTTATGTGGATTTCGTCACATATATAGAGGGTAATGAAAGAGTAGATGCTGCCGCTAAATTTCCAGTTAACAACTAAGTCTTGACAGAACCTACCTATAAGAAAAATTTTTATCACTGGAAAAACTCGACGTTGAACGAACGGTGGCTTCAAGAATGGAATCAATCTCAACAAAAACGACGAGACATAAAAACAACAGTAACAAGGTGGAAGAATAAGTGTAGCAACAGGAAAGACCAAACTATAATAAACATATTGAGATTAGGACATAAACTCTTAACACATGAATATCATATTACTGGAAGTGTTCATCCAATGTGTGGTAAGTTTTTTAAGAGTTTAAGTGTCCAAAATTGCTTAATCGAATGCGCTGTATATTTAAATGAGAGGAAAAAGTTTAACCTACCGTCAACGATATATGAGTATCTAATAAAAACTGTGTCTAATCGTCAGTTTTAAGTTTTCTCAAATCAATATGAATATACAACCACATATAAACATCAGTGCGTGTACAATTAAATGTGTAATAGTCAATGTTTTTATTAAACAATGTACTTAATATAACTCAGATTTATATATGTAAAAATCTATGTAAGTATACAAAAACAGTAAATATTAAGTATCCATAAATATAAAAAAAAAATTGTAATACCTAGCGGCGCTAATAACTACATAGGTTGATGCGCCTTAATTCTAAATAAAAAAATATCTAGTATACTTTATACTGGAGCAGTAAAAGAAAACAAAGCTGAAGATGTTGTAGCCTTAAAATAAAATTTGTAAAACACCAATCGTCGGCTTAGTGACACAAAAATGTATGTCAAAAATGGTTTTTAAAAAAATTATTTGCATTTTCTAGTAACCTGTAGTTTATTCTCAACTTTTTTGTTTCGAATTATTATTCTTAAAAATGTATATTTTACGGTAATACACTCAACCGTTACAATGGATAAATTGTTTTTTTTTTTATTAGAAAAAGATGTCGCATCCACCAAAAGGTTATTAGCGACGGAACAAAATATAAAATTACAAAGTTAGACACCTACAGATTGTACAAAATGTTTATGGATCTAAGATAATTCACTATATTTCCATAGGAACAGTTTTGAGCTAGAGCCTGTGGTAGAGCGTTTGGGATCTTGTAGCGCTGTCTTTCTTGGTCATATTTACTACAAATTATTAAAAAGTGTTCGACTGTTAATCGGACGTTACACTGATCACATATAGGTGGATTATTCTTTGTGAAAAGGTAGGAGTGCGTTAATCTGGTATGTCTTAGACGTAAACGCGCAACCGCAATTTGTTCCCGTCTATTGCGCGACGATGGAAACCACTGAGACACATTATTTTTAATTTTATTTAGATTGGAATTAGTTCGAGACCACTCATTTCGCCACAAACACAACACTTTATTTTTAAAATAAGCTTTTAAGTCACTGGAAACACACTTGTCTATCGGCTCCGACAAATCACTTAAAATAGCCTCTCGTGCAATCCTGTCAGCTTCTTCATTTCCTGTTATTCCAACGTGTGAGGGAACCCATAAAAATTGGACGCTTCTTCCATGTTCATGAGCTTGGGAAAGCTGGTATTTTAGCAACTTTTCAAAAGGATGTTTCGGAAAAATGTGTTTTATGGAGTTTAGAGAGCTAAGGGAATCTGTTATGATAAGGGCTTTTGTGAGTGTAAGCTCGTTAAGAAGTTTCACAGCACGGTATATGGCGTAGAGTTCAGCTAAATATGTGCTGCATGCTGAGGGTAAACGGAAAAGAAGATTGTTTTCTGAAGAAACGATTGATGCCCCACTCCGTCTTCGGATTTAGATGCATCTGTGTAGATTTTATGGTAGTCGGGGTACTTATTTATGAGGGCCTTAAACTTGGACCGAATCAGAGAATGATGTGTATTAGATTTATCTATATACTCTAGAGATGCATCACAAGTTGGTATATCGATCAGCCAAGGCTCGGGGTATTTAATATCTATGGAGAAAACCTCCGGGAAATTAATGTTTAGGTTTTGAAGAATGGATTTAATTCTTTCGTAATATGGTTTTTTAGTATAGCGAATATCTTGAAATAAGTTTACATATTTATTTGTAAAAGGATTTTGATATATTGGCTTTGAAATATTTCCAGCGACTGAGGCTGCATGTGATAGAGCGAGGTACATGCGGCGGTGATGTAGCGATGGTTCTCCTAAAAGTGCATACATGCTGGATACAGGTGTAGTTGGGAAAGCCCCTAAGATTAGTCTAAGACTTTTATTATGAATAATATCTAATGATTTCAGTAGAGATTTATTAGCAGTGGAATAGGCAATTGCTTCATAATCTAGCTTAGAACGTATTAAAGATTTATACAGGAGGAGTAGAGTGGATTGGTCTGAGCCCCAGTTTTTTATTACAGAGAGATCTTAATACGTTTATTCTTTTATTACAGGAAAGGATGAGTTGTGAGATGTGATTTTTCCATGTTAACTTTGAATCGAAGATTAAGCCCAAGAATTTGTGGTGATCTCTAAACTCCAGCTGTTTCTCATACATTCTTAGGTTAGGAGGTTGTGGCAAGGAGCTTGAAGAGAATACGACTCCTATTGATTTTTCTATTGAAAATTGAAAACCTGTAAAGTTGGAACAATTTTCGAGAGTATCTAAAAAGTTTTGAAGAATTGATGATATTGAGGAAATATGTTTACCTTTAATAGATACCACTAGGTCATCAGCGTATAAACGAGCCTGTAAGGGTGCTTGAATGTTTTTAATGATGTCGTTTATTGCTACCAGAAACAGTGTTGGACTGAGTATGGATCCTTGGGGTGTACCATTTTCCAAACTATAAATATTTGAAGAGATATTATTTATTTTTACTTGAAAAGATCTGTTATTTAAAAAGTTTTGGATGAAAGCAAGGCAGTGACCTTGAATATTCCATTTATAAAGTTGTCTTAAAATGTTGTATTTCCAAGCTTTATTAAATGCACGTTCTAAGTCGAAAAATATAGCAACACATTTTTGGTTTGTAGCAAGAGCTTCACGTATATCACTTTCTAAATCTAAAATGTTGTCTGTGGATGACCGATCCTTTCTAAAGCCATTTTGCTCTGAGATTAAGAAATTGGAATTTTCTAAAACCCATGAGAGTCTGGAGTTAACAATATTTTCTAGTAATTTGCAGGTTGTCGATGTCAGAGATATGGGTCGATATGATTCTGGGTCATATTGAGGTTTATTAGATTTGAGGAGAGGAATGACTATTGCATTTGACCAAGTAGCTGGCCATTGGTGGTGAAGCCAAATTCTGTTGAATACGTTTAAGAGATACGTTATGGCTGAAACAGGGAGATGTTTCAGAAATGCTAAAGGAATATCATCAGGCCCAGGACTAGAGTCCTTCAAGTTAGGAATAGATGAGTTTATCTCTTGAAAAGTGATGGGATGGTTTAATGAATTATTTTGTGCTTCAAACAGATAAATGGGATTTTGTTCGGCGAATTCTTTGACTTTGAGAAAATTGGTGGTATACTGTTGATTCGATGAGTGGCTTTGATAGATTCTTCCAAAAATGTTTGCAATATCACTGCTCGATGTTATGAAATTATTATTTTCTTTTAGCCCCGTGAAATTATATGAAGTATGTAAACCAGAAATTTTCCTTACTTTGTTCCAGACATCAGAGAGGGGGGTAATGCTATTAATTTCCGATACTTATTTGTTCCATGAATATTTTTTAGCCGTTTTTGACAGTTAGCTGTGCCCTTGCTTTAAGCATTTTGAATTTTAATTTATTTTCGGATGCTTTATGTTTTTTGTATCACTTTAGGGCTGATTTACTTTCACGGATTGCTGTCGCACAACGGTCATTCCACCATGGTACAGGACATCGGCCTTTAACCGATTTAGATTTACCAATAAATTTGTGGGCGGCGCTTAAGATAAGTTGATTAAACTGCTTTACTTTCGAGTTAACATCGTCTGTTATATGCAAACTGGAAATGTTATTATCGATATATTGGGAGAACTTTTGCCAATTTGCATTTTTTATTCTCCACTTAGATATGAATATGGGTCCTGATGAGGGATAATTATGGTTTCTAATTAGGATTGGAAAATGGTCACTACCATATGTATAGGTTTGAGCATCCCAACTGAGGCAATGAGCTAAATTTGGGTCGCAGAGAGTTAAATCAATGCATGAGAAATATCCTGTCGAAATAATGAATCTTGTAGGGCTACCATCATTAAGAAAATTTATATTAAGTTGATCTAAGATATCGGCAATACTTAAACCTCTGACAGACGTGTGATCTGAACCCCATATTATGTTGTGAGCATTAAAGTCGCCTAGAATTATACGAGGACGTGGCAGTTCCTCTAATAACCTGCAAAGGCTATCAGAACTTACTTGTTTGTCACAAGGAAGGTAAATATTGCAAATAGATACTAAACTGGTAGATATGATTCTGACAGCAACGGCCTTCAAATCACTGACTATTGGAATTTGTATCGCCTCGATGGATTTGTTTACTGGTATTGCTACACCACCGCTTGCACGACTTGCATCTGTACGGTCTTTGCGGAAACAAGTAAAATTTTTTGAATTGTACAACTGATTGGTCTTTAAGTTTGTCTCCTGTAGACAAATAATATCTGGAGAATATTCAGATAAAAGAAGCTGTAGCATAGGGAGGCGATGGAAAAATCTATCAATGTTCCATTGAAGTATTGAGTTGAATGCTGTTAACAGATTCGGAGTAAGATACTGAACAATTGTCTACAGAAGAGTCACTATCTAAGTCAGAAATCTCTTTCCCTAAATGGTTGATTAGTTTTTTTTGAAGTTTTGTAAACTTGCTTTTTGTAGATCTATCATTTGTATATTGATAGCTGCTTTTTAAAAGATGGATTAAACCAGCCATATCAGTTGTGAATTATTTAACGTCGCAAATAGTGTCGGGGGAGCCTTGGACATTATCAATCAATAAGGACAATTGGTGGAAATTTAAAACGAATGGTGGGGTATGATTATCAATGAAATTTTCAAGAGTTTCCCGTGTAGATGGAACTTGAGATGAGCGCGGTTTCTTTTGCTTAGAGGGTTTGGGTTTTGCAAACAGATTTTCTGATGAAATTGCTGAGTCTGAAGGAGGCGTGTCGTGTCGATCTCACCAATACTGCGTTTTATGGAAGAAGTTGCGTTTTCGCAATTGCTATTAGAGTTTTCACGTAGATGCTGTGGCTTTATTACATTTGGAAGTACTGGAGCAAATTCATTGGTAGTGACAGAAGTCGAGCTTGAAGTTTTATTTGTAAGATTGGTTGAAATGGTTTTTTCAAAAAATTGTGATGATGTATCAGTTTTATTAGAATTTTCAGCAGTTGTATCTAATGGAAAAGGAGCTGATACATTGGAAAATATTGCTTCCGAAGCTTGTGAAAACGGTATTGCCGCTAAATGAGGTTGATTAAAAGTGTTGCTATGAGTAGGAGTATTAGTAATTTCTTTGTCATGGAGATTTGTAGGTGTAGGTGATATGCTCGGATTTGATAATGGATAACTTGATGACTGCTGGGTGTTTGGTACCTTGTGTAGTATACTTGTTGACGCTGTTTGATTTGGTACTTCATTTTTTGACACAATATGAGTTGATTCCGTTATTGAACTGTTTTTGCATTGGGATGATATGTGCCCTATATTTTTGCAAATAAAGCAGGTGGGTGTACCTTGTGACAAAAATATGCGGTAAGGTGTTTGGTCGAAATTTATTAGAATAAAATCTGGAATTGGTGATGTTATAGGGCTTATATAAACTTGCCTCCGAAACCTCAATATGTGACTATATTCGGGAAGGGTCGAGCCAATTTTCAGAAATGTTATTGGAGAAATAAGCTTTAAACCGATATTCTGTAATTCTTCAACTAATACTTGATGAGGAATTGACGGGCAGACTCCAGACAAGACTAGTCTTTCTGCTGGAGAGACAAGTCTTCTTGCTGTTACCACTTCGCCGAGTACTTCTATAAAGCCATATTGTGTCATGAAGTTATCTACTACGGTCTTGTGTATCAAATACATGCAGATTCTATTATGGGATAATCTAGATGAAAAAATAATATTTTTTGGGTTGATGATTGTGCCCAAAGGAATGAGATAATCCTGCAGTTTAGCATTATCGATACAACTAAATACAATTGCTTGGTTCTTACTCGGAAAAGAATGTGAAGCGGCTGAAGCATAACTGTTTGTGATATTCGATCGTTGATTTACTGGACTGGTTAGATCGGAAGGTGTGTTTACATTGTGTGAAGTCATTTTGAGGTGCGGTGGCGAAGGCCTTACTCCGACTCTGGTAAGTGAAAAACCAGTCGCATGCTACTATAAGCTACTTGTAGCAGCTAACCTCACAAAATGATTGTACGGTAGTTTATATTTATTATTTGACTTTTTCTTTTCACACTAATAAAATAATAATTACGCAGGTATAGATGACTTACGTAGTAATATCTAGTAGATAAACACTTTAATTTTAAAAAACTATTTAATAAAACCACTTGTTTTTATTAAAAACTAGGAGTACGATATCGATACAACTTAACCGTACCTTGCCAGGGCCGGTCTCCCTGGATAAATTGTGTTTTTAAAATATCAACAATTAGATAAAGTAGCGGAGATACATTTTTGTGTCCCTACCTGAAAAGTCCATTATTATAGAGAATTACGTAGGTATCATTTTATTTTAGAAAAGCTTCATCGTAATCCTATTACAAAGTCATTATTAAACAAAATTAATTTAAGTAGATTTTATTTCATTTCAAATTTCCGGTCGACATAAACTAAATCTATATCATTGCATCCTCTTAGGCGTATATCACAGCACTCTTGCTCATAATGTATGAGACGACACTACAGTAGGTTTTTCGTTGATTAAATCGTATCGCATGCACATCTGTAAAAATTACAGTTAGTTTTCGACCGCTGGTCTATGCTTACTTACATCTAATTCCTAAAGCAGTTAAATTTTGTACGTATACAGGCCTAAGTAGTGACTTAAAATTCGCTAAATATTTTATACAAGAAACCACAAAATATTGACAAAAAAATATGATTTTAATACAGAACAAAATTATTGCATTTAAATATTTATTTTATACGTTTTCAAATTTACATATTTTAAAAAAATTAATGAATCTCAACAAAACTCCAAATTTTCGCATACTTCCTCAGGAGTATGTTTGTGAAGCTGGCCATAGATTCTATCAACTTTTGGGAGCAAATTATGTTCACAATATTCTCTCAAGTCACCTGGTAAAACACCGCATAATCTGTCTGCGTCTCTTTCAACTTCCTCCTGTTATAACATAAAAACGATAATTTTAGTTTAAATATTAACTTATAAATTTAGACTATTTAAGAATTAGGAGTTAAAATTATGAGTAATGTGAATACGATATTAATGAACGAATAAAAAGTGATTATATATTTGTAAAATAATAGAGAGAAAGGTAAGTTAAATAGGAAACATCCAATTATAGATGTGTACAGTAAGCATAAAATATTGATATAAATAAAAAATAGAACAAATTATATACTTAAGACATTTTATTTGATGTAATAATTCTCATACAAAATATACAGATCACAAGATTTTTAAATGTACAAAACAAAGTTATAATGTAAATAGAAAAGTAAGTGAATATATTTCAAAGAAATTCTTTAAAAAGGGTCCATCAATTATGAATTCTGACGTGTAATTTTAATAAAATATAATAAATTGCAAGAATACTGACAATCGAATAGATCTCTTATCTCGAAAGCAGCATAAAAATTAAGAAAAAATATATTTATACCGTAAGTGATAACCTTACATCGGTCAAACTAGTAGAAATTGTAACAAACGTATAGCAGAACATAAAAGCCTTTCAATAATAGAAAATAGATTCTACATAAGAACTTCATCTTCTAGATTATAATCATTATTTTAATGACGAATTTTAAATTCTTTACATGCAAAAGAAAGATCTTAAGCTACCTTTATTAGATAGAATCAATGAAAATTACCAAACTAAAAAAAACAGATTAAGTTCTGAATGACAAATTTGAGACAAACCATTCTCCTCTCCTCAAACTATTTAGTTATAGACTCTAAAGTGTAAAAGCATACCAGAAATTAAGAAAGGCGTTCTGTGGGAACAGCTATAGTCAAAAAATAATATAATAAATATTGTAGAAGTTTTGAAAACCAAGTTTTCAGTGTTTTATTATTATATATTTGTAACTTTTCATACACAGATTTTATTTTGTTCAAAATATGCACGTAATGTTGCATGTTTTAAATATTTTTGAATTATTAGTGTTTTAATATACTATATATATATATATATATATATATATATATATATATATATATATAATATATATATATATATATATAATATATATATATATATAAAATATATATATATATATATATATATATTATATATATATATTATATATATATATATATATATATATAATAAGGATCACCCAGACGACAGACGAGTGGTGGGTTCAAATATCGGTCTACTAGGTGGAGAAATAAAAGTAGTACTACTCCACATAGTAGACCGATATTTGAACCCACCACTCGTCTGAGTGATCCTTATTATATATTGGATAGACGGTCGTACTCCTTTTTGCGATATATATATATATATATATATATATATATATATATATATATATATATATATATATATAGTATATAATCGATTATTTTAATGCCAGTCATACAAAATGTGTGTAAAACAAAAAAAATATTTACTTATTTGGACACACATTTGATGACTCTAGTGTTACTTGTAAAACTTACCAAGGGTATTCCGTCTTCTTCTAAATTCTTGATAACAGTGGTAAATAATATACAGTTGTCGCAAACAAATCTGTAGAAAGAAACGACTTTTTGTATTAATTCAATTAACCCAATTCCATAGATTTTATATTTTAAAATATTAAGTTTATTGAGGTTATTATTATTAAGCTCTAAAAATGTTGCAAAAGAAACTCAGTCCATAATAAACAAACTTCGTCTATCAAAATTGTCTTTGTCTATTTAAATTATCAACTAGTCTTTTTAAGATCAGTTGATAATTCTAAACTAACCTCAATAATCAATAGTATCAAGAGCAAATTTTTCTGTAGTACTGATGAATTTTCCATAAAAATTTTCCTAAATCTCCCAAAAAAATATAAGGAAGTCCTGGTTTCAATAACTAATGATTTCTTTAAAAAAGGTATATTTTCAGATTGCCTAAAGACAGCCATTAATATTTCTCTTTATAAAGGTGACGAAAATCAATGCATGCAACTACAAAACTATTGATTTACTACCGGTACTATCCAAAATTAATAAGACTTATAAAAGCCTGACTTTCCATATCATTTCGACTTATCCTTTCTCGTTGAAAACAACAATTTATTACAAAGGCAGTTCTGCTTTTTATCTAATAAATGTACCGGTGATGATAGGTTTTCTGTACTACCTGAGGTCTATCAAGCACTGAACAAAAATCGTTACACTGACACTTTTTTTGTGACTATGCCAAAGCTTTTGATTGTATAAATCACGAAATTTTAATAACAAAACTAAATTTCTACGGAATTCGAGGTACTTCTTTAAGTTGACTTCAATCCGACTTGGAAAATAGAAAACAACCAGTTAGAGCAAATGATACTCACTCTAGTCACAAAAAGTGCTCTAATTTTTGTTATTTTTATAAATGCCAAGTAACCTTAAAATATCCCGTTATATCGATTTGTTAAGTAGAAAACTAGCTACAGCTTGCTATGCAATAAGATCTGTTTCGAACGAAATTAATTTAGAATCCTTTAAAATAACATATTTTTCTTTGTTCAAGTCTCATTTTTGATGTTCTAATTTTTTGGGGTTCTAATACAGTAGTAAAAAGTAAATTTTCAATAGGGCAGACTAAATCTTTAAACATATATTATTGAAGCTAAGAAATTTTAACAATAAAATTTATTTTTGATAAAACAGGCCAGATTGCCAAAATTGTATTAGCAAGTTGCCTTTTATTTGTACGATTTTTACTTATTACTTTTTACTTATTATTATTATATTATTACGATTCTCTGTGCGAATACGGTCAGACCTAAAAGTAAACAATGGCTTTTTATTGTTAGGAATTTAACATTAAATATTATTATATATATTAAATAAATTATCTTACAGTTTTTGTATGTTTAAATTTAATAAAATGTGGTACGCTACAAATGGATCCAGTGATCGGTAGCCAGATACGCAAATAATTATAAATGGACAAAATTACAATCAATTTGTTTTTGTTTTGTAAAATAAAAGATATTCAAACATATATCATGAAGTTTTTAAATAATGTTAAAAAAGCAAATTAACGATGAATGCTTAAATAATATACTTAAAAAATAAAACAGCAAACTATGAAAAATTTTAAAAATGCAGGACATTAGTAAAATAATTGTTTACAAAAGCAAAAGGGACAAAAGTACAAAATTTAAAGAACAGATGAAATAGTTTAGACAATTAGAAACTGTTCGATGGAGTTTTAAAATCAATGAATTGATTGGATTGATTGAAAATGAAGAGTGAAACGAAATTCTCACACATGAAAATAAAATAATTAACAGATGGAGAACATATTTTAAAAAGATACTATGAACTTACTGCTATCAAAAAGAGAACAACCTGTTGCAGTTGTTTGGTTGATTGTTTCAATTTTGATCTTAATTTTTTGTATTAGGTGTTCATTCTTTATTTCATGATGTTGATGTTTAGCTTTTAGTTTTTGTTGAAACAAAGACCTATGTACTCGTGCCTAATAATGGTTCAATATATTGTAAGCCTCAAACCGGTAGCCTAGTAATTCTACTACAATAAAAAACTTACCTAATATTGTGAGGATTGAGTTATCACCTCTACACTAGTATTAGGGACTCACATTCGCATAAGTTTTTCATCATTTGGCAGCATATTTTAAAAATCACAAAGCAGATTTAAAAAGGGTCCCATGATTATATACTTACATCAAACAAATTGTAAAAAAATATCAGCAAACAAAAAAAAATATTTGAATAATATAGACCTTAAAAAAACATTTGATACAAAACCAAGACAAAAATTATAATTAAAAATAAAGAATAGAGGTTTTAATAAAAAAAATGATAAAGGTATTGATAAGAAAAAAAACAGCATTTGAATTCTGATATCAGTTTAAAAAGCACATCAAATACCATTAATTACAATTAAAGATCTAATACAAGGAGACAAGTCCAACGCTATTTATTCTATACATCTTCTTGTTCTTGATGTACCTATCCGTTACAAATGTTGGCGATCATCATGGTAATCCTTATCTTATCT
Organism: Diabrotica balteata; assembly: GCA_918026665.1. NCBI lineage: Eukaryota > Metazoa > Arthropoda > Insecta > Coleoptera > Chrysomelidae > Diabrotica > Diabrotica balteata. Next base: position 99,907,926 of record OU898276.1, on the reverse strand, counting down.
GCAGCAAAGCGAAAAAGCTGCACAGATGTTTGTATTGAACCAGTTTCTGAGGTTCTTTAACCATGATGTTGTTCTTCTTCCGGACCTCGCTTTCCAAATATTTTTCCTTGCAGGATGGCTTGAAAGAGAACATATCTGGAATCATTTCGCATAATATGTCCGAAGAATTGTAACTTTCGAGATTTCATGGTAGTCAGTACCTCTTGGTTCTTATTCATTCTTCTAAGGACCTCCTCATTTGTGACTTGGTCAGTCCACGGGATCTTAAGAATTCTCCGATATAGCCACATCTCAAATGCTTCCAGTTCTTTGCACATATCTTCCTTCAAGGTTCACGATTCGACACCATAAAAAAGGACAGAGAAGACGTAGCATCGCAGCATTCCTACTTTTGTATCAAGAGAAAGGTTGTGACTCTTGAAGAAGGCCCCATCCGATTGAAGGTGGATCTAGCTTTTGCGATGCGTGCTCGAATCTCCTGGTTGTTGGTCCATGCTTCATTTATTATGGTGCCGAGGTAGTTGTAGTGCATCACTCTTTCTACAGAAGAGTTAACTTAACTTTTTCAGGTGCTTGATAAATTACACATAACAACTCATAATCAGTGTTATTTTGTTCGCTAAATACACTAAATACTGGCTTCTTGATACCCATAATTTGTACAATTTTAATTGACCGAATTATTCATTTTTACTCTTTAACATACACCTTTTAACATCGATGTAATAGAACTATTGTTTAAGATTACTGAAGATAAAATTGTGACAGCAAGTTGGATAGTATAAACAAAGACATAATTGCAATTCAGCAATAAGTACATGGCAACAGTAGAATATGTGCATAGGATAACTTAGTGTTGCATTAATATTGATGACCAAAATGGGTAAACGACAAAATATAGTGGTATGATATGTATGTTGTCTTAGTGTTGCATTATAAAATTTGGGCTAAAAGGAATTAAGCTACACAAGAATATTATGTAATAATATGAAAAAGGTATATCACTTTATATTTATCCTAGTGTTACACTCAACAGAAGGGTTTATTTCGAATTATTTGACATGAATATCACAAAGGTCATTTGTTTTAGATATCCCACTATTGCTTTGAGGCGACGATATGTTGTTGAATATCTTTGCGATTATTCTATTGATTCGTCGTCCATTAGTTTGAGTAGTTCTGTTTGTATATTATCAGGACCTGCCTCTTTGCCATCCTTTAATTTTGTAATTGCGGAATAAACTTCCTGCTGTAGTATTCTTGGTCCATCATTTACTTCTTGTATGTTGAGCTCAAAGGTGTTATTTCATTGGTGTTTGAATAGTTTTTCTAGATATTCTTTCCACGTTCTTATTTTATTGTATTTGTCCAAGATGATTTTTTCGTCAAAATCAGTTATATTTCCTTTCTGCTTTTGTCTTAGTCCTCCTGTGAGTTCTTTCTCTGTCCTATGTACATTACGACTTTCGTATTTTGACTGCAGAGTCTCAATTTCTTCGCATCTTTCCCTTGCTTCTTTTTCTTTCGCTTCTTTGATTTTCATTTTTAGTAATATATTTATGATAGATCTCATCTATCATCAATGATTTTCTCTTCATTAATCTATCCGTCTTTTAGTGTTTATCCTTTATATTTTGCACCATTTTAGTAATTTGTTCTATCGTTTGTTCTTCGTTCGATTCGTATCTAATTGCGGTCACTTGCTCGTTTAACGTGGCTTGGACTATCATCTTTGTATCAAGGTCTTTCAGTATGCATAGGTCGTATGATTGTGCTTTTCATTTCTGCACTGTTTTGAGTTTGACTCGAAATACTCCCACCACTGGAATGTGGTCTGTCTTCAAATCTGGTCCAGGATAAGTCTTGATAGATGTAAGGCTGTTTCGGAATCTTTTATTTACTAAAATGTGGTCTATTTGATTCCTAATAATTCTCTCGGGTCTGTTTTGAGAGGATTTCCACGTTTACAGCTTGCGAGGTGGTAATTGAAAGAATGTGTTAATGACAACTAGTACTATACATGGGATGAGATAATTAAAAAATGTAACGTAAAAGTGAAAAAGATGCATGTACGTTATAGAAATTTAAGATTAAGAATGTTGTTATAATAACCAAAAATTAAAAACAGTTTCAACTCAACTTATAAATATGCAATCAAGTGCTTGCAAAAATATTGAATGACAATTAGTGAAAATAATAAAAAAGTTATACTGAAAATTAAAAATTAAGAATAAGTAGAATAAGAAAATTAAGTCAATATAGGCTTGTATTAACCTTTGGTTGCGAGTCGTAAGTTATAACAGAAACTCTTTGATGCTCAACCTAAGCGTATAGTTAGCCCTAACATATTGCCAAATTACTAAAAATACAAGCTGCTAATAAATAAATACTAAGAAGTATAAACTATTTAAATACTACCAGTTACTGCTAGTAAAACGGTTATACTGAATAACCATAAAAAAAATATATTGCTTACCTACGCAGAACAAGAGAGTCAAAACCAATGTAGTCTTCATGTTTGAGAATTGTATTTCACAATAATGTTCATCGTCAGTTTAGCTTTATATACTATAAGAACTCAACCACTTAACAAAAAGGACCACTTGACTAATTACATTTTTTTCTATTGTTAATACTCCCCACTACCCTTTTATATTTGTTAACTTTGATTTCCATAGACGATAAGGTGAAGTACTTACTTTAACATAATGAATATTTAAGATATGTAAAAACACTTCTGTAGTGTAGTACAGCAAATTTGATGGTTTACTGATATTAAATCTAGATAATATCAGTCAATATCATTAAGCCGTCTTATCTTAAATAATTATACAGTCTGAAAATTTGACATTGTCAGAGATCTAGAATGTTTAACCTCTACATATAAGTAGCATATTGGAAAATTTAAATTATTTTTCAGTAGGTTTTTCGTAAATTTAAAAATTACAAATTCTACTTATATCATCATCATCATCAGTGGAATTAGAGCTCGTTATGAGCCAAAGCCTTCTCCAGAACAATCTTCCATTCGCTCGTCTCTCTGACAACTCTTCTCCATGCTTTAACTGTTCCTCTGGTTCGTCTTCCAACTGGTCCTATTTGGTCGAAAATTTTTCTGATCATTGCATCTGCATCTCGCCTAATTACGTATGTTATTCGTCGAAGACGTGCTAATTTAATACATTTTACAACGTCAGGTTCCCCAAAACTTCTATATATCTCAAAGTTGTAGCGCGTACGTCACAAACTCTTCTTTTGGACTCCATATATTTTCCTTAAAATTTTCCTTTTAAAACGTTTAAGCAATTCTTGGTCGTTCTGTGTAAGTGACCACGTTTCTTACTCATATGTTATCACTGGTCATGTGAATCTGCTTGACGGTGAAGATTTGATCCGTTGTTGATCTATTGGGTCAGAAACCGTTTTGGTGGTTCCCAACTTTTTGTCATGAAGCTATTTTCTTGTGGCATTTTAAATTAATTACTATTTAACTGGGAATAAGCCACAATTAAAAATAAAAATACGTTTATTGACGTTTCAATTTCCACTTCGGAAATCGTTCTCAAATACAAACAGTAAATTAAACAAATTTTGTTTTTTGTTACATAGTGAAAAATTCTTCTAATAATTTAATTTTATCTGACTCATTTATATTGACAATTTAGACATACATTATGCATTTTAAAGTAGACGACTTTAAAATGATATTACCAATATTGTTGAGTTGCACTCTTGGGACGACTTTACTTATAAGATAGTTCATTCGATTACATGAAATCAACTTAAACTTGAGAATATCCGTCAGAAAAAAATCATAGCATGTAATTCGTCTTTAAAATGACCAACACATGACACGATGACAGTAAAATTTTCCTGTTAGTGATTCCATAATAAATTATGAGGGAAAAACCAGGAAAAACCCTCATAATACTATCCCGACATGGTAAGTATTTGTTCGTGCATATAGTTTACCTTTAATAAACACCAAAATTCTGATTTTATATGTTTCGTTATTTATTTATGTATTTTGAAAACGATTTCCGAGGTGGAAATTGAATCGTCAATAAACGTATTTTTATCTTTAATTGTGGCTTATTCTCAACTTTTTGTTCAGCAAAGGGGATTCATCTTCTGCAAAATACGTTGGACAATACTTTATATGCCACGTTAAGTAAAGTGATGCCTGTATAATTATCACACACACCATCATATCTCCCTTTTTGTGAAGAGGGTGCATTAAACCTAATTTCCACTCTGCGGGCGTTTCCTTCCGTAGCCAGATTTCAGTTACTAATTTATGCCTGTGTTTAAGAAGAGTGTCACCATGATTTTTAAAGAGTTGGGCAGGACGATTTTCGAAACCAGGGGCTTAGTTATTTTACAGTTTTAAAATGGCTTCTTTAATTTTTCTTTGGACATCTTTGTCTTAACGTGCTTTTATTCTGGGTTTGAATTCTTTTCTGCAGCTGTTTATTTTCTGGTAGAATTTTTGCGAGTTTTTTTTCTATCGTGGTGGTTAACAATCTTGTTTAGGGCGTTTTCGTATAAATCTTTCTTTTTCCTTCTCGTCGATTCTTGTCAGCTCTTTTGTATTATGTATTCTGGTCCTTCTTAGCATTTGACATACGAGCCCTGAGTTTTGTTCTTACAAGGTAGTGATCAGAGTCTATATTCTATATATGTAGAGAACCTCTACATGCTCTTACATCTAGTACGTCCGAGAAATGTCGACTATCAATTAGTACATGGTCAATTTGGATTTTCCTTTCACCGTCTGGTAATTACCATGTGGCTTTGTGGATATTTTTGTGAGAAAAACATATACTTACTACCACCATTTCCAATGATGCTGCGAGTTCAATCAGGCGTAAATCATTTTTGCTAGTAGCATGACGACTATGGTCGCTGATTGTGGGTCGGTAAATAGTATCTTGGCCGACTTAAGCGTTAAAATGACCAATAAATAATTTTTATGTCGTTGTTCTGACATGTCTCTAAGTGCTTTCCAGTTTCTCGTAAAATATGTCCTTCTCCTCGTCTTCTTTATCTTTAGTTTATCCCTTGGCCTTTAGTGGGAGCATGGATATTAATAATGCTGTAATTACAGAACCTGACTTTAATTTGGATTCTACATATCCTTTACTTATTGGATCAAAAGCTATGACTTTTAATTTCAATCGTTTATTCAGTATGAATCCCAAGCCAAAAATATGATTGATTACGAATGTGTTGCTTTTGCATTTATCAGCACAACATAGTTAAAACACCTTTGGATAGGTTACATGCCTAAGATAAACAAAATTTTAATCGTTTTTGGTTATCTTTTTAACATATATAAACTTATGCTATAGAATACAAGATGTCTGAATACAATTATAATTTGGATAAACTACTGAAACTTGTCTAAGTTACCACAAACCCTTGGGTACTTTAAAACCATCGTACCACAGTTCGGCGATGAGCTGTATTTCGAGCATTTTAGGATCAGCCAAAGACTGTCAAACCAATTGGCTGAACTCCTTAAAGTATATTACAGTGTTCCAGTGCCTTATTGGGAATAAGACAGACTCGTTTAAGAATGTCCTGATAACTTTACCCACTGCATTTTAAATTGTAAGAATAGTATCTTACTTTTTAAGCAACTTATCGCCCGAAATTATTAATGTTTTTAAAGCATATTTTTTTATATTTATTTATATACATTTCATAAGATTTTATAAGCAGTTTTATGTTTTATTAACATTTTCTCTAGTAATATTTCATTTTTCCCGAGCTGTTCTTCATTTTTCAAGTTTTTTTTAAATTATTTTAGTCTCTAAAACATAATTAACAAAAAACCCCTTTTTTCATTTTCTCCTAAAAATTGTTACCGTTGGTTTTTGTTATTTCATTTAAATATGGCCTCTTCACCATTTCCCACGTAGTCACTAGTAGATACTTCTGGTTGGAAATATAAAAACTCGTTCAAATCTATAAAACAAACATATTTATTGGATAGAGAAAAACCTTTACGTACCAAGCTAGAATTTACCCATTTCACAGGACATAAATTTATCCAAAAATTAAAATATTTAAAAATAAGCTCTTTTTCAAATCAGTCTAGGCTGTAAAATAAAACAAACCAAGCACTAACGACTTAATTGAAGCTTGTTCAAAATTCGTTCGGTGGTCGAGGTGGTCAAGGGGTACAACTTAATTAATATAAAGATTTTGAACTGATCCTGAAAGCGTCTATTACTCGCACTGCGAACGAAACTTATGCTATAGATGACACACGCATGAGACTGCGTTTACTACTCCACGTAGTGTGTTTGGAATGAAAAATAGTAAGTGGAAGAAGAGTGTGCAACTGTATATAGTTGTAAAAGATGCAGTACATATAATGTGTGTACACATAGGTATAAAGCTGTGATTCGCACGATTAATCGTAACAGTCGTTTCAGTCGTTTCTCATTTTTATCATACTCTGTACGATTTACCGCTCTATTCGTAGCCTGCGATAAGAAAGTTATCTTACCATTAAACTCATGTGCTCAAAGAAAAATAATGTTATTAGGGCCAGTTGTTTAAGGACAATGTCTACAGCGGCTCTACAAGTTATAACGGAATTACGGAATTAATTCCCATCGTTTTCATTAAGCACAAAAAAAAGAAATAGGAAATAAAAAAGAGAATTGACGATGAAAAAATGATAGGTGCAAATATAAGGTGCCGAATTATTATTTTGGGCAGTTTTCAAGTGGTCAAATTAGAATATAATCAGTACTCATTACAATAACTTATTTTAAATTGTTCTGTCAATAAAGTTTAAAAATAGGTATTATAACTCAGAAATAACTTTTAATATAATATGTCAAGAAACTCATTGAGTTTTTTTTATCTTTTTGTATTGTATTTAAATTTGTATTTATTCATCCTATATTTTTAAGATTTTTATTATTATTTTATTTATGAATGATATATTTACGTCACTGATAATTTACGTGCATCAGCACACTCTATATTTCTTATTTTTCTTTAGTTCATTTTTTTTAATTAAAACAAACTGCAGTAATTCCTTAATCAAATATTCTAAAAATTAATAAATACAAAAATCAATAGTTGACATTTTGTACTTGATATCCAAAGTTGTTAATTTTTTCCATTCTGACCCATATAATGAGTAGAATAAAAAAAAGCATGAATAAAAAATATAATTAGTGGGAAATAACTTTTGTTAATATTACCCCTAACATAATTTTTAATTGACACATAATTCACCAATAAAAACTGATTTATTATCCTCGCTATATACGTCTGCACAATCATGTTGTCAACTGTAGCACAATGACCATGCTATCCATCCTTCATGGAAGTTGATTAAAATTATTGGCAAAACACTGTTCATTATCTTTCAGTGACTCTGAGTCACTGAAATCAGAGTCTATTTTCTTGTCATTCTCACTTTTATTTAAAAACAGCCTTTTTTTTAAGCACTTTGCCAAGTGCCAAGTTAAAAAAAGTGCATTTGGAAACCAACTGAAATATTAGAGGACGACTCAGACGATGTAGGTGTTGCGATTGTAGGATTCTATGTTAACTGAAGAAGTGGTCAAATTTATAGATGTATTTTGTAGTGACCATTGTTGGGTTTGGTTTATTAATAAATTTGGGATTGCTACTGTTTGTGAGGGAAAAGAGAGGGTCGTAGAGGTGTAGGAAGAAAACAAGTTTCTTGGTTAAAAAACGTTTGTGAATGGACTCAGATACCAAATGCAGGACAAATATTCCATATTGCAGAAGATCGAGAAGCCTTCGCAATGGTGATCTCCAACATCGTAAAATTCCGATGGGGCACGCGAAGAAGAAGACTGTTTGTAATGCGATTTGAGAAGTGTATTGTAGATTATCTTGTTGAGTATGATTTATTGATGAATTTTGTCTCATTTCTCTTTGCATTGCACTATTATTGTGAAAATGGGTAGAAGGTGAAATATTTAGATAGACAACTAGCTGTCTGGTGTCCAGTTAATTTACATTTGAAACATGTATCGTTTTGGGCTACAAATGTTTTTTTTTATTAATACCTATGCGGTGTGTGTATACTGCTATCTGGTCACAAATGACCAATTATCAGTTATTTTCTGACCTAATATAATAGCAGCAAATACTTAAATCTAAGGGCTTACCCTGTGGCTTACTCTTATTTTATATATTAACAAATGCTCTACAACTAACATGCAATAACTTCAGATCACTATACTCTGCTTTTTACACTAAACTGTTACACATTTACACTAGCTCAAATGGTTTTGTCCTTATAAGTCTTCTCTTTAGTCCAGTGTTATCAGGAAGCTGGATTGCCTCGACATTCACATGACTATGCAGCCTTTGCTCGTGACTTCCTGCTGTTCTTTTGAATTTTCGATTATTTCGATCACAGTTTCCATACCCAGGTCCTGTTGGAGGTTCCTGTTACGGATATACCAAGGAGCATCAATAATGTTTCTCAGTACTTTGTTTTGAAATTTCTGGATAACATGTAGATTACTAGCTTTGGTACAGCCCCAGAGTTGGCACCCGTATACCAATACTGACCTTAGTACTTGCTTGTAAATGGATAATTTATTATGATTTGATAATGCTGAATTTTGTCCAATCAGCCAATACAATTTCTTATATCTAATATCTACCTCCCCTCTTTTTTTTGACATGGAATTTCCAGCGCAGCTTCGCGTCTAGGGTGATGCCCAAGTGTTTTGCTGATGTTGCATAAGGAATTCGGGTATCATTTATTCTAACTTGGAAATTTTCTATTTTTTTATTTGTAAAGTTAATGTGTGCAGATTTAGTCTCATTTAATTTATTTCACCATTTTCTGGTGCAGTTATGTACTTTATTTACTGATAGTTGCAACTTGTACTAGGTGCTGCTGTACAGGACCGGAGCTAAGACACTTCCTTGTTGCACGCCAGCTTTGATCTTCCTTAAGTCGGTGTACACTTCTTTGTGTTTTACTCTGAAATATCTACTCGAAATGTATGATTTTTAAATTTCTGAATACTGTTTAGGCATAAACGTTCTTAGTTTATAGTTTAAACCGTCATGCCAGACTTTATCAAACGCCTGTGCTACATCCAAGAAGATTGTAGAGCAGACTTTATTTTTATCTGTTTTTTCTAATATCTGCTATCTATAGTGGAATGTTGATTTCTGAAACCAAATTGATAATTTGGTATAAGATTTTTTCTTTCTATTATTGGTTTTAATCTTTTCAATAGAAGTTTTTCAAATAGTTTATGACATCACCGGAAGGAATGATATTGGTCGATAGGATGTTTCTTCATTAGGAGATTTACCTGATTTGGCGATCGTAATTACTTCGGCTACTTTCCAGAGTCTGGGAAAATATCTCAATCTAAAAGCAGCATTAATTAGGTGTGTCAGCTTAACTATGGCTTTTTTTGGTAGATTTTATAATAATTCTCCTGTTATGAGATCATATCCTGGAGCTTTCTTAGGATTTATATTCTCTTTTATCTCTGTTGATACTTCTCTAAGTGATGTCAACGTTATTCTTCCTTCAGTTTGGAATGGTTTTTCCGATCTCAGTTCTTTACCATCATTGTCGTGGGTTTGAACGTGCTTTCTTAATGATCTGCAAATCGTTCTGCTTTCTGTTTGTTACTTCTAGCCCAGTTGCCGTTTTCCAACTTGATAGGAGCAGAATGAATAGTTGGTCTCTTTATTCTTTTTGTTGCCTTCCATAAAAAATAATCTGAGTTCTAGTCAGCTGTTAAATTACTTAAAAAAGAATTAATTGTTGAATTTTTTATATTATGTATCTCCCTTTTTAGTTTTTGTGTAGCATTATTTAGACAAGTTTCGTCTCGTGGAGCTCTGTATTACTGCCATTTAGCACGACAAATAAGTGCCAAGAACACGTCTTTCTCGTTTGCTGGTCAAACACCGATTCTCTACATATGACATTAACTTCATAATTTATAGTTCTTTAGAATTCTAAAAGTCCTTTTTATATATAGATACCATTACGCTGTCTCTCCATGCATTGGGCATCATTTCTTCCTCGTATATCCTACTCATCATTTGCCACAAGTGATCCACATTAACCAGATATTTTTTTGGGATACATTTGACGTTTTTGGATCTAGTTCAAATTGGTATGGTTGTAAATTGCACAATATTATTTATCGACGAATCCAATGATAGAAAAATTTACCTAATTCTTAAAGATTATGTTGATGAAGATGACGAGTTAAAAAAAATTAGTCAGTTTCCGACTTTTGGTCTATGCTTACATACATTTAATTCCTAAAGGAGTTTAATTTTGTACATGTACTGACCCAAGTAGTAACTCAAATTTCGCTAAATATTTTATACAAGAAAGCATGAAATATTGACAAAAAAATGTGATTTTAATGCAGAACAAAATTATTGTATTTAAATATTTATTTTAGACATTTTTAAATCTACATATTTTTAAAAAATCCTTAATGAATCTCTAACACAATTCCAAATTTTCGCAAACTTCCTCAGGAGTATGTTCTTGTAGCTGGTCATAAATTCTATCAACTTTTGGGAGCAAATTATGTTGACAATATTCTCTCAAGTCATCTGGTAAAACAGCGCATAATGTGTCTGCGTTTCTTTCAACTTCATCCTATAATAACAGAAAAACGGTAATTTTAGTTTAAAGTATAACTTTATAAATTTAGACTAGGTATTTAAAAATAAAAGTTAAGACTATGAGTAATGTTAATAAGATATTGATCAATGAATAAAAAGTAATTTTATATTTGTAAAATAATAGAGAGGACGGTTAGTAAAATAAGAAACATCCAAATAAAAATGCAAAAAGTAAGTATAAAAACACTGAGATAAATGAAAAATACAACAAAATATATACTTCTAAGATATGTTATTTTATGTAATAATTATCATACAAAACTTACAGATGACAAGATTTTCAAAATGTGCAAAAAAACAAACTTACAATATAGACAGAAACGCAAATAAATATATATCAAAGAAATTCTTTAAAAAGAGTCCATCAATTATGACTTCTGATGTATAATTTTAATAAAATATAACAAATTGCAAGAATACTGACAATCGAATAGATTACTTATATCGGAAGCAGTATAAAAATTAAGAAAAAATATATTTGTACAAGTGATGGTCTTACATCGGTCAAATTGGTAGAACTTTTAACAAAGATATAGCAGAACATACAAAGCCTTTCAATAATAAAAAAAAACAGATTTTGTATACAAACTTCACCTTCTAGATTATAATCATTCTTTTAACGAAGGATTTTAAATTCTTCACATCCAAAATAAAGACCTTAAGCTATCTTTATTAGATATAATCAATGAAAATTAACAATTTAGAAAATACAGATTTCATTCTGAATGACAAATTTAAGACAAACAATTCCTCTCTCCTTAATGTATTTAGTTAAAAACTATAAAGTGTAAACAGATAAGAAAAATTGAGAAAGACACTCTGCCGAAACAGCTATAGTCATAAGAGTTTATAATACATTTTGTAGAAGTTTTGAAAACCAAGTTTTTAGTCTGTTATTATTATATATTTGTAGATTCTTACACAAAGATTTTATTTTATTCAAAATATGCACGTAATATTGCAGGTTTTATATATTTTTTAATTATTAGTAATGAAAATCGATTATATTAATGCCAGTTATACAAAATGTACGTAAAACATTTGATAACTATAGTGTTATTATAAAACTTACCAAGGGTATTCCATCTTCGACTAAATCCTTGATAACAGTTGTAAATAATATACAGTTGTCGCAATCAAACCTGTAGAAACAAAAGAGTTTTTTATTAATTTAATTAACATAGACTTTTTGGACCATTTTTTAGAATATTTAGTTTATTGAGGTTATTATTATTGAGGTCTGCAATAGAAACTCAGTGCATATTAAACAATCTTCGAAATAAAACTAACAGAGCTCAAACATTTTCTCTTCTAAATCCTCAAAATCCACATGAATAATTTATTACTATGCCAAAATTTTTGATTGTGCAACCCATGACATTTTGATAAAGAGGCTAAATTTCTAGGGAATTCGAGATACTTTTTTAAATTGGCTTCAATACTACTTGGGAAATAGGAAATAACAAGTTAGAGCAAATGATCCTCACTCTAGTCAAAAAAGTATTTACGTAGAGCACCACAAGGTTCAGTATCGCGTCCTCTGAGTTTTTGTTATTCTTATAAATGACATTATACTAACTTATATAATAAACTCTAACCTCTTGCATGCAACTATAACTTATGATCCACTTAAAATAACAACTTGAACCGACTCTAGAAGCATTATCTTAAAAAAGAGCTCTTCAACCCTTGCTTCTGAATAACAGTCAGATAGTATCGTTAATTCTATAAACATTTCTTGGTATTTTTATAGACAGTAACCTTAAATGATCCATTCATATCGATTTGTTAAGTAAGAAACAAGTTTTAGCTTGCTATGCACTAAAATCTGATTTGAACAAAATCAATTAATTATTCTTCAAAATATCATATTTTTCTTTATTCCAGTCTGATTTTTGATATGATCTAATTTTTTGGGGTTCTAGTTAATCTCCAATAGGCCGGACTAAATCTTTAAACAGATATTATTTAGGAAATTTTAACAATAAAATTTATTTTTGATAAAACTTGATGGCAGATTGGCAAACATTTTAATGGCAATTAACTTTTATTTGTACGATTTTACTTACTCAGGCTCAGGCTCAGGCTCGTCGGTAGGCTCGGGTTCAGTGGTTCTTTTGGCAAATACGGTTAGACCTAAAAGTAAACAATGGCTTTTTTTTGTTAGGAATATTTGGAATGAAATAACTTATCTTAAAATTTTTGTATTTTTAAATTTAATAAAATGTGGTACGTTACAAATGAATCCAGTATCTGTAACCACATACGCAAAAAATACAAATAAACAAAATAACAATAAATTAAATTTTTGTTATATTTAATAAAATATGTTTAAAGATATACCAAGAAGTTTTTAAATAATCTTAAAAAAGCAAAAATAACGAATAATGCTTAAAAAATATACTTAAATAAAATAGCAAAAAACTAAAAAGAATATAAAAAATGAAGGAGATTAGTAAAAAAATTTGTTACACAATCAAAAACAGACAAAAGTACAAAATTAAAAAAAAAGATAAAAACAAACAGTAAAGATAATTAGAAACTGTTTAATGGGGTTCTAAGATTAACGAAAAAATCGTAAATTTAAGGCAAAAAAATGAAGAGTAAAACGAAATTATCACACATGAAAATAAAATAATTAATAGGTCGAGAGAATATTTTCAAGATATACTATAAACTTATTGCTATCAAAAAGAAAATACCCTGTTACAGTGGTTTGGTAAGTAAGCCTGAAAACCGGTAGCCTAGAAATTATACTACAATAAAAAATTTATCTAATGTCTGAGGATTGTGTTATCACCCATACACTAGTATTGGGAACTCCAGTGGCAACGTTTTCATCATTTGGCACCATAATTGAGAAATCGCAACGCAGATTTAAAAAAGACTCCATGATTATTTATTTACATCAAACAGATTATAACAAAATATCAGCAAACAGAAAAAAAAATGTATTTAATAAATATAGACCTTAAAAAAACATTTTATACAATACAGAGACACAAATTATAATAAAAAATAGGGAAGAGAGGTTTTAATAGCAAAATAATAATAAAATGAACATCAAAAACCATTAACTAAAATTAAGGATTTGACACAAGGAGACAAGTCCAACGCTAATTATTGTATACATGGCATGAGATAATTAAAAAATGTAACATAAAAGGGAAAAAGATGCATGTGCGTTATAGAAATTTAAGATTAAAAATTTCGTCATATTGGATAAAATAAAGAACAACTTTAAATCTATTTAGAAATATGCAATGATTGACTTACAAAAATACTGAATGACAATTAGTAAAAATAATATAAAGAGTTATACTGATTGGTGAAAATTAAAGATAAGAAGAATGAGGAAATTAAATCAATATAATAGGCTTTTATTAAAATTTGGTTGCGAGTTGTAAGTTCTAACAGAAACTGTTAGATGTACAACCTACACGTGTAGTTAGACCTAACATATTGCCAAATTGCTAATAATAATAATAATCATCTGAGTTTCTACTGTATATTTGTGGCTTTAACAGCTTGGTTATTTTTTCGCCTCTTAAAATTGCCTCCTTGGTTTCTGACCCTGAGACACTCAGTACATCCAGTTGATCTATACAAAAGTACACAGATAAAAAGCAATAATAAGTAGTATTCATTATTCAAATATTACCAATAAAGAATAATAAAACGGTTCTAATAAATAAACATAAAAAACATTTATTACTTACCGACGCAGAACAAGAGAGTCAAAACCAATGTAGTTTTCATGTTTGAGAATTGTATTTCACAATAATGTGCATCGTCAGTTTAGCTTTATATACAATAAGAAGTCAACCACTTACACAAAGGACCACTTGACTAATTACGTTTCTTGTTATTGTCAATACTCCTCATTACCATTCTATATTTGTTAACTTTGATTTCCATAGACGATAAGGTGAAGTACTTATTATAACATAATGATCATTTAAGATATGTAAAAAACTTCTTATTTGTAATAAAGAAAATTTGATGTTTTACTGATATTGAATCTACGTGATATCAGTCAACATCAATTCTTATAGATAAGTCATCTTATCTTGAATAATTCTACAGTCTGAAAATTTGACATTGTCAGAGGTCTCAAATGTTAAACCTCTAGATATGAGTAGTAAATTAGCCCTTCGGTGCACGGGTGATAATTTGATACACGATTTGAAGGAACGGGTTGGGTCTGAGAAGCCGAAAAATTAAACTAAGCTAAACTTAAAATTTGTTTATGTTTAATTTTGTAACGACAGGTTTGCGTTGCATATATTAGAACTACTACTGAAGACAACCTACATGTGCATAAAAAAAATGAACTGCTATTATAATATTAAAACTAAACATATAAAAGAAAATACATACTACAATATGGCAGATGTTTAAAGAACACCTTGTATATAACTTATTCAGTCATTTTATCAATGAATATGCGACTAAGAGGTACGGTATATTCTAAGCAAATCAATTTTTTACAGTAGTGACACATGAGTTTTACGATCTCTACAAAAAGCACAATGCCCTCTTTTGTTTTGCAATTCCGCAGGTGTTTCTACTGTTCCAACACCACTGAGTTTACTCAAGCTCTCTTATATCTCGTGCCAAATTAGTCGATTGAGCTCTTGCTTTTATATTGTACATCACTAACTGACGACTTAGTTCTTTAAAAGAAAATATTCTTCTTTTGCTTGTTTTTAGATCCGGTGTGTTACTTCTCTGTATCACAAATGCATTTATTGCAGCAACATCAAGCAATGCATAAAATTTGACTATGGGCCAGCGTTTTGTACTTCTTGTGACAATATAGGAACGTCGAAGTTAATCAACGGTGTCCACACCACCTTTCGTAGGGTTATAGAACATTATTGCTTCAGGTTTACTTTCGTCACCCGTTTTCGATCGATGGCATCATGGTGGGTTGATAAAGACAACATGTTTTTTTGGTTTTTGTATATAGTACAATATTGTCATATCTTTGGTAAATCCAAACATAGTTGATTTTGGGGGTCTGTTATTCATTAAAAATTCGGTTGGGATGTGCCTTTTGTTTTTCCGTAGGGTGCCTACAATTGTTTGTGCTGACTATGATTTGTCGGTAAGTTTTGTGCGATTTCAATTGATGTACACCAATTGTCCATTGCGACATTTCGGTTGGATCTGGAGATTGGTTTGCAAAGCCGCTCAACCACGTCGTTGACTGCAAAATTGATAGAATGTGGACCTGGTGGTTGTGTACCGGCATATATTTCTAATTATTAAGTATAGAACGTGCGAGAATCCACCAAGGAAAATACCTTCAGACCGTAACGGGCCGGTTTTTTTGGAAGGTACATTCAAAAACTACAGCGACCTCTAAAGCCTAAAAGCATCTCATCGATAGTGACATATTGGCCAATGGTATAATATTTTTTAAAGTTTTTAACTACATCCTCGAATACGACTCTAACTGCTGCAAGTTTGTCTACTTGTGTCCGTTCGTCCCTTGTACGAATATCATCTAGGCGTAAGCACTTAATAAGAAATCGAAATCTGCGGAGAGCCATCATTGCCGAAAATATGTCAATGCCCGTACCATTTTTTTCCAAAACTCAAAAATTGAAGTTCTACCTCCACAGTAAACTCCAGCTAACTTAAGCAGACCAATCAGAGGTTTAAGTTCACATATATTTGTTAGCCTCGCATCGGAACTGTCTTTATATCTCACGGACACACGCTCGATATATACATTAGTACATTCAACAATATGTTTTATAATTTTGTCATTATAAAAAAAGTTCCCAGCATTCTTTGTCAGTTTTGCAACTTTTTGCTTCACGAATAACTCCAGGAAGTTTTGTTATGATATTTTCTCGTCTAGTTCTAAAATTTCGTGATCCGCATATTATACTATTTTATTTCATTCCATTTTTGGTATTGTAATAAAGATATTGGTTTGACTTATCTTGTGGAATACATTCCTGTACGTTTAATTTGGTGTCTGATAAATCCAATTCAGACTCTGAGTTATGATTAGCATCTTCATGTTCTAAGTTGCCAACTATAGACTCATTGGAATCTGAATTTTCCTCCTCGTCGGTTGCAACTTCCTTGTAGAGACGTTGCAAATGTTTTGCCTCTCTCTCGTAAGAATATATTGTTTTGCTAAGCTCTAAAAACAATACACTGCAAATTTTGTCTTGTACTTTCATAAAAAAAACTTACATTAAGGAACGGGTTGGATCTGAGAGAACGAAAACAGATATATCATCGACAGTATTGCTTCGTAACTCGGGGTGAATCGTGATGTTTTTCGTAGTTTTTTGACTATAAATCGTTTGAAGTAGTTCTAAAAAATGTCAAAAAATTAATTTAAATACTTTAATATCTTCAGCATAAGAGATTCTAATAAAAGTTTTAAATTTTACTTCGCCCCTACGTTTGGGGTAAAACCGGACGTAGCAATATTTTGTATTATAAATCGTATTCGGCCGCGAATAAGAGTTAATTCGGACAGAAAAAGATAACACACTTTTAAACAGAAAAAGAATCATACGAAAAAAAACATTTTAAATTTGAAAAAAAAATTATTTTGACAAAGCAGCATGAATATAAAATAAAACAGGGCTATGTAATTTTAAACACATTCTATAAAATAAGACTACCAAAAAACTCAATATTCCACATTTAAACTAAAAACTAGAAAAAATTTCAGTTCGACGAGGAGCTGTATTTCGGGCATTTTAGGATGAACCAAGGACTGTCAAACAAATTACTGAACTACTTAAAAGTATATTACAGTGTTCTAGTGGCTTATTGGGAATAAGGCAGGGTCGTTAAGTAATGTCGCTGATGGATTTACTCTCTGCATTTAAAGTTGTAAGAAGAGTATCTCCCTTATTAAGCAACTTATCGCCCAAAATTATTGATTTAATATTGATGAATAAATATTTTTTTTATGTTTATTTATATACCTTTCATACAATTTTACAAGCAGTTTTATATTTTAATAACACACCATTTTTTTAGTTTCTTAAAGGTCATTCACATAAAACCCATTTTTTCATTGTTTTGACAAAGTCCTAAAAATTGTTATTGGATGTTGTTGTTATTCCTCCTAAATATGGCACCTTCACCATTACCCACCTAGTCACTGGTAGATAGCTCTGGTTGAAAATATAAAAACTCATGCAAATATATGAAACAAACATATTTATAAGATAAAGAAAAACCTTTACACAAATCTATCCAAAAATTAAAATATTATTTACAAATAAGCTCTTCGACACATTAGGCTGTGGTGTAAAATAAATCAAACCAGGTACTAACGACTGAATTGAAGGTTGTTCCAAACTCGTTAGGTGGTCGAGGTGGTCAAGGTGGTCAAGGGGTATAAGCCTATTACTATAAGGATTTTAAACTGATCCTTAAAGCGTCTGTTATTCGTACTGCAAACGAAACTTATTTTATAAATGTCACACGCATCGGATTGCGTTTACTACTCTACGTAGTGTGTGTGAAATGAAAAATAGTAAGTGGAAGAAGAGTGTGCAACTGTATATAGCCATAAAAGAGCGCAGTATATATAATGTATGTACACATAGGTATTAAACTAGTGATTCACACGATCACTCGTTACAGTCGTTTGTCCTTTCTTATGCTACTCTGTGCGATTTACCGCTAAGTCCGTAGGCTGCGATAAAAAGTTATCCTACCAATAAACTCGAGTGCTCAAAGAAAAATAATGGTATTAGGGCTAGTGGTTTAAGGACAATATCTACAGCGGTTCTACAGGTTATGACGGAATTACGTAATCAATTCCCATCGTTTTACTTGAACACCAGAAAAAAGAAATAGGAAATAAAGAAGAGAAGTGACCATGAAAAAATGATAGGTGCAAATAATCGGTGCCGAATTATCATTTAGGCAGTTTTAAGTGATTAAATTAGCATTATAATCAGTACTATATACTTGACAACTTATTTTTAATTGTTCTGTCAATAAAGTTTTAAAATCTCATTGAGAAAATTAATTGAGAATTAAATTAAAACGCATCAAGATTTTTTTATCTTTTTGTATTATATTTAAATTTGTGTTTATTCATACTAACTTTCTAAGATTTTTATTTTTATTGTATTAATGAATGATTTATTAACGTCACTGATAATATACGTGCATTCTAAATTTCTTGTTTTTCTTTAGTTAATTTTTTTGTTCATAGTGAAAACAAACTGAAGAAATTCCTTTATTAAATATTCTAAACAATAATAAATACAAAAATCAAGTTGACATTTGTATTTACTTGATAAGCAAACTTTGGAGTTACTGAAATCAGAGTTTCTTTTTTTGTCTTTCTCACCTTTATTCACCCACACCCTCTTCTTTTTAACCACTTTCTCTTTACTGGTTTTATTTCCGTCTTTAAACAGGTTGACTGCCACAAAAAATGTTTAAAAAAGCCCATAATGCAAATTTTAAAAAAGTGCATTTGGCAACCAACTGAAATACTTTAATTCCTAATATTTCACCAATTTCATTTATTAGTCAAAATTTTTGAAAGAATATTTTAACGGTCGAATTCGATTGCGGTTATTTGAAATCAAAAACCGGTCATAATTATTAAGGGGCCTATCGTATCAAAAAATATAATTAAAAACAATATCTCGTTAACATTTTAAAACATAAAGATACATAAAAAAATAACTCTTTTAGTATTTTTAAAATAATAAGTACAATTTTACAAAAATAAGTATTTTATTTAAATAATAAAGATATTTAAACACACAAATGTTTATTCGGAATCAGTGATATGTAATATCATATATATTATCAATGATGATACTAGAATCCTCTTCATGGTCATCATCTTCGACTTTATTGTTGTCAAAACTGATTGGATTCGGTGTTGTTGAAATTAAAATGGTCTTTGCTTCATCGGAAATTGGCAAGATTTGCTGCTTATTCTTTGACCGACTACAACTGATAAAATGCTCCAATGTCAGAAGTAATCTATTTAAAACATCTCCGTTACAAGCAATTCTTGAAAACTTTCGTAAAAAGTCCACCCGATATTTGCGAAAATGATTATGTGCTCCAGCGGCCTTCTCGGACAATTGCCCTATTGGCAAAATTGACCGTTTGATCTTCTGCGCTCCATGCATTGACAATATTGTCACCTGCGCTCCATATAATTTGACACTAAAGTTTTGCAGTATATTGGGCATAATTTTTAAACTTTTGGTGATCAATCTCATGAACACTTGATATTACCTAAATAATCACTTTAAACCTGGTAATTAATTCTCCATTGATGCCTGTAATGCGAGAAGAGCATTCTGTGCTTTAAATAAACCTCCTAGACGTATTTTCATTATAACTTTTTCCATAGCCTGCTTTTGAAATATCAACAAGTAGACTTATTTCAGCTCAAAAACATTTCTGAATTTTTTCATTTTCTTCCACTATTTCTTCTGGTGTATGAGCTTGTCACTTTTTTATGGGTTCTTTATGGAGTAGTACTGAGAACCCAAACTGTAAAATTCGCATTGCATAGTTGATGGAGTATTCGTTGCGGATGTTGCACTGTCTTTAGTCTCTATCAGATATTTTGCCTGCTTTTTGATGGATTCTATTTCTTCTTTAGTTACATCTTCCGTTTCGTGGACAAATCGAGCTCTGATAAGTCTGCAAAATCTCACCGAAGAAGAAGAAGGATCCTGTAGAATGATTTTTATTGCTTTGCCATTAACAGAAACAACCAACCTTACTGGAACAATCGAGATCATAAATATATGTAAATTATCATCTGCGACTTTTTCAAATTTTTGCTTAAATTGAGTTGGGTGTGATCCATCACATCCCCATTTCGATATTAAGATTAGGTGTTGCTTTTCAGTGTAATTTATTTTATCTAAGTCTTCTTTTAAATATTGCATAAGGCGCAAAGCTGTATGATCCAGCAAAGCTTGTAGTTTATAATATTAAAATTGGCCTCTTTAATAGTTATTTTGTCACCATCTGGGTCTTTCTATCTATCTATAGCCCAAAATCTAGTCATGTGTTGAATATAGGCCTCTACCATTTGTCTCCATTTGTCTCTGTCTTCTGTTAGTCTTTTCCACATTGGACCTGCGCTTTGCACAATGTCATCTTTTCTCCTCATTTTCGATCGACCTTTTGACCTTCATCCAAGGCTCTATCGAAAATTGGTTCAGATTTTCATAAGAAACCTTATTAATAAAAATGGGGTCCTGGCTGAAGGATGCTAAGCGGGCTAGTTCATCTGCATCTTCATTTCCTTGTATACCTGAATGTGATGGAACAAACATAAAGTCAACAGTGATCTTATGATTATTTAGAATTTCTATTTCTGATTGGATATGTTGGATAGGCAATTGGATTATTGGTATATAAACGTTTGACAGTGTGAAGTGAGCTTAGTGAATAGGTTATTATGAGAGACGGGGACTGTTTCGATTGTTTTATGTGGTCAGTTGTTATCAACAGGTCCTCGTAGACACTTCGTCTCAGGACCATATGAGAGTCATACGCCGCCATGTTACCTATCCAACGGTAACTTAACCATCACAAATTATAAATACTAATAATGTAAAACAACTTTAAATTCAAAACATTTAAAGGGTTTTTACCCATATATTTTGGTGGCTACTAGCATGTACAACCGTTTGCACTGATGATGGATTGTTTAATCCGAAAACGTTTTGCAATGTGTTTGTGATAGCCCGTTTGGGGCATTTTTATATACCTTTTATAAAGGATTTTAAACAAATTTTTTTTTATGTAGATAAGTGCTTGTAATATTGCAAACAACTCTGCAATGTATGGCGAAGTAATGGGATTGAATTTAAATTTAAAGGATGTATTGGGTGTGAGTGTGATTGCACCAACACCGTCTGAAGATTTGGATGCGTCAGTGTATATCTTATAATGATTTTTATAAGTTTCCATTTCTATTAAGAATGATTGTTTAATTAGGTCTGTTATAGTCTCACTTTTTTTATATATACTAAGGTTAGTATTAATCTTAAGAATTGGTATTAACCAAGGTGGAGACGTTATGAAATTTGTTGGGGGAATTTCAGAAAATTCAAGATGTAGGTCATGAAGGTTTCTTTTAACTCTTTTGTAAAATGGTAAATCTAGTCTTGTTGTAGAGAAAATGTCTTGGAATCGATCTGTGAACGTATTTGTATAAGTAGGATGTTCTTTATTACTAGCTATTTTAGAAGCATATGAGAGAGAAAGGTATTTGCATCGTAAACTTAGGGGTGGTTCTCCTTGTAAGCATTGTAAACTTTCAACTGGTGTCGTTAGAAACGCACCTGTACGTATTAGTAGAGCTGTGTTTTAAACAGTTTCTAAGGTTTTCAATACTAATACTTTGCTTGATGAATAAACTATCGCACCATAGTCGAGTTTGGATCTAATTAAAGATTTATATACATGTAATAGTGTATTTTGATCTGCTCCCCAGTTTTTGCTGGAAATAGTTAGTTTCACAAAATTTAATTTTGCTTGGCATGATTTTTTAAGTTCTTCTGTATGTTTTTTCAGGAGAGCTTTTGTTTGAAAACCAAACCTAAAAATCTGATATTATTTGTAAAACTGAGGGTTTGATTATATAGCTTCAGATGTGGAGCTAAAGTGTTATGTTTTCTTGTGAACAAAATATATATAGTTTTTGTCTGTAAAAATTGTAATCCGAGAGTCCTAGACCATGATTCTAACTGGTTGATTGTTTGTTGTAAATGTTTTTGACTAGATGTAGAGTTTTTTCGTTTGGCAACCAAAACTAGGTCATCAGCGTATAATCTTCCTTTAATAATCGGTGAGTGTTGTTGAAGTATGTCGTTTATGGCTATTAGAAAATGTGTTGAGCTTATAACTGATCCTTGTGGTACTCCGTTTTCTTTAACTTTTTTATCTGAGTTAACGTTGTCTAATCGAACTATGAATCTACGAGATTAAAGAAAATTTAAATAAATTTTAACATATTATTGAATTAGTTTCCATCGCTGAATTATATGTCAATTCAAATTATGTTAGGGGTAATATTAGTAAAACTTATTTTACTCCTTAGATGGAGTAGAATGAAAAAAATTAACAACTTTGCATATCTAGTACAAATGTCAACTATTAATTTTTGTATTTATTACTTTTTACAATATTTGATTAAGTTATTTCTGCAGTTTGTCTTCATTTTCAAAAAATAATTGACTAGAGAAAAACAAGAAATGCACGTTAATTATCAGTGACGTAACTAAATCATTCATAAATAAAATAAAAATAAAAATCTTAAAAATATAGCGCCTATAAGCACAAATTTAAATACAATACAAAAAGATAAAAAAAACTCAATGAGTTTGTTGACATATTATATTAAAAGTTATTTCCGAGTTATATTACCTATTTTTAAACTTTATTGACAGAACAATTAAAATTAAGTTCGCAATTATATAGTACTGATTATATTCTAATTTGATCACTTGAAAACTGCCTAAAATGATAATTTGACACCTTTATATTTGTACCTATTATTTCTTCGTGGTCGCTTCTTTTGTTTATTTCCTATTTCTTTTTTCTTGTGTTCAAGTAAAACAATGGAAATTTTTTACATAATTCCGTTATAACTTGTAGAGCTGCTGTAAATATTGTCCTTAACCCACTGGCCCTAATACCATTATTTTTCTTTGAGCACTCTCGAGTTCATTGGTAGGATAACTTTCTTATTGCAGACTACGGACGGAGCGGTAAATCGCACAGAGTATGATAAGAAAGGACAAACGACTGAAACGACTGTAAGGAGTGATCATGCGAATCACAAATTTAGTATCTCTGTGTACATATATTATACAGTTGCACACTCTTCTTCCACTTACTATTTTTCATTCCACACACACTACGTTGAGTAGTAAACGCAGTCCCATGCGTGTGTCATTTATAACATAAGTTTCGTTCGCAGTACGAAAACTAGACGCTTTCGGGATCAGTTCAAAATCCTTATAGTAATCGGGTTGTACCCGTTGACGACCTCGACCACCGAACAAAGTTCGAACAACCTTCAATCCAGTCGCTAGTTCCTGGTTTGTTTTATTTTACAGCCTTGCCTGATTGGACAAAGAGATTATTTGTAAATAATATTTTAATTTTTGGATAGATTTATGTCCTATGAAATGGGTAAATTCAAGCTTGGTACGTAACGGTCTTTTTTTATCCTATAAACATGATTGTTTTATAGATTTGAAAGAATTTTCATATTTTCAAACAGACCTATCTACCAGTGACTACGTGAGTAATGTTAAAGATGCCATATTTAGGTGGAATAACATAAGCCGGTCAGATAGCTCAGCGGGCTGTGCGGCTGCCTCTCATTCGCTTCACTGTCGAATGGTTTAGTGGATGTGGGTCGAGCCCCAGCTTGGTGTACAGAAAACAAAAAGTCTAACGCAGCAGTTTAAAATTCTAGATGAATCTGCGGCTTAGACTAGGATATGCTGGGATCTGATCGGCCTATGGTGGAGCAGTACGGCAAGAGATAAGGGCTTGCGGCTCGGTGATACTCCTCCATAGATCCCTACCGGACGGGCGTAACGCCTAAAAAACCGGATATATATATATATATATATATATATATATATATATATATATATATATAACATAAGCCATCGGTAACAATTGTTAGGACTTTGTCAAAACAATGAAAAAAGGGGTTTTATATTAATGACGTTTTAGAAACTAAAAAAATTTAAAAACAACCTTGAAAAATAAAGAAAAGCAAATGTATATAAATAAACATAAAAAAATATCTATGCTTAAAATTAATAATTCCGGGCGATAAGTTGCTTAACAAGTAAGATACTATTCTTACAATTTTAAATGCATTGCATAGCTTTGTGCCCTCCAAAATTAATTGGCATGACCCTGGTCTACCTGGCCTTTCGGCATACGACCGTTAGCGCTCCCGCTGCCCCTACGAGTCCGACACCAATTGGAGGTGGCACGATGCCGAAACATCGTGGGGCTCCACCTCCCCCGTAGTACCTGTGTTGCAAGTCACGCCACCCTTTCGTGAATCCTCCCCCGGAGGCGAAAAGGCTCGCACGTAGACAAGTCGCCGCCGAGGAATCGCCCCTCTATCACTCGTTGATTATTCCGAGGTGTGGTACGTGCCGAGTTTCCCGCTCCCCCTTCCCCGGTGTCAGCTTCCGTAGGTGCATACGTACCTGGCTCGTTCAACCACACCCGGCTCTTGTGGAAAATGAAAGTAGAGTGGTCACACGAGGTGCTCGTCTCGGATACTAGGAATGTAGACCGGTGACTGAGATGACTAAGCATCTTCGTGCGTTTCTACCAACCCGACACCTCAAACGACGGCCCTTCACCTCTCATATCCGACCATTAGTCACCTTTTACGACAGGCAGGGTCTTCTGGCCCCGGCCTTATTCTTATCTCCTCGAGCCGGAAGGAGAGAGGGTATTTTTATCAGCAACATTCCTGAATGAGTCTGCCTTATTCTCAATAAGCCACTGGAATACTGTAATATACTTTAATTCAGCCAATTGGTTTGACAGTCTTTGGCTTATTCTGAAATGCTCAAAATATAGCTCATCGTCGAACTGTGGTACGACGGTTTTAAAGTACCCAAGGGTTTGTGAGAACTTCCAGAACAGAAAAATTCCAATAGGTTAGAAAATTCCAATTGCTAGAAATGAAATAGTAAAAAGATAACCAAAAACGTTTAATATTTTGTTCATCTTATTTGCATTTGCGTGTAGTATCTCTTGGTAAATTGTAAAGAGTTCTCCTGTTAATATAGTTTCCATTTTTAGTTTTAGCCGCGACTGTGTAATATCCTGTATAATCGGAATGGGAGTTAATTAGATCTCCGAAAAGTTGTACAATAAGATTAGGGTTAGTATTTTTTTTTAAATTGTAATAGACAGCTAGAATTGTTATAATCCAAGGTGAAGATGAAGATATATTAATTTAACGATCGTAAAATAGTTTCGAAACACAATTCAGATTTCTGCTTTTATCTGTGCTTTCTAAAAATTGCAAAGCAAAACAGACGTTGATAAAGGTGTTAAAAGAGACGTGGGGAATCTAAAATTTGCATTCCACGACACATCTTTTCAACTAAGCAGAAATCCTTAGCGAATTGGTTTCTTGTACTCGTACAGAGTAAATCCGAAAAAAGTGAAAAAGACAGCAAATATTTGATTTCACGCAAACAGCGCCTTTGTATCTGTTAAGATAGAACACCTTTGAATAACTGTTCTGATGAGACCTATTAGGTCGAAATACGTATCAACAGATACAAAGGCGCTGTTTGCGTGAAATCAAATATTTGCTGTCTTTTTCACAATATATTAATTTATTAATTTAAGGGTGAAAATTGTCTTCAGTTAAGTACGTTTATTGCATCACAAATTTTGCGGGAATATGGAAAATTGAACTTTGAAGAGTCGTTAGCCATGAATATGCCTAAAATGTTATTTATTGAAATTCTATTATATAAAGTTATGGTAGACGTGTAATTAAACTTTAATAGCTGCCTACAAAGCTTGTATGCCATTTACTGCGGTTTTTCTGTACGGTGTGAGTATAATCCTTTTTATGTTTTTGTACTGGCAGACGTATATACAACACGTCTGTAAGCAATTTTGGAACTAATTAAGGATATGTATAATATGAGTAGTGTTTTACCGTTGGCACCCGATGTTTTATGAGCTAGGTATTATAACAAGTTAAGGCCATCTTGACATAAAAAAACTAACTGCTGGATATAACATTTACAATCTAACTCTTGATCAAATATTACTCATAGAAATTTTATTTCGTTTGTATAGAGAAGGTTTTGGTTTTCAAGCTTTAGATTCGATTTATCTTTAATGTTCCTTTTAAATATAATGTTCCTTTTAAAAAATATTATTTTTTTTTGTTTTATTAGAGCAAAACCTGAAACCGGTTTTAAGAGACTAATTAGTTTATTTAAGTGTTCTTGTAATATTGATGCTGATCCTTGTGATATTTCGTTTTATTGTATTCTAAGATAGGGTATAGCACCATTTGCTCGAACTTGAAATGTTCTTTGAGTTTATTATACAAAAGATTGTTTATGTAGGTCAAAATTTTTTCTTGGTTTTCAAATTTGTTTAGATTAAATAATATACGACATTTCCATACTGTATTAAATGCTTTAGGTACGTCATACATTTTTGCCATACATTTTTGATTATTTTTAAAAGCTTCGTGAACAGCGTTTGTTAATGAACAAACTATGATAAAGAACATGTTAATGATATGAGATGATAAGATTTTGTATGTAATTGAACTTGATTTAGTAATAGGAATAACAATGGCATTTTTCCAGATTTTTAAAAATTATTTTTGTGACCAAACACTAATAAAAATTTATAGTACAAGTTTTTGAGCTTCTATGAAAAGTTTCTTAATAAATTGTATTGGTATGTCTTCTGGACCGTGTAAAGTATATCTCATGCTATGCATGTTGATAACAGCTAATTCATTTACTATATCCTGTGGATAAGTTTAGTAACGTCCCTTCTTTTTCTAGACTCACGATTTGTTGGATAGTATGCTGTCCTGTTATTTTTTAGCTTGAAACATTTAAATACCAACCCTGAAACATTTGAAGAGAACTAGGAAAATTTACCAGAAGTTCATCTAAAAAAATAATAAATATATTATTAAATAATAATAATACTTTACAATGAACAAAAATGAAAAGCGGTAAATCAGCTGGAGTAGATGACAATACAGTAAAACTGCTTAAATATATTGGCAAAAAAAAACTTAAAAATCTTAGCGCATATATCTCATAAAACCGTCCCAAATCAAGATACATATTAGACCTTTGGAATACAGCAAATAATAATTCTTATAGGCAACAAAAATATACCTTAGCCCCATAAGTATACTATTAATTATATTCAAGCTGTTCAAAGAAATCATCAACAACAGATTGACAAGTTATTAGATACTGCATAGTTAAGATGGCTGGCTTTAAAATTAGATTTACTAGTCTGTAAAATCCATCCAATCCACAAGAACTAATGAGTAGAGCTAAAAAATAGGAATTACCGCTTGTCCTAACCTTTTTAGACTTAAAAAAGACTTTCAGTTCTATACATCACAGGAAAGTAATAAAATTTTTTAACAACTAAAGCACTGAAAAACCATTCATAATAGTTACAAAAATATACTACAAAGGAGCAAAAGTTTAAATAAAAATTTATAAAAACACCCCTTTTTTCACTAAACCATGCGTCCGTCAAGAAAACGCAATATCATTAAAGCTTTTTATCGAAAACCTAGACTAAATATACTTAGAAAAACGAGCTGGCGTAACAAAGGCCCGTTCATTATTATATACTTCTGTCATTTGCAATTTGCTGACAACATCGTTTTGCTTGCTAAACTTTTGCAGAACTACAAGAATTTATGATCGATATAATCAACCGAAATGCAGCTAATAATGAAGTGTGCCTAAAAATGAACTTGGGAAAAACAAAAATTATAATAAATGAGCTAGTGGATGTCCAAGATTTATTAGTAAAGAACACTGTACTTAAGACAGTGGACGAATATGTATACATGGGCCAATTAATACATAAATTTATCTCCTTACTTTCATAAATCAACAGAACGAAAGAAAGGAGTAGTTGATCAGTGTATATTACTATCCCTACTTATACTAATGATATACGGCTGCAAAACTTGTAAACTAAAGTACTAAGAGGTAAATGGAGATATGTGTGTTAGGAATGGCAAAAAGAGATCGCAAAAGAATATACTGGATCAAGCGAAAAACCCAAATCACTAATGTAATCAACAGAACTAAATCTGTAAAATGACAGTCTACATGGCAAATTACATTATAACACTCGCATTTAAGAAACATCAAGAGACCAACACGACGTTCATACTTAAGATGGGACTATGATATAAAGCAACAAACAGGTAGAACATGGTACAGAGAAGAGAATATTGGACAACACTAGGAAGAAATGTAAAATGATAATGGCTGCACTATAATCTGTAACAGATGCTGAGAATAATAGTCATTATAGAAGTAGACCTTGTAATTGGTTCATTTACGAAAAAGCTACTAAAAAATAATTTATCTAATAAGTTTTCTAATATACTACTTATAACTCTAAAGGTGAAACGTTCCAGACCTCTGACAAGGTCAAATTTTTAAACTGTAGAATTAATTAAGATAATATGACTTATTGATATTGACTGATATTATGTAGATTTAATATTAGTAAAGCTCAAATTTTCTGTATTACACAAAAGAAGTTTTTTACATATCTTAAATGTTTATTATGTTATAATAAGTACTTCAACTTATCGTCTATGGAAATCACAGTTAACAAATGCAGAAAGGTAGTGGGGAGTATTAACAATAACAAGAAACGTATTTAGTCAAGTGGTCCTTAGTGTAAGTGGTTGACTTCTTATTGTATATAAAGCCAAACTGAGGATGCACATTATTGTGAAATACAATTCTCAAACATGAAAACTACATTGGTTTTGACTCTCTTGTTCTGCGTCGGTAAGCAATAAATGTTTTTTATGGTTATTCAGTATAACCGTTTTATTACTCTTTACTGATAATATTTGAATATTGTATACTACTTATTATTTATTTTTATCTGTGTTCTTTTGACTAAATGTTTCTTAATTCCGTATGTGTTACAAACAGGGTGTACTGAGTATCTGAGGGTCAGAAAACAAGGAGGCAATTTTAACAGGGGAAAAAAACAACAAAACTCTTAAAGCCACAAGTGTACAGTAAGAAATGATTATTATTATTAGCAATTTGACAATATGTTAGGCCTAACTTCACGCTTAATTTAATACAAGCCTATATATTGGTTTAATTTCCGCATTCTTCTTATTCTTAGTTTTCACCTCTCAGTATGACTCTTGTTTATAATTAATCATCATCATCATCATTTGGCTCTACAACTCTGGGTGAGTCTTGGCCGCGTTTACTATTTCCCTCCATTGTTGTTGGTCCTGAGCAGCTATTTCCCACTGCTGCACTCCCATTTTACGTAGATCACTGGCCACTGCGTCCTTCCATCTCTTTCTTGGGTTGCCAACTGACCTTCTGCCATCGGGCCTTTCCCAGAATGTGGTGTTCAAAAGTCTTTCGTTATTTGACCTTAGGACGTGGTCCGTCCATCTTGTATGGTTTGCTTTAATGTAGTGGAGTATGTTTTCATCTCCATATATCGTCTGGAGTTCATTATTGTGTCTTCTTCACCACTCTACTGTTGTTTCTTCTCTACAAGGCCCATAGATAGTCCGTTTATAACTAATATATTTATTATTATTGTCATTCAATATTTTTGTAACTACTTCATTAAATATTTCTAAGACGATTTGGAGTTATTTTTCATTTTCGGCCAATATGACGAAATTCTGAATCTTAAATTTCTATAACGCACATGCATCTTCTCTCCTTTTACGTTATCATTTTGTTAACTCCCATTACCATCTTGTTATTAATATCTCTCTTCTCTATATTTTTTCTCATAAGTTTTGTTTTGGTGTTAAATAAATTGTTAAAAACCTTTTTAGGATATAAGTTCAACAAATAGTTAAATTTTTTTCTGTTTGCTAATATTTTTATATTATTATTTTTTTGATGGTCATGAGCCTTTTCTAAATCTACTTTGTAATTACTCAATTATGATACCAAATAATAAAAACGTTACCAATGTGAGTCCATAATACTAGTGTATAGGTAATAAGTCAATACTCACAATATTAGGTAAGTTTTTTATTGGAGACAAATATCTAGGCTACCGGTTTGAGGCTTACATTATATGAACCATTATCAGGCCACAGTACATAGGTCTTTGTTTTAACAAAAACTAAAAGCTTAAAAAGAACAACATGAAATAAAAAATGAACACCTAATACAAATAATTAAAATTAGAATAGAAACAACCAACCCAACAACTTCAAGGGTTGTTTTCTTCTTGATAGCAGTAACTTTATAATACCTCTTAAAAATATTCTCTCCATCTGCTAATTATTTTGTTTTCTTCTGTAACAATTTCGTTTTGTTCTTCGTTTTTGTGACTCAATTTTTTAATTATTTATTGATCTTAGAACTCCATCAAACAGTTTCTAATTGCTTTTAATATTTATTTTCATATTTTTTCCCAATTTTGTAATTTTATCCTTTTTTACTTTTGTAACAAATTCTCTTACTAATCTTCTGCATTTTTTTTATTCTTCATAGTTTTCTGCTGTAATTTTGTATTTTGTATTTGTGTATTTGTATTTTGTTAGTATATTTTTTAAGCATTTCGCTGGTTTTTTGGTTTTTAAACATTATTTAAAAAGTTTATGAGCTATCTTCAAATATCTTTCAGTACAAAAAACAAAAACAAATTGATTGTAATTTTGTTTAATAGTATTTATCTGCGTATCTGGCTACCGATGACTGGATCCATGTGTAACGTAACACATCTTATTAAATTTAAATATACAAAAACTTTAAGATAAAAGTTATTTCATTTTCAAAATTCCTAACAATAAAAAGCCATTGTTTACTTTTAGGCCTGACCGCATTCGCCAAAAGAACCCCTGAGCCTACCGACGAGCCTGAGCCTGAGTAAGTAAAAATCGTACAAATAAAAGTCAAGTTGCCAATAAAATATTTGCCAATCTGGCCTGTTTTATTAAAAATAAATTTTATTAGTAAAATTTTTTAGCCTCAATGATATATGTTTAAGTATTTAGCCCGCTCGATTGAAAATTTACTTTTTAATACTGTACTAGAACCCAAAAAAAAAAATTAGAACATATAAAAAATGAGACTTGAACAAAAAATAGTCCATTGTTTACCGGGTAGGAAAAGCTTAACATTCCTGGACGACTGCGAAGATTGTGCCGAGACTTAGCAACACAGAGTCCAGGAATGTGGCTTTTCCTACGAGGTAAACATACTATTTTTCCGCAAATCGTTTAAAATTCGACAGATATTGATTGATTAAAAAAAAAACGCGATAATTTTATTCCCAAATAAATGGTGCTTTGAAATTCCTAATAAAATTACTTGGGTTACTATGGAAACGTATTGAGGTTGAATTGTCAAACTTTTATCATTTATGTAGAACACTAACAACTGTACGGAAATATCATTTCCTTACAGTAAGGAAATGACATCTCCAAACTATTTATTAAAGATTATTTATTGATACATACAAAAAAACTGACATTTCGAACGTCAAACTCTCCAATGACGCCACGACTTATGCGCAATATATTTATTATCTTCTTTGTCTTAGTATCATGGGGTCAAAGTCAATTTAAAGAAATACCTAGAATTGCGTAGAAATTTAGTTTGTTATTAAATGTCGTGATTTATAGGATCAAAACCATTGACATAGTCACAAAAAACAGTGTCAGTGTAACGATTATTGTTCAGTGCTTGATAGACTTCAGGTAGTACAAAAAACATATTGTCACTGGTAGATTTATTAGATATAAAGCAGAACTGCATTTTTAATAAAATGTTGTTTTCAACGAAAAAGGATAAGTCGAATTGATATAGAATGTCGGGCTTTTATAAGTTTTTTAATAATTTTGGATAGTACCTGTAGTAAATCAAGAGGTCTGTAGTTGAATGTATAGATTTTCATCACCTTTATAAAAATGAATAATAATGACTGTTTTTTGTCACACTGAAAATATACCTTGCTCAAAGAAATCTTTAATTATTGAAACCAGACTTCCTCATATTTTTTGAGAGATTTAGAAAAATTTGTATGGATAATCTATCAGTACTATTCAGAAAAATCTGATCTTGATACTATTAATTGTTTTGGTTAGTTCAGAATTATTAACTGGTCTTAAAAGACCGAATTCAAGACCATTTTGAATTCTGGAAATAGAAGGTATGATCTTGTTGTGTCAAAATTGTAGACGTTATATTTTTACGCACATTAAAAAAGTATTTTAGCTTTTTAGGGTTTGGAAAAAAATGTTTGAGCCGGGTTAGTTTTATTTCGAAGATTGTTTATTATAGACTGATATTCTTTTAAAGAAATAATGTCTATGAAATTAATTTAATTGAATTAATAGAAAAAGTCGTTTCTTTCTACAGATTTGATTGCGACAACTGTATATTATTTACCACTGTTATCAAGGATTTAGTCG
Organism: Diabrotica balteata; assembly: GCA_918026665.1. Taxonomy (NCBI): domain Eukaryota; kingdom Metazoa; phylum Arthropoda; class Insecta; order Coleoptera; family Chrysomelidae; genus Diabrotica; species Diabrotica balteata. The sequence goes on along the minus strand of OU898276.1, from coordinate 99,875,021 downwards.
AAGACGGAGAAACCTTGGTAAGTTTTATAAGTAACACTATAGTCATCAAATGTGTGTCCTTAACTGAAAATTTTGTTTTACATGCAACTGGTATAATTGGCATTAGAATAATTGATTTTATTTAGTATTTTTATGCATACTTTTCAAATCTATTTTTAGATGTTTTTTATTTCACCTTTTTATTACGTTAATTACTTTTTAATCATTCATCAATATCGAATTCATATCACCCATAATGTTATCTCTTAATTTTTAAATAGTCTAAATTTATAAAGTTAACTTTTAAACTAAAATTACCGTTTTTCTGTTATTATAGGACGAGGTTGAAAGAGACGCAGACAGATTATGCGGTGTTTTACCAGGTGAATTGAGAGAATATTGTGAAGATAATTTGCTCCCAAAAGTTGATAGAATCTATGGCCAGCTACAAGAAAATACTCCCCAGGAAGTATGCGAAAATTTGGACTTGTGTTAGAGATTTATTAAGCATTTTTTAAAGATATGTAAATTTGAAAACGTCTAAAATAAATAATAAAATACAATAATTTTGTGCCTCATTAAAATTATATTTTTTTGTTAGTATTTCATGCTTTTCTGTACAAAATATTTATCAGAATTTGAGTCATTACTTAGGCCGATACCTATACGTACAAAATTTAACTCCTTCAGAAACTAAATGTACATAAGTAAGCATAGACCAAAAGTCGGAAACTGACTGTAATTTTTAAGTCTTCATCTTCATCAAAATTATCTTCAAGGATGAGGTAAACTTTTGGTTGAGTGGAGTTGTCGGCAAATAATATTGTTGAATTTACAACCATACCTATTTGAAGCAAATATAAAAAAGTCAAATGCATTCAAAAAAATGTCTGGTTAAATGGCACTGATTTAGCGTGCTAGTTAAATAGTAATTGTTTAAGAACATTTAAAAGTAATTAAGAAAAAAACTAAGTAAAAGTGCTTTGTATACTGAATGTTGGAATCGTAAGTAGATAAAATATCATTTTTTCATCTATTTGGATTAAGATATTTAAGTAAATCACTGCAAGTAATTATAAGTATTATCCAATTTCCATAAACTGGTCTCACGACGCAAGCTGTAAACCAGCACTGGTTTTAATCGCATTTTAAATCCATTTAAAAGATGTCATCTTCCTGTCAGCTAACAAAAAAAGCATCATACTCAAATGCAGTTAACAACTACGTAGTATATTAATCCTAAACAAAAATTAAGCTATTCTATTTATTACTCTTAAGAATTGTACCATTAATAACTATCTTAAAGGACCGAGTAAGCATATAGAACAAAAAAAAAATAACTTTTACAACCCGTATATAAAACGGTAGAATATGCATATATTTATCCTCTAAAAATCTAGTACTTAGATAAATTTATAGCAGAAACAAAGAAGATAATACTAAATAAAACAATAAAAGACAAATTTTTGTTTTATCTTTTCCAGACAAGCTAGTTTTCTATTTAATATTTCACCTTCTACCCATTCTCACAATGATAGTGCAATGCCAAGTGAAATGAGACAAAATTCATCAATAAATCATACTTAACAAGATAATCCGCCGTTGGCGATCACCATTACGAAGGCTTCTCGATTTTTTGCAATATAGAATAATTGTTCTGGATTTGGTATTTGAGTCCATTAACAAATGTTTTTTAACCATGAAACCTGTTGTCTTCCTACACCTCTATGACCCTCTTTTTTGCCTTACAAGCAATAACATTCCCAAATTTATTTATAAACCAAACCCATTAATGCAATCGCAACACCTACATCGTTTGAGCCATCCTCTAGTATTTCAGTTGGTTGCCAAATGCACTTTTTTCAACTTGGCGCTTGAGAAAGTGGTTAAAAAGAAGAGGGTGTTTTTAAATAAAGGTTAGAAAAACAAAAAAAAACTCTGATTTGTGCAGACGTATATAGCGGGGATAATGAATAAGTTTTTATTGGCGAATTATGTGTCAATTAAAAATAATGTTAGGGGTAATATTGATAAAAGTTATATCCCGCTAATTATTATTTTTATTTATGCTTTATTTATTACTATTACTACTTTTTTTATTATTTATGATATACTCTGCTTTTTACACTAAACTGTTACACATTTACACTAGCTCAAATGGTTTTGTCCTTATGAGTCTTTTCTTTAGTTCAGTGTTGTCAAGAAGCTGGATTGCCTCGACATTCACATGACTATGCAGCCTTTCCTCGTGACTTGCTGCTGTTCTCTTGAATTTTCGATTATTTCGATCACAGTTTCCATACCTAGGTCCTGTTGGAGGTTCCTGTTACGGATATACCAAGGAGCATCAACAATGTTTCTCAGTACTTTGTTTTGAAATCTCTGGATAATATGTAGATTACTAGCTTTGGTACGGCCCCAGAGTTGGCACCCGTATATCAATACTGACCTTAGTACTCCTTGTAGATGGATAATTTATTAAAAATTGATAATGTTAAATTTTGTCCAATCAGCCAATACAATTTCTTATATCTAATATCTACCTCCCCTCTTTTCTTTTTGACATGGACTATCCAGCGCAGCTTCGCGTCTAGGGTGATGCCCAAGTGTTTTGCTGATGTTGCATAAGGAATTCAGGTATCATTTATTCTAACTGGGAAATTTTCTATTTTTTTTATTTATAAAGTTAATGTGTGCAGATTTAGTCTCATATAATTTATTTCTTTATTTCGCCATTTTCTGGTGCAGTTATGTATTTTATTAACTGATAGTTGCAACTTATCAGTCACTTCTTTACTAGTGTCTCCTATCGCTAGTATGGCTGTATCATCTGCGAAGGTGACAATAATATTTGTTCTAACTCTGGAATGTAACGCGTATACAATAGGTACAGGACCGGAGCTAAGACACTTCCTTGTTGCACGCCAGCTTTGATCTCCCTTAAGTCGGTGTACACTTCATCGTGTTTTACTCTGAAATATCTACTCGCAATGTATGATTTTAAGATTTCTGAATACTGTTTAGGCATGAACGTTCTTAGTTTATAGTTTAAACCGTCATGCCAGACTTTATCAAACGCCTGTACTACATCCAAGAAGATTGTAGAGCAGACTTTATTTTCATCTAATGTCTTTTCTAAAATATTGGTTATTCTGTGAACTTTATCTATAGTGGAATGTTGATTTCTGAAACCAAATTGATGATTTGGTATAAGATTTTCTCTTTCTATTATTGGTTTTAATCTTTTCAATAGAAGTTTTTCAAATAGTTTAGACATCACATGAAGGAATGATTTTATTCGATAGTATGTTTCTTCATTAGGAGATTTACCTGACTTGGCGATCATAATTACTTCGGCTACTTTCCATAATCTGGGAAAATATCTCAATCTAAAAGCAGCATTAATTAGGTGTGTCAGCTTAACTATGGCTTTTTTTTGGTAGATTTTTTATTAATTCTCCTGTTATGAGATCATATCCTGCAGGTTTCTTAGGATTTATATTCTCTTTTATCTCTGTTGATACTTCTCTAAGTGATGTCAACGTTATTCTTTCTTCAGTTTGGAATGGTTTTTCCGATCTCAGTTCTTCACCATCATTGTCGTGGGGTTTTAACTTCATTAATGCCACAAGTGATCCACATTAACCAGATATTTTTTTGGGATGCATTTGACGTTTTTGGATCTGCTTCAAATTGGTATGATTGTAAATTGCACAATATTATTTATCAACGAATCCAATGATCCAAAAATTTACCTAATTCTTGACGATTATGTTGATGAAGATGACAAGTTAAAAAAAATTAAAGTCAGTTTCCGACTTTTGGTCTATGCTTACATACATTTAATTTCTGAAGGAGTTTAATTTTGTATATATACTGAAATAAGTAGTAACTCAAATTTCACTAAATAATTTTATACAAGAAAGCATGAAATATTGACAAAAAATGTGATTTTAATGCAGAACAAAATTATTGTATTTAAATATTTATTTTAGACATTTTTAAATCTACATATTTTTTTAAAAATCCTTAATGAATCTCTAACACAATTCCAAACTTTCGCAAACTTCCTCAGGAGTATGTTCTTGTAGCTGGTCATAGATTCTATCAACTTTTGGGAGCAAATTATGTTGACAATATTCTCTCAAGTCATCTGGTAAAACAGCGCATAATGTGTCTGCATTTCTTTCAACTTCATCCTATATTAACAGAAAAACGGTAATTTTAGTTTAAAGTTTAACTTTATAAATTAAGACTATTTAAAAATAAAATTTAAGATTCTGAATAATGCTAATAAGATATTGATGAATGAATAAAAAGTAATTTTATATTTGTAAAATAATAGAGAGAATGGTTAGTAAAATAAGAAACACTCAAATAAAGATGCAAAAAGTAAGTATAAAAACACTGAGATAAATAAAAAATACAACAAATTATATACTTCTAAGATGTGTTATTTTATGTAATAATTATTATAAAAAACTTACAGCTGACAAGATTTTTAAAATGTGCAAAACAAACTTACAATATAGACAGAAACGCAAATGAATATATATCAAAAAAATTCTTTAAAAAGAGTCCATCAATTATCACTTCTGACGTATAATTTTAATAAAATATAACAAATTGCAAGAATACTGACAATCTAATAAATCACTTATATCGGAAGCAGTAGAAAAATTAGGAAAAAATATATTTGTACCTTAAGTGATCGGTCAAATCGGTCTTACATCGGTCAAATTGGTAGAAATTTTAACAAAGGTATAGCAGAACATAAATAGCGTTTCAATAATAAAAAAAAACAGATTCTGCATACGAACTTCACCTTCCAGATTATATTCATTCTTGTAATGAAGGATCTTAATTTATTCACATCCAAAATAAAGACCTTAAGCTATCTTTATTAGATAGAATCAATGAAAATTAACAATTTAGGAAATACAGATTTCATTCTGAATGACAATTCATTCTGAATGACAAATTTAAGACAAACAATTCCTTTCTTTGTAATGTATTTAGTTAAAAACTATAAAGTGTAAACAGATAAGAAAAATTGAGAAAGACACTCTGCCGAAACAGCTATATGCATAAGAGTTTATAATAAAGTTTGTAGAAGTTTTGAAAACCTAGTTTTTAGTCTTTTATTATTAAACATTTGTAGATTATTACACACAGATTTTATTTTATTCAAAATATGCACGTAATATTGCAGGTTTTATATATTTTTTAATTATTAGTAATGCAATCGATTATTTTAATGCCAGTTATACAAAATGTACGTAAAACATTTGATAACTATAGCGTTATAATAAAACTTACCAAGGGTATTCCATCTTCGACTAAATCCTTGATAACAGTTGTAAATTAATAATATACAGTTGTCGCAATCAAACCTGTAGAAACAAAAGAGTTTTTTATTAATTTAATTAACTCAATTTCATAGATTTTTTAGACCATTTTTTAGAATATTTAGTTTATTGAGGTTATTATTATTGAGGTCTGCAATAGAAACTCAGGGCATATTAAACAATCTTCGAAATAAAACTAACAGAGCTTAAACATTTTCTCTTCTAAATCCTCAAAATCTAAATCAATAATTTATTACTATGCCCAAGTTTTTGATTGTGCAACCCATGACATTTTGATAAAAAAGCTAAATGTCTAGGTAATTCGAGATACTTTTTTAAATTGGCTTCAATCCTACTTGGGAAATAGGAAATAACAAGTTAGAGCAAATGATCATCACTCTAGTCAGAAAAGTATTTACGTAGAGCACCACAAGGTTCAGTATCGCGTCCTCTGGTGTTTGTTATTCTTATAAATGACATTACTAAATTATAAATTGACAGAATTTTTTTTCTTTTTACTGATGATGCCAGTATCATATGGATAAACTCTAACACTGCAACTCTTCATGCATCTCTACAACTCTCTGCAACTCTATAGTCTTCAACTATAACTTATGATCCACTTAAAATAATAACTTAATCCGACTCTAGAAGCATTATCTTTAAAAAGAGCTCTTCAACCCTTGCTTCTGAATTACAGTCAGATAGTATCGTTAATTCTATAAAAATTTCTTGGTACTTTTATAGACAGCAACCTTAAATGATCCATTCATATTGATTTGTTAAGTAAGCAACAAGTTTTAGCTTGCTATGCACTAAGATCTGTTTTGAACAAAATCAATTAATTATTCTCCAAAATATCATATTTTTCTTTATTCCAGTCTAATTTTTGATATGATTTAATTTTTTGGGGTTCTAGTAAATCTCCAATAGGGCGGACTAAATCTTTAAACAGATATTATTTAGGAAATTTTAACAATAAAATTTATTTTTGATAAAACTGGCCAGATTGGCAAACATTTTAATGACAACTTAACTTTTATTTGTACGATTTTACTTACTCAGGCTCAGGCTCGTCGGTAGGCTCGGTTTCAGTGGTTCTTTTGGCAAGTACGGTTAGACCTAAAAGTAAACAATGACTTTTTTTGTTAGGAATATTTGGAATGAAATAACTTGTCTAAGACAATTCTAATTGTCTAAGACAATTAGAAACTGTTTAATGGGGTTCTAAGATTAACGAAAAAATCATAAATTTAAGGCAAAAAAATGAAGAGTAAAACGAAATTATCACACATGAAAATAAAATAAATAATAGGTCGAGAGAATATTTTTAAGATATACTATAAACTTATTGCTATCAAAAAGAAAATACCCTGTTACAGTGGTTTGGTAAGTAAGCCTGAAAACCGGTAGCCTAGAAATTATACTACAATAAAAAATTTACCTAATGTTGTGAGAATTGTGTTATCACCTATACACTAGTATTGGGAACTCACAGTGGCAACGTTTTCATCCTTTGGCACCATAATTGAGAAAACGCAACGCAGATTTAAAAAAGGCTCCATGATATTTACATCAACCAGGGAAAAAGATGCATGTGCGTTATAGAAATTTAAGATTAAAAATTTCGTCATATTGGATAAAATAAAGAACAACTTCAAATCTATTTAGAAATATGCAATGATGGACTTACAAAAATACTGAATGACAATTAGTAAAAATAATATAAGAGATATACTGATTGGTGAAAATTAAAGATAAGAAGAATGAGGAAATTAAATCAATATAATAGGCTTTTGTTAACATTTGGTTGCGAGTTGTAAGTTCTAACAGAAACTCTTGGATGTACAACCTACACGTGTAGTTAGACCTAACATATTGCCAAATTGCTAATAATAATAATAATCATCTAAGTTTCTACTGTATATTTGTGGCTTTAACAGCTTGGTTATTTTTTCACCTCTTAAAATTGCCTCCTTGGTTTCTGACCCTGAGACACTCAGTACATCCAGTTTGTAACACAAGCGAAATTAAGAAACATTTAGTCAAAATTACACAGATAGAGTCAAACCAATGTAGTTTTCATGTTTGGGAATTGTATTTCACAATAATGTGCATCGTCAATTAAGCTTTATATACAATAAGAAGTCAACCACTTACACAAAGGACCACTTGACTAATTACGTTTCTTGTTATTGTTAATACTCCCCATTACCATTCTATATTTGTTAACTTTGATTTCCATAGACGATAAGGTGAAGTACTTATTATAACATAATGATCATTTAAGATATGTAAAAAACTTCTTGTTTGTAATAAAAAAATTTGATGTTTTACTGATATTGAATCTACGTAATATCAGTCAATATCAGATATGAGTAGTAAAATGTCAGAGGTCTAAAATGTTAAACTTCTAGATATGAGTAGTATATTAGCCCTTCGGTGCACGGGTGATAATTTGATACACGATTTGAAGGAACGGGTTGGGTCTGAGAAGCCCAAAAATTAAACTAAGCTAAACTTAAAATTTGTTTATGTTTAATTTTGTAACAACAGGTTTGCGTTGCATATATTAGAACTACTACTGAATACAACTTACATGTGCATAAAAAAATGAACTGCTATTATAAAATTAAAACTAAAAATATAAAAGAAATTACATACTACAATATGGCAGATGTTTAAAGAACACCTTGTATATAACTTATTCAGTCATTTTTTCAATGCATATGCGACAAAGAGGTATGGTATATTCTAAGCAAATAAATTTTTACAGTAGTGATACATGTAGTGAGTTTTACGATCTCTACAAGAAGCAAAATGCCCTCTTTTATTTTGCAATTCCGCAGGTGTTTCTGCTGTTCCAACATTACTGAGTTTAACAACAAGCTTTCTTATATCTCGTGCCAAATTAGTAGATTCAGCTCTTGCTTTTATATTGTACATCACTAACTAAAGACTTGGTTCTTTAAAAAAAAGTATTTTTCTTTTGCTTGTTTTTAGATCCGGTGTGTTACTTCTCTGTATCACAAATGCATTTATTGCAGCAACATCAAGCAATGCATAAAATATGACCATGGGCCAGCGTTTTGTACTTCTTGTGACAATATAGGAACCTCGAAGTTAATCAACGGTGTCCACACCACCTTTTGTAGGGTTATAGAACATTATTGCTTCAGGTTTACTTTCGTCACCCGTTTTCGGATCGATTTGGTCATCATGGTGTGGGGTTGATAAAAGAACAACATGTTTTTTTGGTTTTGGTATATAGTACAATATTGTCATATCTTTGGTAAATCCAAACATAGTTGATTTTGGGGGTCTATTATTCATTAAAAATTCGGTTGGGATATGCCTTTTGTTTTTCCGTGGGTGCCTAGAATTGTTTGTGCCGACTATGATTTGTCGGTAAGTTTTGTGCGAGTTCAATTGATGTACACCAATTGTCCATTGCGACATTTCGGTTGGATCTGGAGATTGGTTTGCAAAGCCGCTCAACCACATCGTTGACTGCAAAATTTATAGAATGTGGACCTGGTGGTTATGTACCGGCATATATTTCTAATTATTAAGTATATAACGTGCGAGAATCCACCAAAGAAAATACCTTCAGACCGTAACGGGCCGGTTTTTTTGGAAGGTACATTCTAAAACTACAGCGACCTCTAAAGGCTAAAAGCATCTCATCGATAGTGACATATTGGAAAATGGTATAATATTTTTTAAAGTTTTTAACTACGTCCTTAAATACGACTCTAACTGATGCAGGTTTGTCTACTTGTGTCCGTTCGTCCGTTGTACGAATATCATCTAGGCGTAAGCACTTAATAAGAAATCGAAATCTGCGGAGAGCCATCATTGCCGAAAATATGTCAATGCCCGTACCATTTTTTCCCAAAACTCAAAAATTGAAGTTCTACCTCTACAGTAAACTCCAGCTAACTTAAGCAGACCAATCAGAGGTTTTAGTTCACATATATTTGTTAGCCTCGCATCGGAACTGACTTTATATCTCACGGACACACGCACGATATATATATATTAGTACATTCAAAAATATGTTTTATAATTTTGTCATTACAAAAAAAGTTCCCAGCATTCTTTTTCAGTTTTGCAACTTTTTGCTTCACGAATAACTCCAGGAAGTTTTGTTATGATATTTTCTCGTCTAGTTCTAAAATTTCGTGATCCGCATATTTATTATTTCATATCATTCCATTTTTGGTATTGTAATAAAGGTGTTGGTTTGACTTATCTTGTGGAATACATTCCTGTACGTTTAATTTGGTGTCTGATAAATCCAATTCAGACTATGAGTTATGATTAGCATCTTCATGTTCTAGAGTGCCAACTATAGACTCATTGGAATCTGAATTTTCCTCCTCGTCGGTTGCAACTTCCTTGTAGAGACGTTGCAAATGTTTTGCCTCTCTCTCGTAAGAATATATTGTTTTGCTAAGCTCTAAAAACAATACACTGCAAATTTTGTTTTGTACTTTCATAAAAAAAAAACTTACATTAAGGAACGGGTTGGATCTGAGAGAACGAAAACAGATATATCATCGACAGTATTGCTTCGTAACTCGGGGTGAATCCGAATGTTTTTCGCGTTTTTTTATCTATAAATCGTTTGAAGTAGTTCTAAAAAATGTCAAAAAAATAATTTAAATACTTTAATATCTTCAGCATAAGCGATTCTAATAAAAGTTTTAAATTTTACTTCGCCCCTAGGTTTGGGGTAAAACCGGACGTAGCAATATTTTGTATTATAAATCGTATTCGGCCGCGAATAGGAGTTAATTCGGACAGAAAAAGATAACATACTTTTAAACAGAAAAAGAATCATACAAAAAAAACATTTTAAATTTGAAAAAAAGATTATTTTGACAAAGCAGCATGAATATAAAATAAAACACGGCTATTTAATTTTAAACACATTCTATAAAATATGACTACCGAAAAAAAACTCTATATTCCACATTTAAACTAAAAACTAGAAACAATTTCAGTTCGACGATGAGCTGTATTTCGGGCATTTTAGGATGAACCAAGGACTGTCAAAAAAAATTACTGAACTACTTAAAGCATATTACAGTGTTCTAGTGGCTTATTGGGAAGAAGGCAGGGTCGTTAAGTAATATCGCTGATGAATTTACTCTCTGCATTTAAAGTTGTAAGAAGAGTATCTCCCTTCTTAAGCAACTTATCGCCCAAAATTATTGATTTAATATTAATAGATGGAAGTAATATTTCGAGGATCTAATAAATATCCAAAACGATGTAGACATTATCACAGAAGAACCAGAAGAGGTAGAACAAGAAGACCAAATTCAAGATGAAGTAACTATAGCAGAAACAAAAGAAATCATACAAAAGTTTAAGAAAGGTAAGGCGGCTGGATTTGATAAAATAACAGCAGAAATGCTTAAAAACATGGGCGACAAAGGCATTGAACTGCTAACAAAAGTATGTAATAGGGCATGGAATGATAGCCAAATTTTAAAAGATTGGGAAGTGGGAGTTATTCTACCCATTTTCAAACAGGAAGACAGACGTGAATGTAGTAACTACAGAGGACTAACACTACTGAGCATCTCATCCAAAGTATATGAGAGAATACTAGAAAAACGTCTTTTACAAGAAGTCGATTCTAAATTGGAACAATCACAGAGTGGATTTAGGAAAGGCAGAAGTATCCAAGATCACATTTTTACTATCAAAAAACTAATACAAAATGCAAGGAACTCAAGCACAGAGTTATACCAAGCCTTTACAGACTGAGAAAAGGCCTTTGATAGTACTCCAAGGAAGGTGATTGATATATGTTTAAAAAGAAAGGTGTGAAAACTAAACTCAGGCAAGCCATTATAAGTATATACAGACATACAAGGAACATAATCAGAACCGATAATATGGAATCCGAAGAGTTCACAGTAAATGAGGGTCTACGTCAAGGAGGAGTCTTAGGCCCCATACTGTTTAATATTGTCTTGGATGACATAATTAAAGAAACTAGAGCAGAAACATTGAAATTATATGCCGGACATAGAAATCTAGATGCAGTGTGGATCTCAGAGTGTGCATACGCAGACGATCTAGTGATATTTGGGATAAATGAACAAGCACTCAATCGAAATTTACAAGTATGGAACACTGCATTAATTAAACGAAACGAAACGAAAGTAATGGTATGTGGAAAAAATAGAAGACAAACGAAGATAACACTTAACGGAAATACACTTGAACAAGTCGATACTTACAAATACTTGGGAGTACAAATAGAGAACAGAGGAACTGAAGAAACTAAAATATGTTCCAGAATAGAAAGTGCTGCTCGGATGTACCACGCAATTAAAAGTACGTTTTTGTCAAAAAAAGAAGTATCCCAAAAAGCCAAAGTGACCATATACAAGACGGTATTTGTGCCGATTTAACTTTTGGTAGTGAAAGTCGGACGCTTACCGATAAGTTAAAATCGAAAATACAAAGCATAGAAATGAAGTTTCTTAGAAGAATAATGGGTATAACCAGGTTAGATAGGATAACCCATTTTTTCATTGTTTTGACAAAGTCCTAAAAATTGTTATTGGTTGTTTTTGTTATTCCTCCTAAATATGGAAAATATAAAATCCCATGCAAATATATGAAACAAACATATTTACAGGATAAAGAAAAACCTTTACATAAATCTATCCAAAAATTTAAATATTATTTACAAATAAGCTCTTCGACACATTAGGCTGTGGTGTAAAATAAATCAAAACCAGGTACTAACGATTGAATTGAAGATTGTTCGAAATTCGTTAGGTGGCCGAGGTGGTCAACGTGGTCAAGGGGTATAACTCTATTACTATAAGGATTTTATACTGATCCTTAAAGCGTCTGTTATTCGGACTGCAAACGAAACTTATGTTATAAATGTCACACGCATGGGATTGCGTTTACTACTTCACGTAGTGTGTGTGAAATGAAAAATAGTAACTGGAAGAAGAGTGTGCAACTGTATATAGCCGTAAAAGAGCGCAGTATATATAATGTATGTACACATAGGTATTAAACTAGTGATTTACACGATCACTCGTTACACTCGTTTGTACTTTCTTATGTTACTCTGTGCGATTTACCGCTGCGAAGTCCGTAGGCTGCGATAAGAAAGTTATCCTACCAATAAACTCGAGTGCTCAAAGAAAAATAATGGTATTAGGGCTAGTGGTTTAAGGACAATATCTACAGCGGCTCTACAGGTTATGACGGAATTATGTAATCAATTCCCATCGTTTTACTTGAACACCAGAAAAAAGAAATAGGAAATAAAGAAGAGAAGTGACCATGAAAAAATGATGGGTGCAAATAATCGGTGCCGAATTATCATTTAGACAGTTTTAAGTAATTAAATTAGCATATAATCAGTACTATATACTTGACAACTTATTTTTAATTGTTCTGTCAAGAAAGTTTTAGAATCTCATTGAGAAAATTAATTGAGAATTAAATTAAAACGCATCAAGATTTTTTTATCTTTTTGTATTATATTTAAATTTGTGTTTATTTATACTATCTTTCTAAGATTTCTATTTTTATTGTATTAATGAATGATTTATTAACGTCACTGATAGTATACGTGCATTCTAAATTTCTTGTTTTTCTTTAGTTAATTTTTTTGTTCATAGTGAAAACAAACTGAAGAAATTCCTTTATTAAATATAAACCGTTTGATCTTCTGCGCTCCATGGATTTGACAATATTGTCACCTGCGCTCCATACAATTTGACACTAAAGTTTTGCAGTATATTGGGCATATTTTTTAAATTTTTGGTGATCAATCTCATGAACACTTAATATTACCTAAATAATCACTTTAAACCAGTTAATTAATTCTCCATTGATGCCTGTAATGAGAGAAGAGCATTCTGTGTTTTAAATAAACCTCCTATACGTATTTTCAATATTATTTTTCCATAGCCTGCTTTTGAAATATCAACAAGTAGACTTATTTCAGCTCTAAAAAACTTATGAATTTTTTCATTTTCTTCCACTTTTTCTTTTGGTGTATGTCACTTTTTTACGGGTTCTTTATATGCTTAATGCAATTACAATTCGAAAAAGCGTATTCTGGCATGGAGTACTGAGAGCCCAAACTGTAAAATTCGCATCGCATAGTTGATGGAGTATTCGTTGCGGATGTTGCACTGTCTTTAGTCTCTATCAGATATTTTGCCTGCTTTTGGATGGATTCTATTTCTTCTTCAGTGACATCTTTTGTTTTGTAAACAAATCGAGCTCTGATAAGTCTGCAAAATCTCACCAAAGAAGAAGTAGGATCCTGTAGAATGATTTTTATTGCTTTGCCATTAACAGAAACAACCAACCTTACTGGAACAATCGAGATCATAAATATATGTGAATCATCATCTGCGACTTTTTTCAAATTTTTTGCTTAAATTGAGTTGGGTGAAATCCATCACATCCCCATTTCGATATTAAGATTAGGTGTTGCTTTTCAGTGTAATTTATTGTATCTTAGTCTTCTTTTAAATATTGCATAAGGCGCAAAGCTGTATGATCCAGCAAAGCTTGTAGTTTAATATTAAAACTGTCCTCTTTATTAGTTATTTTGTCACCATCTGGGTCTTTCTATCTATCTATAGCCCAAAATCTAGTCATATGTTGAATATAGGCCTCTACCATTTGTCTCCATTTGTCTCTGTCTTCTGTTAGTCTTTTCCACATTGGACCTGCGCTTTGCTCAATGTCATCTTTTCTCCTCATTTGCGATCGACCTTTTGACCTACATCCAAGGCTCTATCGAAAATTGGTTTAGACTTTCATAAGAAACCTCCTTAATAAAAATGGAGTCCTGTTTGAAGGATGCTAAGCGGGCTAGTTCATCTGCATCTTCATTTCCTTGTATACCTGAATGTGATGGAACAAATATAAAGTCAACAGTGATCTTATGATTATTTAGAATTTCTATTTCTGATTGGATATGTTGGATAGGCAATTGGATTATTGGTATATAAACGTTTGATAGTGTGAAGTGAGCTTAGTGAATCGGTTATTATGAGAGACGGGGACTGTTTTGATTGTTTTATGTGGATAAGTGCTTGTAATATTGCAAACAACTCTGCAATGTATGACAAAGTAATGGGATTGAATTTAAATTTAAAGGATATATTGGGTGTGAATATGATTGCACCAACGCCGTCTGAAGATTTGGATGCATCAGTGTATATCTTATAGTGATTTTTATAAGTTTCCATTTCTATTAAGAATGATTGTTTAATTAGGTCTGTTATAGTCTCACTTTTTTATATATACTATGGTTAGTATTAATCTTGGGAATTAATATTAACCAAGGTGGAGACGTTATGAAATTTGTTGGGAGAATTTCAGAAAATTCAAGATGTAGGTCATGAAGGTTTCTGTTAACTCTTTTGTAAAATGGTGGATCTAGTCTTGTTGTAGAGAAAATGTCTTGGAATCGATCTGTGAACGGATTGGTATAAGTAGAATGTTCTTTATTACTAGCTATTTTAGAAGCATATGAGAGAGAAAGGTATTTGCATCGTAAACTTAGGGGTGGTTCTCCTGTTAAGCATTGTAAACTTTCAATTGGTGTCGTTCGAAACGCACCTGTACCTATTAGTAGAGCTGTGTTTTAAACAGTTTCTAAGGTTTTCAATACTGATACTTTGCTTGATGAATAAACTATCGCACCATAGTCGAGTTTGGATCTAATTAGAGATTTATATACATGTAATAGTGTATTTTGATCTGCTCCCCAGTTTTTGCTGGAAATAGTTTTCATAAATTTTATTCCTGCTTGGCATGATTTTTTAAGTTCTTTTGTATGTTTTTTCAGGAGAGCTTTTGTTTGAAAACCAAACCTAAAAAGCTGATATTATTTATGAAACTGAGGGTTTGATTATATAGCTTCAGATGTGGAGCTAAAGTGTTATGTTTTCTTGTGAACAAAATATATTTAGTTTTTGTCTGTAAAAATTGTAATTCGATAGTCCTAGACCATGATTCTAACTGATTGATTGTTTGTTGTAAATGTTTTTGAATATATGTAGACTTTTTCCTTTGGCAACTAAAACTAGGTCATCAGCGTATAATCTTCTTTTAATAATCGGTGAGTGTTGTTGAAGTATGTCGTTTATGGCTATTAGCCATAAAAAGGGTTGGCTTATGACTGATTCTTGTGGTACTCCGTTCTCTTGAATTTTTTATCTGAGTTAACGTTGTCTAATCGAACTATGAATCTGCGAGATTGAAGAAAATTTAAAATAAATTTTAACATATTATTAAATTAGTTTTCATTGCTGAATTATATGTCAATTCAAAATTATGTTAGGGGTAATATTAGTAAAACTTATTTCCCACTAATTATATTTTTTATTCATGCTTTTTTTATTTTGCTCCGTAAATGGAGTAGAATAAAAAAAATTAACAACTTTGCATATCAAGTAAAAATGTCAACTATTGA
This sequence comes from Diabrotica balteata, assembly GCA_918026665.1. NCBI lineage: Eukaryota > Metazoa > Arthropoda > Insecta > Coleoptera > Chrysomelidae > Diabrotica > Diabrotica balteata. The sequence continues at coordinate 99,859,205 of OU898276.1, read as the reverse complement.
TTTTTGTATTTATTACTTTTTAGAATATGTTATTAAGTTGTTTCTGCAGTTTGTCTTCATTTTCAAAAAATAATTGACTAGAGAAAAACAAGAAATGCACGTAAATTATCAGTGACGTAAATAAATCATTCATAAATAAAATAAAAATAAAAATCCTAAAAATATAGCACCTATAAACACAAATTTAAATACAATACAAAAAGATAAAAAACACTCAATGAGTTTGTTGACATATTGTATTAAACGTTATTTCCGAGTTATATTACCTATTTTTAAACTTTATTGACAGAACAATTAAAAATAAGTTCGCAATTATAGAGTACTGAATAGATTCTAATTTGATCACTTGAAAAGTGCCTAAAATGGTAATTCGGCACCTTTATATTTGTACCAATCATTTTTTCGTGGTCGCTTCTTTTGTTTATTTCTTCTTTTTTTTGGGTTCAAGTAAACGAATGGAAATTCATAACATAATTCCGTTATAACTTGTAGAGCCGCTTTAGATATTGTCCTTAACCCACTGGCCCTAATACCATTATTTTTCTTTGAGCGCTCTCGAGTTTATTGGTAGGATATCTTTCTTATTGCAGACTACGGACGGAGCGGTAAATCGCACAGAGTATGATAAGAAAAAACAAACGACTGAAACGACTGTAATGAGTGATCGTGCGAATCACAAATTTAATATCTCTGTGTACATACATTATACTGCGCTCTTTTACGGCTATATACAGTTGCACACTCTTCTTCTACTTACTATTTTTCATGCCACATACACTACGTGGAGTAGTAAACACAGTCCCATGCGTGTGTCATTTATAACATAAGTTTCGTTCGCAGTACGAAAACTAAACGCTTTCAGGATTAGTTCAGGATAGTTCAGGATAGTTCAAAATCCTTATAGTAATCGGGTTGTACCCGTTGACGACCTCGACCACCGAAAAAAGTTCGAACAGCCTTCAATCCAGTCGCTAGTTCCTGGTTTGTTTTATTTTACAGCCTTGCTTGATAGGACAAAGAGATTATTTGTAAATAATATTTTAATTTTTGGATAGATTTATGTCCTATGAAATTGGTAAATTCCCGCTTGGTACGTAACGGTCTTTCTCTATCCTATAAATATGCTTGTTTTATAGATGTGAAAAAATTTTCATAATTTCAAACAGACCTATCTACCATTGACTACCTGAGTAATGGTAAAGATGCCATATTTAGGTGGAATAACATAAGCCACCGGTAACTATTGTTAGAACTTTGTTAAAACAATAAAAAAGGGGTTTTATGTTAATGACGTTTTAGAAACTAAAAAAATTTAAAACCAACCTTGAAAAATGAAGAAAATCTCGCAAAAATTGAAATATTACTACAAAAAATAATATTAAAATATTAAAATATAAAACTGCTTATAAAGTCTTATGAAATGTATATAAATAAATATAAAAAAAATATTTATGCTTAAAATTAATAATTTCGGGCGATAAGTTGCTTAAAAAGTAAGATACTATTCTTACAATTTTAAATGCAGGGGATATTTTTATCAGCAACATTCCTAAATGAGTCTGCCTCATTCTCAATAAGACATTGGAACACTGTAATATACTTTAATTCAGCCAATTGGTTTGACAGTCTTTGTCTGTGGTTCGACGATTTTAAAGTACCCAAGGGTTTGTGAGAACTTAGACAAGTTCCAAGAAGTTATCCAAATAATAATTGATAAAACTGAAATAGTAAAAAGATAACCAAAAACGATTAATATTTTGTTCATCTTATTGGCATTTGCGTGTAGTATCACTTGGTAAATTGTAAAGAGTTCTCCTGTTAATGTAGTTTCCATTTTTAGTTTTAGCCGCGACTGTGTAAAGTCCGCTTTACATTTACGAGTACTCGGATCAAAGTAGCTCGGATTTGAGTTACGAGTGGAACTGCGATCGTTTACATTAAATCCGAGTGATCAGAGTAGTTTCAAAGACAATTTAAAAATGGCGCCATCAAGAAAGAAACGAGCTGCTGTTGCATTAGTGTTATTAAACATTTTAAAGGGGAAAAATAACGACAAAAAATTAAAACAAAGAAAAGCATTTGGGTGAAGAGACCAACACGACGTTCATACATAAGATGGGACTATGATATAAAGCAACAAACAGGTAGAACATGGTACAGAGAAGAGAATATTGGACAATACTAGGAAGAAATGTAAAATGATAATGTAAGATAGGCTGCACTATAATCTGTAACAGATGCTGAGAATGATAGTCATTATAGAAGTAGACCTTGTAATTTTTTCATTTACGAAAAAGCTACTAAAAAATAATTTAAGTTTTCTAATATACTACGTTAACGAACAGTGGAGCAATTTACAGGAAATAAAGTGCCGCATAGGAAAGGCAAGAACGGTCTTTAACAAAATGAGCGCCATCTTCAAAAGTCACAACATATTCCTTGAGACAAAAATGAGACATTTGAGATGCTATGTTTTCTCTGTGTTGTTGTACGGGGCGGAGGCATGGACGCTTACAGACGCCACTATTAAAAAACTTAAAGCATTTGAGATGTGGCTTTATAGAAGAATGCTGAGAATATCATGGACAGCAAGGATCACGAACAAGGAAGTTCTAGGAAAAATGAAGAAGGAACCAGAGATTGTGTTTACGATCAAACGCATAAAATTGCAATATCTGGGACACGTTATGAGAAATCAGCACCGTTACTCCCTGCTACAGTCTATATTGCAAGGTAAAGTCAAAGGTAAGCGAGGACCCGGTAGAAGGAGAATATCATGGATGCGGAATTTAAGAACATGGTTTAAGAAAACCTCAACGGAGCTGTTTCGAGCCGCAGCGAGCAAGGTTATGATTGCCAATATGATTTCCAACATCCGAAACGGATAGGAACTAGAAGAAGAAAGAATATACTACGTATAACTCTAAAGGTAAAACGTTCTAGACCTCTGACAAGGTCAAATTTTTAAACTGTAGAATTAATTAAGGTAATATGACTTATTGATATTGACTGATATTATGTAGATTTAATATCAGTAAAGCTCAAATTTTCTGTATTACACAAAAGAAGTTTTTTACATATCTTAAATGTTTATTATGTTATAATAAGTACTTTAACTTATCGTCTATGGAAATCACAGTTAACAAATACAGAAAGGTAGTGGGGAGTATTAACAATAACAAGAAACGTAATTAGTCAAGTGGTCCTTAGTGTAAGTGGTTGACTTCTTATTGTATATAAAGCCAAACTGACGATGCACATTATTGTGAAATACAATTCTCAAACATGAACACTACATTGGTTTTGACTCTCTTGTTCTGCGTCGGTAAGAAATAAATGTTTTTATGGTTATTCAGTATAACCGTTTTATTACTCTTTACTGATAATATTTGAATATTGTATACTACTTATTATTTATTTTTATCTGTGTGCTTTTGACTAAATGTTTCTTAATTCCGTATGTGTTACAAAAATGGTGTACTGAGTATTTCAGGGTCAGAAAACAAGGAGGCAATTTTAACAGGGGAAAAACAACAAAACCCTTAAAGCCACAAATATACAGTAAAAAATGATTATTATTATTAGCAATTTCACAATATGTTAGTCCTAACTTGACGCTTAATTTAATACAAGTCTATATATTGGTTTAATTTCCGCATTCTTCTTATTCTTAATTTTTACCTATCAGTATGACTCTTGTTTATAATTAATCATCAACATCATCATTTGGCCATCATCATCATAGTTGTCGATCCTGAGCAGCTATTTCCCACTGCTGCACTCCCATTTTACGTAGATCACTGGCCACTGCGTCCTTCCATGTCTTTCTTGGGCGGCCAACTGCCATCGGGCCTTTCCCAGCATGTGGTGTTCAGAAGTCTTTCGTTATTTGACCTTAGGACGTGGCCCGCCCATCGTATTCGGTTTGCTTTAATGTAGTGGAGTATGTTTTCATCTCCATATATTGTCTGGAGTTCATTATTGTGTCTTCTTCACCACTCTACTGTTGTTTCTTCTCTACAAGGCCCATAGATAGTCCGTTTATAACTAATATATTTATTAATTATTGTCATTCAATATTTTTGTAACTACTTCATTAAATATTTCTAAGACGATTTGGAGTTATTTTTCATTTTCGGCCAATATGACGAAATTCTGAATCTTAAATTTCTATAACGCACATGCATCTTCTCTCCTTTTACGTTATCATTTTGTTAACTCCCCTTATCATCTAGTTATTAATATCTCTCTTCTCTATATTTTTTCTTATAAGTTTTGTTTTGGTATTAAAGCAAATTGTTAAAAGCCTTTTTAGGATATAAGTTCAACAAATAGGTGAATTTTTTTCTGTTTGCTAATATTTTTCTATTATTTTTTTGATGTAAATATATCGTCATGGGGCCTTTTATAAATCTACTTTGTAATTACTCAATTATGATACCAAATAATAAAAACGTTACCAATGTGAGTCCATAATACTAGTGTATAGGTGATAAGTCAATACTCACAATATAAGGTAAGTTTTTTATTGGAGACAAATATCTAGGCTACCGGTTTGAGGCTTACAATATATGAACCATCATCAGGCCACAGTACATAGATATTTGTTTTAAGAAAAACTAAAAGCTGAAAAACAACAACATGAAATAAAAAATAATCACCTAATACAAATAATTGACGTCCAACAACTTCAAGGGTTGTTTTCTTCTTGATAGCAGTAACTTTATAATACCTCTTAAAAATATTCTCCCCATCTGCTTATTATTTTGTTTTCTTCTGTAACAATTTTGTTTTATTCTTCGTTTTTGTGCCTCAATTTTTCAATTATTTATTGATTTTAGAACTCCATCAAATAGTTTCTAATTGCCTTTAATATTTGTTTTTATATTTTTTTCCAATTTTGTAATTTTGTCCCTTTTTACTTTTGTAACAAATTCTCTTACTAATCTTCTGCATTTTTTAACTCTTCATAGTTTTCTGCTGTTTTATTTTGTAAGTATATTTTTTAAGCATTTCGCTGGTTTTTTGGTTTTTAAACATTATTTAAAAAGTTTATGATCTATCTTCAAATATCTTTTAGTACAAAAAACAAAAACAAATTTATTGTAATGTTGTTTACTTGTTTTTATCTGCGTATATGCCTTACGATTAATGGATCCATTTGTAGCGTACTGCGTTTTATTAAATTTATAAATACAAAAATTTTAAGATAAAAGTTATTTCATTTTCAAAATTCCTAACAATAAAAAGCCATTATCTACTTTTAGGTCTGACCGTATTCGCCAAAAGAACCCCTGAGCCTGACCCTGAGCCTACCGACGAGCCTGAGCCTGAGTAAGTAAAAATCGTACAAATAAATGTCTAGTTGCCAATAAAATATTTGCCAATCTGGCATGTTTTATTAAAAATAAATTTTATTAGTAAAATTTTTTAGCCTCAATGATATATGTTTAAGAATTTAGCCCGCTCGATTGAACATTTACTATTTAATACTGTACTAAAACCCCAAAAAAATTAGAACATATAAGAGACTTGAACAAAAAAATATATATTATTTTGGGGGATGCTAAATTGATTTCGTTCGAAACAGATCTTATTGCATAGTAGCCTAAGGCTAGTTTCTTATTTAACAAATCGATATAAATGAATTATTTTAGGTTAATGTCTATAAAAATAGTAAGAAATTTGATACAGTTATTAAGAAGCAATAGTTAAATAGCTTCTTCTTAGGATAATACTTCTGCTTTATCCATGTTAAAAGAGAGTAAATTAGAATCGGATTAGATTCTTATTTTAAGTAAATCATAGGTTATAGTTGCACGAAGAGTTGCAATATTAAAATTTTTCTAGATAATACTGCTATCATCAGTAGAAAGAAAAATTTTTCCGTCAATTGACATCAATGCTTTTGTGACTAGAGTGCGTATCATTTGATATAACTGGATGTTTCATATTTTCCAAGTAGGGTTGAACATGATACTAAATTACAAGATAGGATCTTCTCGTAGTTCAAAATAGGTCGTGTTCGCACATGCCGTCATTGGAGAGTAGAATTTGAAATCTTGTTAAAGTTAATTGGGATTTGTATGCGTTCTGTAATGAAATTACTAGACAAAAATAAGTTAAGAGGTTTAAGAATTACAATAATCGTACATATAAGGATATCTCCAAACTATTTATTAAAGATTATTTATTAATACATACAAAAAACTGACATTTCGAACGTCAAACTCTCCAATGACGTCACGACTTATGCGCAATATATTATCTTCTTAGTCTTAGTATCATGTTGTTGAAGTCAATTTAAAGAAATACCTCAAATTGCGTAGAAATTTAGATGTTTATTAAATGTCGTGATTTATAAGATCAAAACCATTGGCATAGTCACAAAAAACAGTGTCAGTGTAACGATTATTGTTCAGTGCTTGATAGACTTCAGGTAGTAAAAAAAACATATTATCACTGGTACATTTATTAGATAAAAAGCAGAACTGCATTTGTAATAAAATGTTGTTTTCAACGAGAAAGGATAAGTCGAATTGATATAGAATGTCGGGCTCTTATAAGTCTTTTAATAATTTTGGATAGTACCGGTAGTAAATCAAGAGGTCTGTAGTTGAATGTATAGATTTTCATTACCTTTATAAAGATGAATAATAATGACTGTTTTTTGGCACACTGAAAATATACCTTTCTCAAAGAAATCTTTAATTATTGAAACCAGGACTTCCTCATACTTTTTGGAAGATTTAAAAAAAAATCTATGGATAATCTATCAATACTAATCGGAAAAATCTGCTCTTGATACTATTAATTGTTTAGGTTAGTTCAGACTTATCAACTGGTCCGTTATCAAAGACAGAATTCAAGACCTTTTTTGAATTCTGGAAATAGAAGGTATGATCTTGTTGTGTCAAAATTGTAGACGTTATATTTTTACGCACATTAAAAAAGTATTTTAGTTTTTAGGGCTTGGAAAAAGATGTTTGAGCCGGGTTAGTTTTATTTCGAAGATTGTTTATTATTGACTAAATTTCTTTTAAAGAAATAATGTCTATGAAATTAAGTTAATTGAATTAATAGAAAAAGTCGTTTCTTTCTACAGATTTGATTGCGACAACTGTATATTATTTACCACTGTTATCAAGGATTTAGTCGAAGACGGAGAAACCTTAGTAAGTTTTATAAGTAACACTATAGTCATCAAATGTATGTCCTTAACTGAAAATTTTGTTTTACATACAACTGGTATGATTGGCATTAGAATAATTGATTTTATTCAGTATTTTTATGCATACTTTTTAAATCTATTTTTAGATGTTTTTTATTTCACCTTTTATTACGTTAATTACTTTTTAATCATTCATCAATATCGAATTCATATTACTCATAATGTTATCTCTTAATTTTTAAATAGTCTAAATTTATAAAGTTAACTTTTAAACTAAAATTACCGTTTTTCTGTTATTATAGGACGAAGTTGAAAGAGACGCAGACAGATTATGCGGTGTTTTACCAGGTGATTTGAGAGAATATTGTGAAGATAATTTGCTCCCAAAAGTTGATAGAATCTATGGCCAGCTACAAGAAAATACTCCCCAGGAAGTATGCGAAAATTTGGACTTGTGTTAGAGATTTATTAAGCATTTTTTAAAGATATGTAAATTTAAAAACGTCTAAAATAAATAATAAAATACAATAATTTTGTGCCTCATTAAAATTATATTTTTTTGTTAATATTTCATGCTTTTCTGTACAAAATATTTATCAGAATTTGAGTCATTACTTAGGCCGATACCTATACGTACAAAATTTAACTCCTTCAGAAACTAAATGTACGTAAGTAAGCATAGACCAAAAGTCGGAAACTGACTGTAATTTTTAAGCCTTCATCTTCATCAAAATTATCTTCAAGGATGAGGTAAACTTTTGGATGAGTGGAATTCTCGGCAAATAATACTGTAGAATTTACAACCATACCTATTCGAAGCAAATACAAAAAAATCAAATGCATTCAAAAAAAGTCTGGTTAAATGGCACTGATTTAGCGTGCCAGTTAAATAGTAATTATTTAAGAACATTTAACAGTAATTATCACAGCAGAATTGTTAAAACTCTTGAATATGAGATTAGTGACACACAATTTGGCTTTAGAAATTGTATGAGTACAAGAGATGCTTTGTTCGGCTTGAATGTGCCGGCTCAGAGATGCATGGACATGAATCAGGATATGTACTTATGTTTTGTAGACTTTGAAAAGGCATTTGATAAAGTTCAACATAAAAAGCTTGTAGATATATTAAAAAGCAAAAATATTGACAGTCGTGATCTGAAAATGATATCTAATTTATATTGGAATCAAACTGCCAAGGTAAGAGTTGACAGCCAGTACACCGAAAATATTAAAATACAGAGAGGAGTCCGCCAGGGTTGCGTGCTGTCCCCACTACTTTTCAATGTCTACAGTGAAGCGGTATTTCAAGAAGCGCTCTCAGACTCAATAGAAGGTATATCTATCAATGGAGAAGTTTTGAATAACTTACGTTTTGCAGACGATACAGTAATAATTACGGATAACAACAATGATTTACAGAACGTAATGCAACGCCTTAATGAACGCTGTCATGAGTACGGACTGAAGATAAATTTAAAGAAAACTAAATGCATGATCATGACTAAATCTGCACATGCAAATATCCAATTGACTATTGAAGATACTGCAATTGAGAGTGTTAATAACTATAAATACTTAGGAACATGGATAACATCAGATGTAGACCAAACCAAAGAAATTAAGACACGTATTGAAATAGCACGTACATAATTTATTAAACTTAAAAAGTTTCTTTGTTGTCGGGATATAAGGTTAGAACTACGCCTGAGAATGCTTCGATGTTACGTGTACTCTACTCTTCTTTATGGTCTGGAAGCTTGGACACTAAAACAAGTTCATCTGAATAAGTTGGCCGCCTTTGAATTTTGGTGTTACAGAAGAATCCTACGAATATCATGGACTCAAAGAATGTCAAACATGGAAGTAACTAGAAGGATAGGAAATGAGGCGGAAATAATATTAACTATTAAAAGACGAAAACTTGAGTACTTGGGACATGTGATGAGAGGGCAAAAATACGCATTATTACAACTTATTATGCAGGGCAAAATTTGAGGAAAGCGAAATGTGGGAAGACGAAGAATATCCTGGCTTAAGAACTTGAGGGAATGGTTTGAATGCAGTAGTGCAGAACTTTTTAGAGCGGCAGTCAACAGAGTCCGCATAGCCATGATGATTTCCAACCTTCGATAGAAGATGGAACTTAAAGAAGAAGAAACAGTAATTAAGAAAAAAAAACTTAAGTAAAAGTGCTTTGTATACTGAATGTTGGAATCGTAAGTAGATAAAATATCATTTTTTCATCTATTTGGATTAAGATATTTAAGTAAATCACTGCAACTAGTTATAAGTATTATCCAATTTCCATAAACTGGTCTCACGATGCAAGCTGTAAACCAGCACTGGTTTTAATCGCATTTTAAATCCATTAAAAAGATGTCATCTTCCTGTCAGCTAACACAAAAAGCATCATACTCAAATGCAGTTAACAACTACTTAGTGTATTAATTCTAAACAAAAATTAAGCTATTATATTTAACACTCTTAAGAATTGTACCATTAATGACTATCTTGAAGGACCGAGTAAGCATATAGAACAAAAAAAAAAAAATAACTTTTACAACCCGTATATAAAACGGTAGAATATGCATATATTTATCCTCTAAAAATCTAGTACTTAGATAAATTCATAGCAAAAACAAAGAAGATAATACTAAATGAAACTATACTAGGAAGGAGAAGATTAATAACTCCATCAGTCCACTTAATTACAGACCAAGCATACTTTTTAACTTAATAATGAAAAATTAATAACAGTAGTTTTAAATACTCTTTTAAACATATCATACCTGCAGATAGGAGCAACCAATCCTGAATTTAGTCATATTCTATGCATCGTAAGACAAATTTTTGTTTTACTTTTTCCAGCCAAGCTAGTTTTCTATTTAATATTTCACCTTCTACCCATTCTCACAATGATAGTGCAATGCAAAGAGAAATGAGACAAAATTCATCAATAAATCATACTTAACAAGATAATCCGCCGTTGGCGATCACCATTGCGAAGGCTTCTCGATTTTTTGCAATATGGAATAATTGTTCTGGATTTGGTATCTGAGTCCATGAACAAATGTTTTTTAACCATGAAACTTGTTGTCTTCCTATACCTCTATGACCCTCTATTTTGCCTTACAAGCAATAACATTCCCAAAGTTATTAATAAACCAAACCCATTAATGCTCACTACAAAATACATCTATAAATTTGACCACTTCTTTAGTTAACACTACAATCGCAACACCTACATCGTCTGAGCCATCCTCTAGTATTTCAGTTGGTTGCCAAATGCACTTTTTTTAACTTGGCACTTGAGAAAGTGGTTAAAAAGAAGAAAGGTGTTTTTAAATAAAGGTTAGAGAACCAAAAAAAACTCTGATTTGTGCAGACGTATATAGCGGGGATAATGAATCAGTTTTTATTGGCGAATTATGTGTCAATTAAAAATAATGTTAGGGTTAATATTGATAAAAGTTATTTCCCGCTAATTATTATTTTTATTTATGCTTTTTTTATTCTAGTCTTTGTTAAGTACAAATATCAACTATCTTGATTTTAGTATTTATTATTTTTTAGAATATTTGATTATGGAATTTCTGCAGTTTGTTTTCATTTTCAAAAAAAAAATAATCAAAGAAAAACAAGAAATGCAGAGTGTAGTGATGCACATCTATTATCAGTGACGTAAATATATCATTCATAAATACAATGAAAAAAATCTTAAAAATATACGATGAGTAAATACAAATTTAAATACAATACAAAAAAAATTTAATGACTTTGTTGACATATTATACTAAAAGTTATTTCCAAGTTATAATACCGCTTTTAAAACCTTATTGACAGAACAATTCAAAATAATTTCGCAATTATATAGTACTAATTATATTCTAATTTGACCACTTGAAAACTGTCTAAAATGATAATTCGGCACCTTTCATTTGCACCTATCATTTTTTCATGGTCACTTCTCTTCTTTATTTCCTATTTCTTTTATTTTTGTGCTCAATTAAAACGATTGGAATTAATTCCGTAATTCCGGTATAACTTGTAGAGCCGCTGTAGATATTGTCCTTAAACCACTGGCCCTAGTACCATTATTTTTCTTTGGGCGCTGTCGAGTTTATTGGTAGGATAACTTTCTTATCGCAGGCTACTGACGGAGCGGTAAATCGCACAGAGTATGATAAAAAAAGGACTAACGAATGGAACGGTTATAACGATTGATCGTGCGAATCACAGCCTTTGTGATTCGCACAGGTTCCCCCAAACCAACTCGAATTAATTCGTAGCGGATTCATGACGGAAAAATTGCACCGGAATTCTTAGCGGAATCGTGAATGACCCCAAACCAAAAACGAATATATTCGCGTCATATCAGTCACGTCCAGTATCGAAAACGTTGAGTGAAAAAACAAATAACGATTATCAATTTCAATTGTTAACAAAATGTATTCCTCATCAGATGAAAAAGAATCACTCGCAATGTTTGCACTAGAAGATGAAAATTTGAGGTAAAGTAATTACTAGCTTTTTCTGAAAATATCGACATTGCTAATTTTATTACTACAACTTTATAGGAAAAGAAGAAAATGGGTTCACGATATCAACCTTGAAAGAAGAGAATATGGCAAATTTTATGCATTAATGCCAAAATTACTAAAAGATGAAAGAATATTCTATATTTTTTATTTTAGAATGCCAATAAATTGTTTCGATGAACTTTTGCATCTTATAGAAAATGATATACGAAAATCAGACACAAATTATCGAGAAGCGATTTCCCCTGAAGAGCGATTAGCCACTACATTGAGGTGAAAACAAGAAAAATATTAAACTATTTTAAATATTAAGTAAATGTAATTTAATCAACATATAATAATAAAATTCGTTTCTCATCAAAATAATGAGTCATAGCATCAATCCTTGTATTTAGGAAAAAATGGATTTATTTGTTGTACGGGTTAACCCTTAACTTGGCGCGCACATAACCGCTGTAAGAAAAATGTTTTTGCTTACTGAATATTATCTTTAGAGGGCTCCATTTTCAGAGTCAATTACATTTTTGTTTCTATTTTAATTTTTTTGACATTTTATTGACGTTGTATCTCATAGGATACACTGCTAGGCGCACCGTATATTACAATGTATCTCGCAAGACACATTGCCAGGTATCCTATAAAACAAGTACTGATGACCAATAGATACATTGCCAGGTTATTAGAAAAATACCTCCGTATCTAGAAAGATACATTGCCAATATGTATATTTGTCGTTTGGACCAATATATTAAATAATGTTGGATTAAATGGAAATTATCAAATTTTCACAAAATATAATAAAAACATTAAACAAATCTACAATTTTTTCGCTAAGGGTCTTTAGCATTATCAAAACTTTTAGCAAAACAATAATTGTAGATTTGTATAATGTTTTTACATTTTGTGGAACTGTGTTTTACTTCAGTTATTATGAACAGATACCATAAAATAGGGGTTTAAAACCATAAACATAATATTTTATCATTTAATATCAATCATTTACATTTAAAAATTATCAATAAACTACAAAGATGATCAAACATTTATTTTTACAGCTTAAATTCAAAACTTTAAATAAAACTTAGAACACTCAAAATATAAAAGTAAAAAGTAATAATTATAATTTGTTAAAAAATTAAAAAATTTAGTTATGAAAATCATAAAAACAATTACGGGATTCCACTAAACATAACCTCGCTCTACATTTTGAACAACTCATAGTTGTTTGTCCTTTGCAACAGTTTCGACATCGTCCTTTGGCTGTAAAAGTTGGAAAAAGGTGTCCAAAAAGATCTTTTCTAACATCTTCTCCAGGTATATTCTGGACGTGAGTACGAATCTTTTTTTTTTTCGATGTATTAATTTCGTCGGATCTCCTTTTTCTATTTTTAAATAGAAGGGAATCGACAAGTAATATTCTAAATTCCTTTAGACCCATACCATTTTCTTCGTCCTCCAGTAAATTATTATCTCTGCGATATAAAATCCAAGCGTTGTTGACACATATATCCAGTATTTGGGAAAAAATTGAAAAATACCACCTGTGGCTTTTAAAAGGTGTTCGATAAAGCGCAACTAGCATATCTGCCAAATCTACGCCACACATATGCGCATTGTAATGTTTGATAATTGATGGACAGGGTATATATATGTATATATATATATATATAATAATAATAAAGGTAAAAGATGGCATTGCAACAAAGGAAAAAATATATAATAATATATGTGTATAAGATGGTATATTGGTAGTTTCTAACTATTGGTCGTCTTCAGTACGGTGCAGCCAAGTTAGAAAAAGAGCATATTAACTTGAGAAAGAAGAAACAGTTTTTGTAAATTTATATTACATGTTTTTCTTTTTGCGAAAAAAACATACAATTTTTCACAAAAAAATTTTTACAGCTTTGACCAGCTTTTACGGCAATATTCTCAAAATCGTAAGTAACATCAACTCAACTAAAATAGATTGTCAATTTTCATGTGAAACTATTTGTAGCTTATCCCTGATGATGTCCAAGACTATCGACGAAATATTGGATTAATAAAGGACTAAAGAGTACACTTAGCCTATCCTTTCAGCTGATTGTACCCAAAGAGTCTTATTGTTTACTTTATTTTTTAACTTAAGCAGCTGTGATTAACACTATATATATATATATATATATATATATATATATATATATATATATATATATATATATAAATATATATATATATATATATATATATATATATATATATATATATGTATATGTATATATTAATATGATATTGTAATTTGGAAATATGATAAAACAAGCTAATTAAAACAAAAAAAATTATTTTGTGAATTTTATTACAACGCCAATTTCATAATTTATATGTTTTCAATTCTCCAAAAAGCCAACACATTCCAATTCCAAAAATCGCTGTTCTCGAGTTGAGGACCGCTACCTGAACAGCCAAAATAAGTGCACTGAATTATGGACCGAACGAGATTTTAATGAGTAAAGAAACATTTAATATTAAAATATTATTTTAGATTTAGTTTCTTTTGAGCTGTATTGAAAGGTGGTCCAAATGAGTGAAATTAATATTTATTGTGATTATTACGATTATTGCGATTATTGAGATTCGTACTTTTAATAATATTTTATACCTGAGTATAATGATTTCCTTATCAGAAGTCTTGGTCCTCAATTCGCGCGTTCTTTTCAGGTATAAAGGTAAACCCTTACTTAAAATTTTATTTTGATCCTCAATTCGTGTCTGCACCCAAAAATTGTGTATTATACAAAAATATCGGACAAAGACTTTCTACTATCTACTAATGACTTGTTTCCTGGTAACCGATATTAATCCTTGAAAAATGTAGGTAGATTTGATATTTCAATATAACATTTTATTTACTTAAACTAATCTTAAATAAAATGCTAATTTGAAAAGTAAAACTGAAAACCGTAAATCGAAAATTGAAAAAGTATCCTTTCTTCACAAAACAATATAACTTCACAACACAACAAAATTAAACTGTATATATAAATATGATACAACTATAACATGACTTTACAAACATTTTTTGGTCTTCTTTTTCTCTATTAATTTTTCTTTATATACATATTCGGATTATACATATATATATATATATATATTATATATATATATATATATTTATATATATATATATATTATATATATATATATATTCTTGGAAAGGGCTTTAGTGACTATGTGACTATTAATATAATATGAATATATTGGGTCTTGTAGTCAATACTGGCCTTTAAATAAAACTCGTTTTTGAGCTTTCGAATTTATTTGAAAAGAGTGTTTTAAATATATATATATATATATATATATATATATATATATATATATATATATATATATATATATATAGGGTGATCCTTAAGTAATTGTACCAAAAGAAACCGTAGATTCTACACTTTAAAATATTACGATTTAAGCCAGTTTTTTTAAATAAAATGTTGATATTAAGAATGGTACAGGGTATTAAAGTGTAAATTTAAACCTTTAATTTTCGCTATAACTTTCATGTTTGTGAAATAACTTTAAAACTCAACAGTTTTCGAGATAATCGCAATTTTACCAATCAACTACATAATTCAGATTTAACGCAATTATTCCAGGCAACGAAAGAAATATTTAACAAAAGTATGGAAAATGCAAATGAGGGCATTAAAATAAACGGCGAGTTAACGAACAATATAAGATACGCCGACGACACTGTGATCCTTGCCAGTACCATAGACGAATTACAACAAGTAATGGAAAGAATTTATTCAGTTAGTGAGGAATACGGCCTAAGCCTCAACTTCAAGAAGACAAAGTGGATGCTGATAAGCAAAAAGCAACAACCTGCTCGACAATTACGGATAAGTAACATATTAATTGACCATGTAGAATCTTATGTGTACCTTGGCACCAACGTAAATGCAAGATGGGAACAGACCATAGAAATTAAGGCGAGAATAGAACGAGCTAGAGCAGCATTTAGCAATATGAAAAAGCTCCTCATAAGCAAGGATTTGTCTCTTCCCCTAAAACTACGTATAGTTAAATGCTACATTTTTCCGATCTTGCTGTATGGCGTGGAGGCCTGGACGCTGACGGAGACGCTAACGAGAAAACTAGA
Source organism: Diabrotica balteata (assembly GCA_918026665.1). NCBI lineage: Eukaryota > Metazoa > Arthropoda > Insecta > Coleoptera > Chrysomelidae > Diabrotica > Diabrotica balteata. Next base: position 99,843,355 of record OU898276.1, on the reverse strand, counting down.
AGCATTCGAAATGTGGGTGTACCGACGCATTCTTCGTATATCCTGGACCGAACATGTCACCAACATAGAGGTACTCCAAAGAATCGAAAAGGAGAAAGAAATCGTGAATACAATTAAACAAAGAAAGCTTGAATATCTAGGCCACATATTGAGACACGATAAGTACCGTCTGCTACAATTGATTGTCCAGGGAAAAATAGACAGTAAGCGAGGGCTAGGCATAAGAAGACACTTGTGGCTCCAAAATCTGCGGAAGTGGTTCGGGCTCACATCGGTCGAACTATTCAGAAGCGCCGCAAACAAGATCAAAATTGCCATGTTAATAGCCAACGTTCGCAACGGACAGGGCACTTGAAGAAGAAGAAGAACGAAAGAAAATTAGACAAAAACATCAATACTTCTGAATTTTGGTATAAAGCTATTAACAGAGTTTTAAATTTATTAACAAGAATACCTTTTCTTGTTAAAATAATGTATCTTTAATATTTTTTATCACAAACACCGGTAACTTAAAGAGTTAAGAAGTTAAGTGCAAATGTATGCCGCATATGTGGCGCCCTCTATTAGTTACATTAAAGTATGTATCAAATTATAACTCCTGATATTCAATAGTACCCAGTTATAAATTTTTATACATAAATGTTCACAAACGTGAAAATTATAGCGAAAATTAAAATTTTAAATTTCCAATTTAAAACGCTGTATCTTTCTTAATATCAACATTTTATTAAAGCAATTTAGCTTAGATCGTAATATTTTGAAGTGTAGAATCTACGGTTTCTTTTTGTACAATTACTTAAGGACCACCCTGTATATATATTATATATATATATATATATATATATATATATATATATATATATATATATATGAAGATAAACAATAATTGCATTTGATTCACAAGCTTTTGGAGTACATACAATAAATCAAAAATCCACAAGGAAAATAAATTTTTGAATCTGACTGTATACCATAAATCGCAAATTATAAAACAAATCGTTACAAGCATAATATACCAAATGTTTTTATCACTTTTCTGTTAATCCTCTAATGGGCAAAGTATCTATTAAGATACAGTTAGTATTTGGCCGTATACCGGGTAATGTATCCAGAAAGATACTTATTCAATTTTCTTCAGTACCTGGCAATGTACACCCGAGGATACTAACTAAATTGTCGCTTACCTGGCAATGTGTCTTCCTAGATACTACTTTTCAAAGTGATCCTATCTGTTTGTTTATAGACAAATTGTGAATATTATTTTATACAATTATTTGCTGAAGACCCAATTAACTATAATTATAGTTTGCCAATCCATACAATAACTATTAACACATAAAAAATTAATTTACTTACCGAATGACACAAATTAGCACTTTTTTGGAAGTCATTTTGAGCACGTCTACACAAAACACTCTCTGATTGTGGCAAAACTCTGTGTATGGCATTCAAATTAATTTGTTGGTTAGCCGAATGCTATAGGAAGAGAGTACTTTTAAAATCTTGCGGCAAACTTAGTTTATGTAGAGGAAGTATAATTTAATAAATAACGTATCCTGGAGTGCACACCGTCAAGTTAAGGGTTAAGTGGAGGTAGTTTGAAGCAGAGGATGGATCCTGCAGTGACGCTGATTGGTAGCTAACATAATATTCCTTGTTGGTAAAAGCAGAGGACGGACCCTGCCGTGACGCTGATTGGTAGCTAACAGAATCTTCCTTATTGGTAAGGATAATGAAAGCATTTTCTTTATTTTTATTGGTAAAATCTGTTTTAACGGAAGAGACGTTTGGATAAGTATCTGCACTTGCAGATCTAGATTGATTTGTAGAACATCCTCTAATTGAAGAAGCTTCTGTTCTATGATGACTTGCGCAATTTTCATTTTTAAACTACAGAACTTTATTTGCAACTACAGAAATATGGAAAAAATCTGAAGAAGGCTTTAGAAATATTTGGCAATTACCAAATTGTATTGGTAACATCCATTGCAAGCATATTACTATAAAATGTCCAGACAAAACTGGGGCACATTACAGGTGTTATTTAAAAAAGTTTTCAATAGTATTATTAGCTATTGTTTGTGGCAATTATAAATTTATTATGATTGATATCGGTGGTTTTGGTAAAAATAGTGATGGTGAAATTTTCGAAGTTTCCAACATGAGAAGAAGATTTGAAACAAATTCAACAAATGTTCCTGAGCCAAAAACTCTTCCTGGACAAGATGAACTTTCTCCTCATGTCATATTCGGAGACGAATCAGTTGCTATAAAATCATATTTGTTGAGGCCCTTTCCATACAGCCAAAGTAAAACAGATATTTTTAAGGAAAATTATAATGTACGGCTTGTAACGTTTACGTTACTGATTAATCCAATATCCAATTTAAAAATCGTATTCACAGAGCCCCTCACGAGCTGGGAGCGCTTTGAAAGGAAGATCGAGGTTGTGCGGAAGAACTTTCAGTTTGGTCAAGAAACTCGTACTACGCAGCCACGTCAGTCAATTCAAAGTGACGGAATTGGAGCAATAAAATAATCTGGGACGAATAAAATAATACCTAATTTAATAATCATATTTTAATAATAATAATAAGTAAATTTTAAAAATCAAGATTTTCTCATTTATAAGAGTTCCACATAAAAAGGAAGATTTTTTTTGGCGTGCTGTGGCTCCATATTCCGTCACTTCACTTGAGGATATTCTCTTAAGAATATTCCCTCAAGGACTAGTAACAAAATTTCTTAAATGGTTAGCAACTCTCCTGGATTTTGCCGTCACTCCAGATAGACCAGTGACTGGTTTTATGCCCAGACTCACCTAGGGTTTGTCCTTTACAGCAACAAACTGATTTAGCCGTGCCAAGAGGAGTTTTTCCTATGGACTTATAGTGCTGTAAAGATAAGTTGTTTGACTGTGTAATTTTTTTGTTACTGTCTATTTTGTTAACTTTTCATATGCATATGATCAAGTGACTACATTTTGATAAAATATAATTTTGATATTATTGAGAGAGGGAAAATACATTACATGTTTTTATTAGGTTTTTAAATGGGATACAGAGTCTGACCAAACTCCCTTGTTGATTTAATATATATTTTTTTAATAGAATACATTTTTGATATAATACAATTTTGATTTTGGGAAGGGAAATAAATTTCATGTGGTTTTTTTTTTTAAACATTATATAAAGAGTATTGAAGATTCACTTTTTTGGATGTAATATAATATAATTGTAATAGATTTATCAAGTTTGATACCTTTACAATATTGTAATTTGTATCTAATTTTAGTTGAACTAGTTAAATTTAAATTACTACCTTTTAGTGTTAAGACTTTGGCTACCATACGGACTATTCTAGGTTTTTACTAATATTTCACACTTTATTTGGCCAGTGGTGGTTAAAGGGAAACGATGGGGTTATTTTCAACGTTCCCTGAGAGCACCAAAACCCTTGTGGTGACCTGTCTTGATTTGTTACAGGATTTAAGCGTAGGTTGCTGATTCGTTTTGTTATCCTTGTGGGGGTGAAATTACACTAACACTTTACTTCTTCGCTTTATTTTACTTGCAAACTATTTTACATATATACACCTTGCACTTTGCAATACTAAAACTAACTTATAATATAACTTGTAATATATATGTACGGGTGAGAGAGAGCGAGAGAGAACGAGGAGAGAGAATAACTTATTTAGCGACTTCTTAACTTGAACTACTTAATGCGACTGCCCTTATATGCCTGTATGCAATATGTGGCCAGCTTGGGTAAATGACAAAGGGTCAGCGGGTGTAAGAGGGGCGTCAAATGCACTGAAGATTTCTGGTTCTTTTAACTAATAAGGGCTAACATGTGTTATTAAGGAACAGAGGCGGCGTTAGGTTAAATTGAAACAATTAAAGAATTAGTTGGTTTTCCAACAGTGGTGACTATTCTCTTGTTGAGGGGCTATTAGGTCCTATTGTATCTTTACACTACCCACTACCACTGTTATTTAGTTTTGCATTGTATGTAAATTGTTCATACATACATATCTATATACACGTTTTATAAATATATTTATTGTTACTATTTTGAGTTTTATTTCAGTTTCTACAAACCAGTATATAATATAGCAAGACAAGATTAGTATTTAGTATTTCTGTATTTCAGGTTAGTATCTCTAGTATCATTTGTTTCCGGTCATTTGTTACTTCAAAATCTCAACTATCGTTGAGTTGGCGCCCTTCTTTTTCTCTTCTTATTGTTCTCTTTCTATAAATTTATTCCCAGTGACCTTCTTTAATTGTATCACATTTGACATTACCAGGTCTCATTTCGTTTCTTGTCTCATTAGCTCATTATCCTTGCTATCTGCTTTATATCTTTAAAGCCACAATTCAGTGCATTGAAGCTAGCCCGAAAATTCACTCACTGGAGATTTAGTGTCTCTTTGGCCATTTAAATTTGTTCCTCTGAGCTTAGCCATATTTTTAGTATTTTCATCACTTCTCTTTCAGTTCTTCTGAAATTGTAAGTTCTACACTTCCTAAAATCCAATACTCCCGGAGTATTGAGGTTTCAGGCTCTGTAGAGCGAGAATAGTTGTAGAAAATGCTATCGGTGTGTTAGCACAAAAATGGCGTATATTCTACAGACCAATCGAAACAAAAGTTGACACTACTATTAAAATTTTGAAAACTGCATAAAATTTCCTAAGAACAAAAAAATGTGATGATGGATTTATCGAACTTTGAGAGTCATCAGAACCTGAACTTAGAGCGTTTCTAGATTTTGATATTGACTCAAGGAGAGCTACGAGACCAAAATTCAATACATACCATTTTCACCTATTTCTTCTAATATTTTACTCGAAACCTTATCCTTTTTTCCAACATTGTTGTAATCTTCATGAAAAAGATCATATAAAATTTGATATTGTCGAACTAATTCAATCAATTTCTTCATAATAAATTATTACCGCACTACGAATCCGGACTTTTGTCCGGATCCATCGACGCAGTCGATGGCGAACTAAAATTTCGGACGAATATTTACGCAGACAAATCGCTCTTACAAGAGTAAAATTCATGCGAGTCTGAACTTGTCAATTTAGCATAGCTGAAATAATTTGATGCGAATCCCATGCGGTGCGATTTTTAGCCACGTACGAATAATTCGCATTGATTTAGGGGAATGTGTACACACATTATATATACTGCGCTCTACGGCTATATATAGGTGCACACCCGTTCCACTTACTATTTTTCATTTCACACACACTACGTGAAGTCGTAAACGCAGTCCCATGCGCGTGTCATTTATAAAATAAGTTTCGTTCGCAGTACGAGTAATATACGCTTTCAGGATTAGTTCAAAATCTTTATAAAGGGTTGTACCCCTTGACTACCTTGACCACGTCGACCACTGAACGAATTTCAAACAAGCTTTCATTCAGTGGTTAGTGCCTGATTTATTTTATTTTACAACCTAGCCTGATTTGACAAAGAGCTTATGTGTAAATATTATTTTAAATTTTGGATAGATCTATGTCCTATGAAATGGGCAAGTTTCAGCTTAGTACGTAAAGGTCTTCCTCTATCCTATAAATATGTTTGTTTTAGAGATTTGAACGAATTTTCATATTTTCAACCAGAACTATTTACCAGTGACTACGTGGGTAATGGTGAAGATGCCATTAGGTGGAAGAACAAAAACCACCGGTAACAATTTTTAGAACTTTGTCAAAACAATGAAAAAATGGGTTTTATGTTAATGGAGTTTTAGAAACCAAAAAAGTTTAAAAACAACCTAAAAAAATGAAGAAAAGCTCGCGAAAAATTAAAATATTATTACAAAAAATTTATTTAAATATAAAACTGCTTAATGAATCTCATGAAATGTTATTAATATTCAATAAAAAAATATTTATGCTTTAAAAAAGTTCATAATTTCGAGCGATAAGTTGCTTAAGAAGTTGGATATACTATATACTATACTTACAATTTTAAATGCAGAGGGTAAATCTATTAGCGACATTCCTGAACGACTTCGCTTTATTTCCAGTAAGCCACTGGAACACTGTAATATACTTTTTCTACTCTCTTACTAGTAAATTGTATATTACCTACTATTTGGATGCTAAGTAAATGCATCATCACAGATACTGACACGTAATGACTAGCACGTAATAAAAAAAATTACGCTTCAGTTTTATAAAAATGTGTAATATCACATAAGCCTCGTAAGTCAGTTGGTCGAGTTACCAGGGAAACGAATTAATAGACGTTATTTTGACAGATTAACAATTATTAATCTGTCAGTGTAAATATAGTGGTAATTTAATTTTTATTTTTAGAAACGAAAATAATCGTAGAAAAAGTATAGTACACAACTTGAGCTGTAAGTTTATTACATGCTTGTAAAATTACTGCGCTCGCCGCTACGCGGCTCGCGCGCAACTTTTTTACTCGCATGTAATAAGCTTCTTACAACTCTCGTTATGTAATATACTATTTTCTACTCTCTTACTAGTAAATTGTATATTACCTACTATTTGGATGCTAAGTAAATGCATCTGACATAACAGATACTGACATGTAATGACTAGCACGTAATAAAAAAAATTACGCTTCAGTTTTATAAAAATGTGTAATATCACATAAGCCTTGTAAGTCAGTTGGTCGAGTTACCATGGAAACGAATTAACAGACGTTATTTTGACAGATTAAAAATTATTAATCTGTCAGTGTAAATATAGTGGTAATTTAATTTCTATTTTTATAAACGAAAATATTGGTAGAAAAAGTATAGTACACAACTTGAGTAGTAGGCTTATTACATGCTTGTAAAATTACTGCGATCGCCGCTACGCGGCTAGCGCGCAACTTTTTTACTCGCATGTAATAAGCTTCTTACAACTCTCGTTATGTAATATACTATTTTCTACTCTCTTACTAGTAAATTGTATATTACCTACTATTTGGATGCTAAGTAAATGCATCATCACAGATACTGACACGTAATGACTAGCACGTAATAAAAAAAATTACGCTTCAGTTTTATAAAAATGTGTAATATCACATAAGCCTCGTAAGTCAGTTGGTCGAGTTACCAGGGAAACGAATTAATAGACGTTATTTTGACAGATTAACAATTATTAATCTGTCAGTGTAAATATAGTGGTAATTTAATTTTTATTTTTAGAAACGAAAATAATCGTAGAAAAAGTATAGTACACAACTTGAGCTGTAAGTTTATTACATGCTTGTAAAATTACTGCGCTCGCCGCTACGCGGCTCGCGCGCAACTTTTTTACTCGCATGTAATAAGCTTCTTACAACTCTCGTTATGTAATATACTATTTTCTACTCTCTTACTAGTAAATTGTATATTACCTACTATTTGGATGCTAAGTAAATGCATCTGACATAACAGATACTGACATGTAATGACTAGCACGTAATAAAAAAAATTACGCTTCAGTTTTATAAAAATGTGTAATATCACATAAGCCTTGTAAGTCAGTTGGTCGAGTTACCATGGAAACGAATTAACAGACGTTATTTTGACAGATTAAAAATTATTAATCTGTCAGTGTAAATATAGTGGTAATTTAATTTCTATTTTTATAAACGAAAATATTGGTAGAAAAAGTATAGTCCACAACTTGAGTAGTAGGCTTATTACATGCTTGTAAAATTACTGCGCTCGCCGCTACGCGGCTTGCGCGTAACTTTTTTACTCGCATGTAATAAGCTTCTTACAACTCTCGTTATGTAATATACTATTTTCTACTCGCTTACTAGTAAATTGTATATTACCTACTATTTGGATGCTAAGTAAATGCATCATAACAGATACTGACACGTAATGACTAGCACGTAATAAAAAAAATTACGCTTCAGTTTTATAAAAATGTCTAATATCACATAAGCCTTGTAAGTCAGTTGGTCGAGTTACCATGGAAACGAATTAACAGACGTTATTTTGACAGATTAAAAATTATTAATATGTCAGTGTAAATATAGTGGTAATTTAATTTTTATTTTTATAAACGAAAATAATGGTAGAAAAAGTATAGTACACGACTTGAGTTGTAAGCTTATTACATGCTTGTAAAATTACTGCGCTCGCCGCTACGCGGCTCGCGCGCAACTTTTTTACTCGCATGTAATAAGCTTCTTACAACTCTCGTTATGTAATATACTATTTTCTACTCTCTTACTAGTAAATTGTATATTACCTACTATTTGGATGCTAGGTTAATGCATCATAACAGATACTGACACGTAATGACTAGCACCTAATAAAAAAAATTTCGCTTCAGTTTTATAAAAATGTGTAATATCACATAAGCCTCGAAGTCAGTTGGTCGAGTTACCATGGAAACGAATTAACAGACGTTATTTTGACAGATTTAAAATTATTAATCTGTCAGTGTAAATATAGTGGTAATTTAATTTTTATTTTTATAAACGAAAAAAATCGTAGAAAAAGTATAGTACACAACTTGAGTTGTAAGCTTATTACATGCTTGTAAAATTACTACGCTCGCCGCTACGCGGCTCGCGCGCAACTTTTTTACTCGCATGTAATAAGCTTCTTACAACTCTCGTTATGTAATATACTATTAAGGAGTTCAGCCAATTGGTTTGGCAGTCTTTGGCTCATCCTAAAATGCTCGAAATACAGCTTCATTGTCGGACAGCAGTACGATGGTTTTAAAGTACCCAACGGTTTGTGGGAATTGAGACAAGTTCTAGTAGGTTATTCAAATGATAATTACTACAACTGAAATAGTCAGACATCTTGTATTTTATAACAAATTTTATTCTGTTAAAAAGATAGCCAAAAACGATTATAGAGTTCATCTGTTAATATAGTAGTATTTGTGGAATTCTATATTTGTGAATCTCTGTGCTGTTAATTATTGCCACGACGACTCGATTTTCAGTTTTAGACTCAAATGTGTAGTATACTGTGTAATTGGAATCAGTTAATTAGATCTCTGAAGAGTTGTATAATAAGACTAGTATTGGTATTATTTTTTTGGAATTTGAATAAACTCCAATTGACCGCTACAATTTTCATAATCCAAGGTGAAGATAAAGTTATATTTTTGTAATAATAAAAGGGTGAAAATTTCTTTCAGTTAAGTAGGTTTATTGCATGACAAATTATGCTTGAATATGGAAAATTGAACTCTGAAAAGTCATTAGCCATGGATATGTCTAAAATGTTATTTAATAATATTCTGTTATATGGAGTTATGGTAAAAGTATAATTAAGCGTTAATAGCTGCCTAGAAAGCTCTGTAGTAAGTTCGCCTATTTTATCTTGTATGCTATTTACTGGGGTTGTTCTGTACGGGTCAAGTATAATCCTTAGAAAGGTGTTATGTAACGTATCCAAAGGTTTTAACATTGTTGTGTTGGCAAATGCAAAAGCAACACATCCGTAATCAATTTTGTAACGAATTAAGAAAATGTATAACATAAGTAGTGTTTTATCGTCGGCACTCCATGTTTTGTGAGCTATGTACTTTAACACGTTAACCCGTAACCGGTGATCTGGAGTCTGAGAGACTCTTGAGAAATTAAAAACCGGTTTAAAATATTGAAGCGGACGACTCTGGATGGCCCGCGGCTAAGTATCTTTCTAAAAATAGTTCATAAACTAAGCGTTTTTGTTTGATTAGTTTACGTTTAGCCGTTTGCTAGAACAGACGTTACTGGAGTCAGCGAGACTCAACGTCACCGTTAGTTACTTTTCATCGAGTGTTTTATATTTCTTCGTATAAACTATAATGGATCATCTACCAAGTACGTCACGATCGGTTAGTGTTACAGATCCGAAATTTGAAGAGAAAGTGTTAAATTGGTTCAATGATTTGGACTTTGAATATAGTGATATTGATGATATTGACAGTGATGCGGTAATAGAAAGCAGTCATGAGTCGGCATCTGAGCAGTCTGATAGTGAATCTGATCCAGAAGACAATATTCCAGAAACTTTAAACCAAGACTTTTCCAGTGATGATGAAAATAATATATTGGCGTCAAGATCTTGAAACTACTTTTATGGTAAAAACAGATTTAAATGGTCAGCTAGTGAACCAAAAAATATTCGTACTCAAAAGCATAATATTATTGTACATTTACCGGGGCTGCAAGGAAAGGCTCGGTCTCTTGGTCTTTCGGCACCTCCAAAGAAAATTTGGAACTGTTTATTTACAAATCAAATGTTAAATATTGTAGTCGAATGGACAAATGTAAAATTGGCGAGTGTTAGGGTCAAATACAAAAATGAAAAGAGGCCGGAATCAAAAAATGTCGACCAGGTCGAAATGGAAGTATTTTTAGGCTTACTAATTTACACCTCAGTATTTGAGTCCAATGATGAAGACATAGAATGTCTATTTGCTACAGATGGAACGGGCAGAGAAATTTTTCGGTCCGTAATGAGTGCCAAGAGATTTGCAGTTTTATTGACTTGTTTACGTTTTGATGACCCTTCCACGAAAGAACAACCAAAAGCGGTAAATCCACTAGCACCCATTCAAGAACTATTTGAATCTTTTATTCAAAACTGTCAAACGGAGTTTTCTGTTGGTGAATGTGTATGCATTGATGAAATGTTAGTTGGTTTCCGGGGTAGATCACGCTTTAGAATGTATATTCCAAACAAACCACGAAAATATGGACTTCAAATTATGATATTTACAGATGCAAGAAACAACTATGTGTACAATGCGTATGTATTATACAGGCCAAGATTCCGACGGAATGGGCCTTTCAGTAACTGAGAAAAAGCTTGCTAAACCTACTCAATCTGTGTTACGGCTTTCTAAGCCATTATTTGGCAGTAATCGTAATGTGACAGCTGACAATTGGTTCACGTCTATAGAACTAGTTCAGTTGTTGAAATCTAATGGCCTAACATATGTGGGAACTATGAAAAAGGTTAAAAGACATATTCCTCCTGAGTTTCTTCCCCAAAGGGATAGAGAGATTGGTTCAGTTAGATACGGTTTTACAAAAGACATTACCCTTCTTTCGTATGTTCCTAAAAAAAACAAAGCCGTCATACTATTATCCTCCATGCATCATATTATAGCCATAGATGAAAAAACACAAAAACCAGAAATATTTAGTCTGTATAATATGACGAACGGCGGCGTTGATGCTTTGGATGAAAATTGTAAGGTTTACAATTCGTCCAGAAGAACGCAACTTTGGCCAATGGCTATATTTTACAAAAAACTAGATATGAGTATAGTTAACGCTTTCGTTGTGTATCAGTGTTATAGAGAATCCAAACCCTTAGACAGGAAAGATTTTATGAAGGTACTGGCTAAAAGCTTAATTGAAGCACACATGAAACAACGAATGTATAACAGCAGAATCCCGACAGAAATAAGAGAAAACATAAAGCGAATACTGTGCGTGGTTGAACCTCCTTCTATTCAAGAAGATCGGTTAGCAGTTCGAAAGTGTTGCTACATTTGCCCATCAAAACTTCATAGGAAGACATCTTATTTATGCGTCTGTTGTAAAAAATCAATTTGCTTGATTTGTTCTCATAAAATATGCAGAAATTGTAACGTTCAAAAAGAATAAAAAAAATAATCCCATTAATCCCCTGCACGTTCCGTTACGTTTAGACTACTGATGATAATTTTTATTACCATAGATTATTCAATATTTGTTATACCTAATATTAAAACCATTTGTACATACCAATAATAATAAGAATAGTCAGTAACAGAAAGAACTAAAAAGGCAATAGGATATTGCAAAAATGCCTAAAGAACAGACTATTATAGACAATGTGATGAAATAATTATTTAAATTTGAATGAGACCAGCATATTTATGATGAGTCCCGGAGACTCCACGTCACCGGTTATGTTCCTAAAATCGGACGTCACCGGTTACGGGTTAAGGCCATCGTGACATGAAAGAACTGCTTGATATCTTTATCTTTTTTGTGTCTTTTAAAAAATATTATTTTTTTTTTGTTTTATTAGAGCAAAACCTGAAACCGATACTAAGAGACTAACTTAATAGTTTATTTAAGTTTTCTTGTAATATTGATGTCGATCCTTGTGAAATTTCGTTTTGATAGAATATAGCACAATTAGCTGGAACTTGAGAAGAGAATATTAGAAAATAGTAGGAAGAAATGAAGAATGACAATGTTAGATAGCCTGCACCATAATCTGTAGGAGATGCTAAGAATGATAATCATTATATAAGTAGACTTTGTTATTTTTACATTTACGAAAAATCTACTGAAAAATAATTTAAGTTTTCTAATATACTACTTATATCTACAGTTTAAACATTCTAGACCTCTAAAAATGTCAAATTTTCAGACTGTAGAATTAATCAAGCCAAAATGATTTATAGATTATGTAGATTTAATATCAGTAAAGTATCAAGTTTTCTGTATTACACAATAGAAGTTTTTTTATATATTTTATAAGTTAAGTTATATCATAAATAATGTTTATTATGTTATAATATACAAAAAGTACTTCACCTTATCGTCTATGGAAATCAAAATTAACAAATACAAAAAGGTAGTGGGAAGTATTAACAATAACAAGAAATGTAATTAGTCAAGTGGTCCTTTTTGTCAAGTGGTCGACTTCTTATTGTATATAAAGCTAAACTGAGGATGCACAGTATTGTGAAATACAATTCTCTAACATGAAGACTTTATTGGTTTTGACTCTCTTGTTCTGCGTCGGTAAGAACTAAATGTTTTTTATGTTTATTCAGTATAACCGTTTTATTATTCTTACCTGTAAATGTATGCATATTGTATACTACTTAGTATTTATTTTAATCTGTGTACTTTTGATTAAATGTTTCTTAATTCAGCTTCTGTTACAATCTAGATGTACTCAGGATCAGAGTATCTCAGAGTTAGAAACCAAGGAAGGAATTTTAAGAGGCAAAAAAAATAACAAAACTGTTCAAACCACAAATATACAGTAGAAACGCAGATAATTATTACTATTAGCAATTTGGCAATATGCTAGGTCTAACTACGCTTGTAGGTTGTGCATCCACGATTTTGTGTTAGAACTTACAACTCGCAACCAAAGGTTAATACAAGACTATATATTGATTTCATTTCCTCAATCTTCTTATCTTTAATTTTCCCCAATCAGTATAACTCTTGTATTATTTTTACTAATTTTCATTCAATATTTTTGTACGTCCTTCATTGCATATTTCTAAATTAATTTGAAGTTTAATTACTGGATTCATTTGTAACGTACCACATTTTAATAAATTTAAAAATACATAAATTTTAAGATATTTCATTCCAAATAATCCTAACAAAAAAAAACGATTGTTTACTTTTAGGTCTGACCGTATTCGCCAAAAGAACCACTGAACCTGAGCCTACTGACGAGCCTGAGCCTGAGCCTGAGTAAGTAAAAATCGTACAAATAAATGTCAAGTTGCCATTAAATTGTTTGCCAATCTGGCCAGTTTTATCAAAAATAAATTTTATTGTTAAAATTTCTTAGCCTCAATGATATCTGTCTAAAGATTTAGTCCGCCCTATTGGAGATTTACTAGAACCCCAAAAAAAAATTAGATCATATCAAAAATCAGACTGGAAAAAAGAAAAATATGATATCTCAGAGAATAATTAATTGATTTTGTTCAAAACAGATCTTAGTGCATAGCAAGCTGAAGCTTGTTTCTTACTTAACAAATCGATATGAATGGATCATTTAAGGTTGCTGTCTATAAAAATACCAAGAAATTTTTACAGAATTCACCATACCATCTGACTGTTATTCAAAAGCAAGGGTTGAAGAGATCTTTTTTAAGATAACGCTTCTAGTTTATATTAAAAGAAAGTAAATCGGATCAAGTTGTTATTTTAAGTGGATCATAAGGTATAGTTGAACGCGATACTGAACCTTGTGGTGCTCTACGTAAACACTTTTGTGACTAGAGTGGGGATCATTTGTTCTAACTTGTTATTTCCTATTTCCCAAGTAGGATTGAAGCCAATTTAAAAAAGTATCTCGAATTCCCTAGAAATTTAGCTTTTTTATCAAAATGTCATGGACTGTCATCACTTTAGATTTTGAGCATTTGAAAGAGAAAATATTTGAGCTCTGTTAGTTTTATTTCGAAGATTGTTTAATATGCACTGAGTTTATTTTGTAGGCCTCAATAATAATAACCTGAATAAACTAAATATTCTAAAAATGGTCTAAAAAACCCTATGATATTAAGTTAATTGAATTAATAAAAAACTCTTTTGTTTCTACAGGTTTGATTGCGACAACTGTATATTATTTACAACTGTTATTAAGGATTTAGTCGAAGATGAAATACCCTTGGTAAGTTTTATAATAACACTATAGTTATTAAATGTTTTACGTAAATTTTATATAGCATTAAAATAATCGATTTCATTACTAATAGTTAAAAAATATATAAAACATGCAATATTACGTGCATATTTTGAATAAAACAAAATCTGTGTGTAAGAATCTACAAATATTTAATAATAAAAGACTAAAAACTTTATTATAAACTCTTATGACTATAGCTGTTTCGGCAGAGTACCTTTCTCAATTTTTCTTATCTGTTTACACTTTATAGTTTTTAACTAAATACATTACGGAGAGAGGAATTGTTTGCCTTAAATTTGTCATTCAGAATGAATTCTGTATTTTCTAAATTGTTGTAATAATATTAAGTTCAACAGACTTAACATTTTAAATAATAAAGTCTATGAAATTAAGTTAATTCAATTAATAAAAAAACTCGTTTCTTTCTACAGATGTGATTGCGACAACTGTATATTATTTACCACTGTTATCAAGGATTCAAGGATTTAGTCGAAGACGGAGAAACCTTGGTAAGTTATATAAGTAACACTATAGTCCCCAAATGTGTGTTCTTAACTGAAAACTTTGTTTTACATACAATTTGTATGATTGGCTTTAGAATAATCCATTTTACTCAGTATTTTTATGCATATTTTTCACATCTATTTTTAGATGTTTTTTATTTCACCTTTTAATCACGTTAATCACTTTTTAATCATTCATCAAGATTGAATTCATATTACTCATAATGTTAACTCTTAATTTCTAAATAGTCTAAATTTATAAGGTTAAACTTTAAACTAAAATTACCGTTTTTCTGTTATTATAGGACGAAGTTGAAAGAGACGCAGACAGATTATGCGGTGTTTTACCAGGTGACTTAAGAGAATATTGTGAAGATAATTTGCCCCCGAAAGTTGATAGAATCGATGGCCAGCTACAGGAACATACTCCCCAGGAAGTATGCGAAAATTTGGACTTGTGTTAGAGATTTATTAAGCACTTTTTAAAGATATGTAAATTTGAAAACGTCTAAAATAAATAATAAAATACATAAATTTTGTGCCTCATTAAAATTATATTTTTTTGTTAATATTTCATGCTTTTCTGTACAAAATATTTATCAGAATTTGAGTCACTACTTAGGTCGATACCTATACGTACAAGATTTAACTCCTTCAGAAACTAAATGTAGGTACATAAGTAAGCATAGACCAAAAGTCGGAAACTGACTGTAATTTTTAAGTCTTCATCTTCATTAAAATTATCTTCAAGGATAAGGTAAACTTTTGGATGAGTGGAATTGTCGGCAAATAATATTGTACAATTTACAACCATACCTATTCGAAGCAGATACAAAAACGTTAAATGCATTCAAAAAATGTCTGGTTAAATGGCACTTATTTAGCGTGCTAGTTATATAGTAAATATTAAAGAAAATTTAAAAAGTAATTAAGAAATAAAGTAAGTAAAAGTAATTCGTATACTGAATGTTGGAATCGTAAGTAGATAAAATATCCATTTTTTATCTATTTGGATTAAAGTATTTAAGTAAATCACTGCAACTAGTTATAAGTGTTATCCAATTTCCATTACCTGGTCTCACAGCGAAAGCTGTAAACCAGTACCGGTTTTAATTGCATTTTAAATCCATTTAAAAGATGTCGTCTTTATATCAGCTAACACAAAAAGCATCATACTCAAATGCAGTTAATAACCACGTAGTATATTAATCCTAAACAAAAATTAAGCTCTACTATTTAACACTCTAAAGAATTATACGATTAATGACTATCTTAATATAATAATAATTATTATTAATATAATAATAATTACTAAATGAAACTATACTAGGAACAAGAAGACCAATAACTTCATCAGTCCTCTTAATTATGTTCAATGCAAGACCAAGCATACTTTTTTACTTAATAATGAAAAATTAATAACACTAGTTTTACGTATACGCGATATAAGACACGCGAAAACACAATTTCATAGTAAAGAATGTAATGAAATTAAACAATATGAAAAGAAACACGATACATTTCATCTGCACAAGAAATTGAAAGAGGTCGCTGGAAACAAATGGAAACAAGTATCCCAAAGTTTAGAAGACAGAAACGGACACAGAATATTAGACATCAATGAAAAGTTAAAAGAATGGGAAAACTACATTTCTGAATTATTTGAAGATGAGAGAGTAGAACACTATACACCGATTGCTATATCAGGTCCATCTGTAACAGAAAGTGAGGTAAGACGTTCAATACAAACGGCAAAAAATGGAAAAGCACTTGGCCCCGATGAATTAAGTGCTGAAATACTAAAGTTTTTGGGAGAAAATGGAATTAAAGCTCTGTGTAATCTCTTTAACAGAATTTATGACACTGGGATATTACCAACTGATTGGTTAAAGTCGACATTTGTCACAATACCTAAGAAACATCGTCCAAAGACATGCGGTGATTATCGGACAATAAGTCTGATGAGTCACGTTTTGAAAATCTTTCTGCGAGTAATACACAGCAGAATTTATACGCTGTTAGAGGACAAAATTAGCAATACTCAATTTGGGTTTAGGAGTGGCTTGGGTACAAGAGAAGCCTTGTTTAGTATACAGGTGCTAGTACAGAGATGCAGAGATATAAATCAAAATGTGTATATTTGTGCAATCGATTTTGAAAAAGCTTTTGACAAAGTCCGACATAACGAAATGCTAGAAATATTGGAAACGTCCAACTGGATTGGACGATAAAAATCTACGAATAATTACAAATCTATACTGGCATCAAGTGGCAAGAATAAAGGTTGAACAAGAACTGTCGGATGAAAAAAATATAAAAAGAGGAGTGAGACAAGGTTGTATATTGTCGCCTTTACTTTTTAACTTATATTCGGAGGAAATATTTAAGGAAGCCTTAATGGAGACAACCGAAGGTATTATTGTAAATGGAGTAACCGTCAACAATACTAGATATGCCGACGATACCGTAGTACTTGCCAATTGCGGAGAAGACCTTCAAAATCTAATGAACAAAATAAAACAGACTTGTGATCAGTATGGATTAAAACTCAACGTTAAGAAAACTAAATATATGATAGCAAACAAAATTATATACATGATGACGGTATAAAAGTCGGAGATGCCACACTGGACAGAGTAGAGAAACTCGTGTATCTCGGCAGTAATATCAATGAAAGCTGGGATCCAACCGCAGAAATTAAAAGCCGAATAGAACAAGCCCGAGCTGCCTTTGTAAAAATGAGAAACGTACTTTGCAGTCATGATCTTAGCATTGACCTTAGAGTTCGTATGATATCTTGCTACATCTTTCCTGTCCTGCTGTATGGAGTAGAAGCGTGGACCCTAACTGAAGCTATGCTTAAACGCTTGACAGCCTTTGAGATGTGGGTATACAGACGACTACTGAAAATAAGCTGGGTCGACAGAGTTAGAAATGAGGAGGTCCTTAGACGGCTGAACCAAACAACACAACTGGTCAATATAATAAAGAAACGCAAGCTGGAATACTTCGGTCATATTATGAGACACCCTGAAAAATATGATCTTTTACATCTGATCATTCAGGGAAAGATCCTAAGTAATCGTGGTCCTGGTAGAAGAAGAACATCATGACTAAAAAATCTAAGGCAATGGTATGGAAAATCAACTACATCGTTATTTAGAGCTGCTGTCAATAAAGTCACGATAGCGAATATGGTAGCCAACATGATATCCAACGATCGATAATGTTCATGGAACTAGAAGAAGAAGAAGAAGAAGTTTTACGTACTCTCTCAGACATATCATACCTACAGATAGGAGCAACCAATCCTAAATTTAGTCATATTCTAAGCTTCGGAAGACAAATTTTTGTTTTACCTTTTTCCAGACAAGCTAAGTTTCTATTTAATATTTCACCTTCTACCCATTCTCACAATGTTAGTGCAATGCAAAGAGAAATAAGACAAAATTCATCAATAAATCATACTCAACAAGATAAGCTGACGTTGGCGATCACCATTGCGAAGGCTTCTCGATCTTTTGCAAGGTGGAATAATTGTTTTGGATTTGGTATCTAAGTCTATTCACAAATGTTTTTTAACCATAAAACTTGTTCTTGTCTTCCTACACCCCTACGACCCTCTATTTTGCCTTACAAGCAGTAGCATTCCCAAAATTATTAAACCAAACCCATTAATGCTCATTACAAAATACATCTATAAATTTGACCACTTCTTTAGTTAACACTACAATCGCAACACCTACATCGTCTGAGCCATCCTCTAGTGTTTCAGTTGGTTACCAAATGCACTTTTTTCAACTTGGCACTTGTGAAAGTGGTTAAAAAGAAGAGGGTGTTTTTAAATAAAGTTTAAAAAAACAAAAAAAAACTCTGATTTGTGCAGACGTATATAGTGGGAATAATAAATCAGTTTTAATTGGTGAATTGTGTGTCAATTAAAAATATTTCCCGCTAATTATTATTTTTATTTATGCTTTCTTTATTCTATTCTTTGTTAAGTAAAAATATCAACTATCTTGATTTTAGTATTTATTATTTTTTAGAATATTTTATTAAGGAATTTCTGCAGTTTGTTTTCATTTAAAAAAAAATGAGCAAAGAAAAACAAGAAATGCAGAGTTTAGTGATGCACGTCTATTATCAGTGACGTAAATATATCATTCATAATTACAATGAAAAAAATCTTAAAAAAATACGATGAATAAATACAGATTTAAATTTGAGTTTGTTGACATTTTATACTTAAAGTTATTTCCGAGTTATAATACCGCTTTTAAAACTTTATTGACAGAACAATTCAAAATAAGTTCGCAATTATATAGTACTAATTATATTCTAATTTGACCACTTGAAAACTGTCCAAAATGATAATTAGGCACCTTTCATTTGCACCTATCATTTTTTCATGGTCTTTTCTCTTCTTTATTTCTTATTTCTTTTTTTTTGTGCTCAATTAAAACGATTGGAATTAATTCCGTAATTCCGGTTTAACTTGTAGAGCCGCTGTAGATATTGTACTTAAACCACTGGGCCTAATAACATTATTTTTCTTGGAGCGCTCTCGAGTTTATTGCTAGGATAACTTTCATATCGCAGGCTACTGACGGAGCGGTAAATCGCACAGAGTGTGATAAAAAAAGGACAAACGAATGAAACGATTATAACGATTGATCGTGCGAATCACAGCCTGTATACCTATGTGTACACACATTATATACTGCGTTGTACCCCTTTGTACAAGTTGTACCCCTTGTCCACCTCGACCACTGAACGAATTTCGAACCACCTTCCATTCAGTCGTTAGTGCCTGATTTATTTTATTTTACAACCTAGCCTGATTTGACAAAGAGCTTATGTGTAAATAATATTGTAATTTTTGGATAGATTTATGTCCTATGGAATGGGTAAGTTTCAGCTTAGTACGTAAAGGTCTTCCTCTATCCTATAAATATGTTTGTTTTAGAGATTTTAACGAATTTTCATATTTTCAACCAGAACTATTAACCAGTGACTACGTGGGTAATGGTGAAGATGCCATATTTAGGTGGAAGAACAAAAACCATCGGTAACAATTTTTAGAACTTTGTCAAAACAATGAAAAAATGGGTTTTATGTTAATGGAGTTTTAGAAACCAAAAAAGTTTAAAAACAACCAAAAAAAAATGAAGAAAAGCTCGCGAAAAATTAAAATAATATTACAAAAAATATTATTAAAATTTAAAACTGCTTATAAAATCTCATATGTTATTAATAAATATAAAAAAAAATATTTATGCTTTAAAAAAGTTCATAATTTCGAGCGATAAGTTGCTTAAGAAGTAAGATAGTTTTCTTACAATTTTAAATGCAGAGGGTAAATCTATTAGCGACATTCCTGAGCGACTCCGCTTTATTCCCAGTAAGCCCCTGGAACACTAATATACTTTAAGGAGTTCAGCCAATTGGTTTGGCAGTCTTTGGCTCATCCTAAAATGCTCGAAATACAGCTTTATTGTCGAACTGCGGTACGATGGTTTTATAGTACCCAACGGTTTGTGGGAATTGAGACAAGTTCCAGTAGGTTATTCAAATGATAATTACAACTGAAATAGTCAGATATCTTGTATTCTATAACAAATTTTATTCTGTTAAAAAGATAACCAAAAACGATTATAGAGTTTGTCTGTTAATATAGTGGCATTTGAGAAATTCTATATTTGTATATATCTGTGCTGTTAATTTTTTAAGACTTTAAGGTAATTATTAATGATTAGACTGTTAAGACTGTTAATTTTTTAAGTTTTAGACTCAAATGTGTAGTAAACTGTGTAATTGGAACCAGTTAATTAGATCTCTGAAGAGTTGTATAATAAGATTAGTATTGGTACTATTTTTTTGGAATTTTAATAAACTCCAATTGGCCGCTAGAATTTTCAGAACCCAAGGTGAAAATACAGTTATATTTTTGTAATAATAAAAGGGTGGAAATTATTTTCAGTCAAGTAGGTTTATTGCATGACAAATTATGCTTGAATATGGAAAATTGAACTCTGAAAAGTCATTAGCCATGCATATGTCTAAAATGTTATTTAATAAAATTCTGTTATATGGAGTTATGGTAGAAGTATAATTAAGCAAATAGGTAAAGAAATAATAAATAAGACTTACTCACAATCAATTTAATTTAACTATCAGACGACCGGTTTCGCTTTCTACAATATGCAAAGCATCTTCAGGTCTCGACACAAAGTTAAACAAATGCTGAAATGATAAAAACCCATATTAGGGTGTTGTCTAATAAAGATAAACAAATTAGATGTTATAAATTACAATAATTATGCCAATATTACCTGTCTGTGGTTTTATTTAAATAATTGAGTTGAATAAAAGGTATAAATATTTTTTAAGAAAGTTAAAAGGACAAGGTAAGGCCCACAAATTGTTATAAAATCTCTTCTATTGTAATAAATTAATAAATGAGCAAATAAATAAATAAAATAAAATTACTTACATGCCGGTACTCTATTAATAGATGGAAGGTAGAACATATTTGAAACTACTGTATATTGTTGAATGGAGAACTCAATACTATTATTGCAGTTGTTTGACTGTAAACGGGAAGTTCTTGAGGAGGTAGATTTGATCCAATGAATTTGAGATATGTGTGACATTGTTTGTTAAATGTAAGTGGTGTAATATATTATTGTGTTATTAAAAGTTATTTATACTTATTCCAGAGATATATTTTTGAAATGTGTGTTATTTATTGAGTAATTGTTTTATGCAGGTGACATATTTATGACAATGAATAAGTGTAGATGTAAAATTGTGTGGGTGTACAATTATTTCCAAACTTGTATTTATCAGATTACTTTGATAAAGTTCTATTGGCAATGAGTTAATTATTGGAATGGTCAAGTGAATGAAATAGTAAAATACAAACACTTAAGGATAATTTAAACACACTAAAAACAGAAAACACTTAGAAGGGACAAAACAAACATTTAATTTAAAAGGGGAAGGACTTTAAAGCACTACATCATAGTCTTGGGCACAATGAGTTTTTTATTATTGTATCTATTAGATTTTAGTGGTAAATTTTGACAGATGTAGGTTAGCATGTGACAGTTCTTCTTCTGTTTCTCAATACTGTAAGTTAAGTTATCTAGTTTCATAAAATATGCTGTTATTAATGAATGTCTATAAAACTGTTTCAATTTAGATATATCAAAAGTAAATTGATGTGTTTAATATTGGCATACTTTAACAATATTTAATTAATCAAATTTAATGTAAAAATATGGTTAATTGAAATACATCCTACAAAATAACTAACTCAGTCTAATGTTTAACTTACTGATCCAATTAAAGTAATTCTTTGGCAACTGAACATGTACATTTAATAATCAAATGTATAATAAGTTTGCAAAGTTTTTATTTTTAATTTGAAATTTATGTAGGTATGAGTTATCTGTCCGGGTATTTTTTAATTATTAGAGATATTTTTCCAAAATCTGATATATTAATATCTAATATACTAATATGTATCCAAAGCAACAAATGGATAATTATTTCTATATTCCTATAAGATTCCTATAAGATTGCTAAAGTCTTTGATGACTATATAAATATCTCATTTAAAACTACCTCAAATTTAGGACTGACTTTCTTGAATAACAAGGACAAACGTAACTCACTTGAGTATAGCGGAGTGTATAAGTTGAGCTGCCATACCTGCAATGCACGTTACATCGGTAGAACCTTTAGATCCTTTAAAATTAGACTAAGAGAACATCTTAGATATATAGAACGCCCAACATCAGGTCAATCACATTTCTCCCAACATATCCATCGAACAAATCACATCTTTGATCCACAAACAGATTTCACAATCCTTCATACTTGTAATAAAGGCTCCTTACTAAATAACCAAGAACATTTAGAAATTCTAAAATCATTAAAAAATCATACAGAAGTTACACTAAATGCACAATTAGAACTGGAATACACACCAGTATACTCAGTATTAATATAAAAAATTTATATACATATCATTACCTGACACCACTCCATTTCTTGTTCCCACAGCAAACTTATAGAATTGTTGCCACAAACTTCAACTTTCATATTAGTTTTCCATATATTATCCTAATCATTGCATATTTTCAAAAGTAACTTCAATATTATGGTTAAACAACATTTATTTCAGAATTCCATATATAATAAGATGCATTTGATACACCTCTTAGATCAATCCAATCTTCTATTTCAAAATAAAAGTCAGGCCACTTGGATCTAGTTCTTGGTTCATAGAATTTCTTGAACATTTTAACATACTACCGAAACAATTTCCTGAAACTACATTAAATATCAGTATTGAACTGGTATGATACCTCAACTTATTTAACCCACAATTATTATTACATTCCATCTGGTTCCGAAATATACTCATCTAACAAAAATATGATTTTAAACTCAACACGTGTTTTGATTATCATCAAAAATAACATGTTAATCGTTCAGACTAGTTGCATTAATTGAATACATCTTTACTTATTACAATTATACACAAATTTACATTTCAAATAGAAATATTAATTTTCACAAACAGCTATTAATTGAAAAAATTTTTAAAGTGTTACTTAAAACAATTGTACAAACTCACCATTGTCCATGTAGGTGTGAGGTATATCTGTTCGTATGACACCGAAAATTGAAATAAGAATAAATTTACCTTATACCGGTTAAAATAGACGATCATTCTATCTGTTCGTATAACAATTTCCGGTCCCAACTGTCGGATATTAGAACTACCAACTAATTATTGAAGGCTTTATAATTCAGTCAATTTCTTGAGCTCACAAATTAATTACCAACAATAATTATCCATTTGTTGCTTTGGATACATATTAGTATATTAGATATTAATATATCAGATTTTGGAAAAATATCTCTAATAATTAAAAAATACCCGGACAGATAACTCATACCTACATAAATTTCAAATTAAAAATAAAAACTTTGCAAACTTATTATACATTTGATTATTAAATGTAAATGTTCAGTTGCCAAAGAATTTACTTTAATTGAATCAGTAAGTTAAACATTAGACTGAGTTAGTTATTTTGTAGGATGTATTTCAATTAACCATATTTTTACATTAAATTTGATTAATTAAAGATTGTTAAAGTATGCCAATATTAAACACATCAATTTACTTTTGATATATCTAAATTGAAACAGTTTTATAGACATTCATTAATAACAGCATATTTTATGAAACTAGATAACTTAACTTACAGTATTGAGAAACAGAAGAAGAACTGTCACATGCTAACCTACATCTGTTAAAATTTACCACTAAAATCTAATAGATACAACAATAAAAAACTCATTGTGCCCAAGACTATGATGTAGTGCTTTAAAGTCCTTCCCCTGTTAAATTCAATGTTTGTTTCGTCCCTTCTAAGTGTTTTCTGTTTTTAGTGTGTTTAAATTATCCTTAAGTGTTTGTATTTTACCATTTTATTCACTTGACCATTCCAATAATTAACTCATTGCCAATAGAACTTTATCAAAGTAATTTGATAACTACAAGTTTGGAAATAATTGTACACCCACACAATTTCATAAAACAATTACTCAATAAATAACACACAGTTCAAAAATATATCTCTGGAATAAGTATAAATAACTTTTAATAACACAATAATATATTACACCACTTACATTTAACAAACAAT
Organism: Diabrotica balteata; assembly: GCA_918026665.1. Taxonomy (NCBI): domain Eukaryota; kingdom Metazoa; phylum Arthropoda; class Insecta; order Coleoptera; family Chrysomelidae; genus Diabrotica; species Diabrotica balteata. Next base: position 99,818,751 of record OU898276.1, on the reverse strand, counting down.
CTCACACATATCTCAAATTCATTGGATTAAATCTACCTCCTCAAGAACTTCCCGTTTACTGTCAAACAACTGCAATAATAGTATTGAGTTCTCCATTCAACAATATACAGTAGTTTCAAACATGTTCTACCTTCCATCTATTAATAGAGTACCGGCATGTAAGTAATTTTATTTTATTTATTTATTTGCTCATTTATTAATTTATTACAATAGAAGAGATTTTATAACAATTTGTGGGCCTTACCTTGTCCTTTTAACTTTCTTAAAAAATATTTATACCTTTTATCCAACTCAATCATTTAAATAAAACCACAGACAGGTAATATTGGCATAATTATTGTAATTTATAACATCTAATTTGTTTATCTTTATTAGACAACACCCTAATATGGGTTTTTATCATTTCAGGATTTGTTTAACTTTGTATCGACACCTGAAGATGCTTTGCATATTGCAGAAAGCGAAACCGGTCGTCTGATAGTTAAATTAAATTGATTGTGAGTAAGTCTTATTTATTATTTCTTTACCTATTTGAAATGGACTCACACAAGCAACACATTCATGATTTGTATAATTAAGCATTAATAGCTGCCTAGAAAGCTCTGTAGTAAGTTCACCTATTTTAGCTTGTAAGCTATTAAAGGTTTTAACATTGATGTGCTGGCAAATGCAAAAGCAACACATCCGTAATCAATTTTGTAACGACTTAAGGAACTCTATAACATAAGTAGTGTTTTACTGTCGGCACTCCATGTTTTGTGAGCTATGTACTTTAACACGTTAAGGCTATCGTGACATGAAAAAACTGCTGGATATCGTTATCTTTTTTGTGTCTTTTAAAAAATATTATTTTTTTTTTGTTTTATTAGAGCAAAACCTAAAACCGATACTAAGAGACTAACTTAATAGTTTATTTAAGTTTTCTTGTAATATTGATGTCGATCCTTGTGAAATTCCCTTTTGATAGGATATAGCACCATTCGCTCGAACTTGAGAAGACATAACATCTGTAGGAGATGATAAGAATGATAATCACTATATAAGCAGACTTTGTAATTTTTACATTTACGAAAAATCTACTGAAAAATAATTTAAGTTTTCTAATATACTACTTATATCTACAGGTTAAACATTCTAGACCTCTAAAAATGTCAAATATTCAGACTGTAGAATTAATCAAGACAAAATGATTTATAGATTATGTAGATTTAATATCAGCAAAGTATCAAGTTTTCTGTATTACACAACAGAAGTTTTTTTTATATATTTTATAAGTTAAGTTATATCTTAAATAATGTTTATTATGTTATAATAAACATTATAGTACTTCACCTTATCGTCTATGGAAATCAAATTTAACAAATACAAAAAGGTAGTGGGGAGTATTAACAATAATAAGAAACGTGATTAGTCAAGTGGTCCTTTTTGTCAAGTGGTTGGCTTCTTATTGTATATAAAGCTAAACTGAGGATGCACAGTATTGTGAAATACAATTCTCTAATATGAAGACTACATTGGTTTTGACTCTCTTGTTCTGCGTCGGTAAGAACTAAATGTTTTTTATGTTTATTCAGTATAACCGTTTTATTATTCTTAACTGTAAATATATGAATATTGTATACTACTTATTATTTATTTCAATTTGTGTACTTTTGACTAAATGTTTCTTAATTCCGCTTCTTTTTTACTCCAGCAATTTTAAGAAGCAAAAAAATAACAAAACTGTTCAAACCACAAATATACAGTAGAAGAGCAGATTAATATTATTATTAGCAATTTGGCAATATGCTAGGTCTAACTACACTTGTAGGATGTGCATCAAAGTTTTTGTGTTAGAACTTACAACTCACAACCAAAGGTTAATACAAGACTATATATTGATTTAATTTCCTCATTCTTCTTATCTTTAATTTTCCCCAGTCAATATTCATTAATTTTCAAATCATGAATTTGTTGCTTGTGTGAGTCCATTTCAAATAGGTAAAGAAATAATAAATCAGACTTACTCACAATCAATTTAATTTAACTATCCGACGACCGGTTTCGCTTTCTACAATATGCAAAGCATCTTCAGGTCTCGGTACAAAGTTAAACAAATGCTGAAATGATAAAAACCCATATTAGGGTGTTGTCTAATAAAGATAAAACATTAGATGTTATAAATTACAATAATTATGCCAATATTACCTGTCTGTGGTTTTATTTAAATTATTGAATTGAAAAAGGTATAAATATTTTTAAAAAAGTTAAAAGGACAAGGTAAGGCCCACAAGTTGTCATAAAATCTCTTCTATTGGAATAAATTAATGAATGAGCAAATAAATAAATGAAATAAAATAAAATTACTTACATGCCGGTACTCTATTAATAGATGGATGGTAGAACATGTTTAAAACTACTGTATATTGTTGAATGGAGAACTCAATACTATTATTGCAGTTGTTTGACAGTAAACGGGGAGTTCTTGAGGAGGTAGATTTGATCCAATGAATTTAAGATGTGTGTGAGATTGTTTGTTAAATGCAAGTGGTGTAATATATTATTGTGTTATTGAAAGTTATTTATATTTATTCCAGAGATATATTTTTGAAATGTGTGTTATTTATTGAGTAATTGTTTATGAAGGTGACATTTATGACAATGAATAAGTGTAGATGTAAAATTGTGTGGGTGTGCAATTATTTCCAAACTTGTAGTTATCAAATTACTTTGATAAAGTTCTATTGGCAATGTGTTAATTATTGGAATGGTCAAGTGAATAAAATGAATAAAATGGTAAAATACAAACACTTAAGGATAATTTAAACACACTAAAAACAGAAAACACTTAGAAGGGACGAAACAAACATTGAATTTAAAAGGGGAAGGACTTTAAATCACTACATCATAGTATCTGGCACAATGAGTTTTTTGTTGTTGTATCATTAGATTTTAGTGGTAAATTTTGACAGATGTAGGTTAGCATGTGACAGTTCTTCTTCTGTTTCTCAATACTGTAAGTTAAGTTCTCTAGTTTCATAAAATATGCTGTTATTAATAATGAATGTCTATGAGCCTGTTTCAATTTAGATATATTAAAAGTAAATTGATGTGTTTAATATTGGCATATTTTAACAATCTTTAATTAATCAAATTTAGTGTAAAAAATATGGTTAATTGAAATTGAAATACATCCTACAAAATACCTAACTAAGTTTGATGTTTAACTTAATGATCCATTTAAAATAAATTTTCTGGCAACTGAACATGTACATTTAATAATCAAATGTATAATAAGTTTGCAAGGTTTTATTTTTAATTTGAAATTGATATAGGTATGAGTTATCTGTCCGGGTATTTTTTAATTATTAAGAGATATTTTCCAAAATCTGATATATTAATATCTAATATACATCCAAAGTAACAAATGAATAATTATTGTTGGTAAATGATTTGTGAGTGAGTTCAAGAAATTGACTGAATTATAAAGCATTCAATAAATAGTTGGCAGTACTAATATCCGACTGTTGGGACCGGAAATTGTTATAGGAACAGGTAGAATGATCGTGTATTTAAACCGGTATCAGGTAAATTTATTCTTATTTCAATTTTCGGTGACCTACGAACAGATATACCTCACACCTACATGGACAATGGTGAGTTTGTACAATTGTTTTAAGTAACACTTTAAAATTTTTTTTCATTAATAGCTGTTTGTGAAAATTAATATTTATATTTGAAATGTAAATTTGTGTATAATTGTAATTAGTAAAGATGTATTCAATTAATATAGCTAGTCTGAATGATTAACATATTATTTTTTGATGATACTCAAAACACGTGTTGAGTTTGAAATCATATTTTTGTTAGATAAGTATATTTCGGAACCAGATGGAATGCAATAATAATTGTGGGTTAAATAAGTTGAGGTACCATACCAGTTCAATACTGATATTTAATGTAGTTTTAGGAAATTGTTTCGGTAGTATGTTAAAATGTTCAAGAAATTCTTTGAACCAAGAACTAGATCCAAGAGGCCTAACTTTTATTTTAAAGTAGAAGATTGGATTTGTCTAAGAGGTGTATCAAATGTATCTCAGTATATATGGAATTCTGAAATAAATGGTGTTTTGACCAAAATATTAAAGTTACTTCTGAAAATATGCAATGATTAGTATAATATATGGGAACTAATATGAGAGTTGAAGTTTGTGGCAACAATTCTTTAAGTTTACTGTGGGAAACAAGCAATGGAGTGGTGTCAGGTAATGATCATTACCTGACACCACTCCATTGCTTGTTTCCCACAGTAAACTTAATAGAATTGTTGCCACAAACTTCAACTCTCATATTAGTTCCCATATATTATACTAATCATTGCATATTTTCAGAAGTAACTTCAATATTTTGGTCAAAACACCATTTATTTCAGAATTCCATATATACTGAGATACATTTGATACACCTCTTAGATCAATCCAATCTTCTACTTTAAAATAAAAGTTAGGCCTCTTGGATCTAGTTCTTGGTTCAAAGAATTTCTTGAACATTTTAACATACTACCGAAACAATTTCCTAAAACTACATTAAATATCAGTATTGAACTGGTATGGTACCTCAACTTATTTAACCCACAATTATTATTGCATTCCATCTGGTTCCGAAATATACTTATCTAACAAAAATATGATTTCAAACTCAACACGTGTTTTGAGTATCATCAAAAAATAATATGTTAATCATTCAGACTAGCTATATTAATTGAATACATCTTTACTAATTACAATTATACACAAATTTACATTTCAAATATAAATATTAATTTTCACAAACAGCTATTAATGAAAAAAAATTTTAAAGTGTTACTTAAAACAATTGTACAAACTCACCATTGTCCATGTAGGTGTGAGGTATATCTGTTCGTAGGTCACCGAAAATTGAAATAAGAATAAATTTACCTGATACCGGTTTAAATACACGATCATTCTACCTTTTCCTATGACAATTTCCGGTCCCAACAGTCGGATATTAGTACTGCCAACTATTTATTGAATGCTTTATAATTCAGTCAATTTCTTGAACTCACTCACAAATTATTTACCAACAATAATTATTCATTTGTTACTTTGGATGTATATTAGATATTAATATATCAGATTTTGGAAAATATCTCTTAATAATTAAAAAATACCCGGACAGATAACTCATACCTATATCAATTTCAAATTAAAAATAAAACCTTGCAAACTTATTATACATTTGATTATTAAATGTACATGTTCAGTTGCCAGAGAATTTATTTTAAATGGATCATTAAGTTAAACATCAGACTTAGTTAGGTATTTTGTAGGATGTATTTCAATTTCAATTAACCATATTTTTTACACTAAATTTGATTAATTAAAGATTGTTAAAATATGCCAATATTAAACACATCAATTTACTTTTAATATATCTAAATTGAAACAGGCTCATAGACATTCATTATTAATAACAGCATATTTTATGAAACTAGAGAACTTAACTTACAGTATTGAGAAACAGAAGAAGAACTGTCACATGCTAACCTACATCTGTCAAAATTTACCACTAAAATCTAATGATACAACAACAAAAAACTCATTGTGCCAGATACTATGATGTAGTGATTTAAAGTCCTTCCCCTTTTAAATTCAATGTTTGTTTCGTCCCTTCTAAGTGTTTTCTGTTTTTAGTGTGTTTAAATTATCCTTAAGTGTTTGTATTTTACCATTTTATTCATTTTATTCACTTGACCATTCCAATAATTAACACATTGCCAATAGAACTTTATCAAAGTAATTTGATAACTACAAGTTTGGAAATAATTGCACACCCACACAATTTTACATCTACACTTATTCATTGTCATAAATGTCACCTTCATAAACAATTACTCAATAAATAACACACATTTCAAAAATATATCTCTGGAATAAATATAAATAACTTTCAATAACACAATAATATATTACACCACTTGCATTTAACAAACAATCTCACACACATCTTAAATTCATTGGATCAAATCTACCTCCTCAAGAACTCCCCGTTTACTGTCAAACAACTGCAATAATAGTATTGAGTTCTCCATTCAACAATATACAGTAGTTTTAAACATGTTCTACCATCCATCTATTAATAGAGTACCGGCATGTAAGTAATTTTATTTTATTTCATTTATTTATTTGCTCATTCATTAATTTATTCCAATAGAAGAGATTTTATGACAACTTGTGGGCCTTACCTTGTCCTTTTAACTTTTTTAAAAATATTTATACCTTTTTCAATTCAATAATTTAAATAAAACCACAGACAGGTAATATTGGCATAATTATTGTAATTTATAACATCTAATGTTTTATCTTTATTAGACAACACCCTAATATGGGTTTTTATCATTTCAGCATTTGTTTAACTTTGTACCGAGACCTGAAGATGCTTTGCATATTGTAGAAAGCGAAACCGGTCGTCGGATAGTTAAATTAAATTGATTGTGAGTAAGTCTGATTTATTATTTCTTTACCTATTTTTCATTAATTTTCATTCAATATTTGTATACGTCCTTCATTGCATATTTCTAAATTTATTTTAGGTTGTTTTTTATTTTGGGCCGAATGATGAAATTTTTAGTCAAAATTTTTATAACGCCTATGCATCTTTTTCCCTTTTATGTTACATTTTTTAATTATCTCACCCCATGTTTAGAATAATTAGAGTTGGACTTGTCTCCTTGTGTCAGATCCTTAATAGTAGTTAATGGTTTTTGATGTTCATTTTCAACTGATATCATAATTCAAGCTCTGTTGCAATATTTTTTCCTCATCAATACCCTTATTATTTTGCAATTAAAATCTCTCTTTATTATTTTTTATTATAATTTTTGTCTTTTTATTGTATCAAATGCTTTTTAAGGTCTATCTTTATCAAATACATTTTTTTCTGTTTGCTGATATTTTTTTATAATTTGGTTGATGTGTATATATAATCATGTAGCCTATTTTAAATCTGCTTTGTGATTTTTCAATTATGGTACCAAATGATGAAAACGTTGCCACTGTGAGTTCCCAGTACTAGTGTATAGGTGACAACACAATCCTCACAACATTAGATAAATTTTTTATTGTAGTAGAATTTCTAGGCTACCGGTTTTTAGGCTTATTTACCAAACCACTGTAACAGGTTATTTTCTTTTTAATAAAAATAATTTTATAGTATCTCTTGAAAATATTCTCTCCACCTGTTATTTTATTTTCATGTGTGAGAATTTCGTTTTAGTCTTCATTTTTGTGCCTCAATTTTATGATTTATTCGTTAATCTTAGAACCCATTAAACAGTTTCTAAATATCTTTACTACTTGTTTTTATCTTATTTTTTTTTTATTTTGTACTTTCGTCTGTTTTTGATTCTGTAACAAATTCTTTCACTAATCTCATGCATATTTTTTATTCTTTATAGTTTTTTGCTATTTTATTTAAGTATATATTTTAAGCATTTTTTTTGTTTTTTTGCTTTTTTAACATTATTTAAAAAATTCTTGATATATCTTTGAATATCTTTTATTAAATATATTAAAATTTTTTTTACGTGCATGTAACATCTATGGTCATTAACAAGAGTTACGATTTACATGGTAATATCATATAAATTACAAAATAATGTAGTTAACATTTAACATACAGAGAAAATATTAAAAACTTTTAATATAACATTTATATTTTGTTGAGCAGTTGACTTTTCTCGAGGAATTTGAAAATCTTGTTGATTTGGTCTGTGCTGTTTAGGACCTCTTTGAAGTTAGTGCTGATATTGAGCTGTTGGTATATTTTGGTATAAAAAGGGCATTTCATAAGTATATGCGTGATTTGGAGAGTCGTATTGCAATGCTGACATTTTGGTTGCGAAGATGATGTCATCAAGTAGCCATGAGTTAGACGAGTATATCCTATACGAAATCTCCGTATGACTGTAATATTTTTTCGAGATAAACTGAGATAGGTAAAAAGGTTCACTGATGGTTTAATTTCATGCAGCGCTGAAGCGCATGAACATTATTCCAATGAATCTACCAGACGGATAAATTAAGCTTCATTAGTCTAGCTTTGAGATCGTTGCAAATCTGTACATTCATAATGGTATCTGTGAATGATGCGGCTTTTTTGGCAAGGCAATCAGCTTTTTCGTTACCACTCATACCAACATGGGATGGTACCCATATCAGAGTGATAGTTATATTTCGGTTTATAAGAAGCTGATATGTGTCATGAATATCTTGGACGATAGAATGTTTGGTGGATATAGTATTAATACAGTGTATAGAACAAAGTGAATAAGAGCATATAGCTATGTGAACAAAAATTTAATTTATTGTTATTTTTTCTACTTGCATTATTTATCTGCGTATGTGGCTACCGATTACTGGATTCAATTGTAACGTACCACATTTTATTAAATTTAAAAATACAAAAATTTTAAGATAAGTTATTTCATTCCAAATATTCCTAACAGATAAAAGCCATTGTTTACTTTTAGGTCTAACCGTATTCGCCAAAAGAACCACTGAACCTGAGCCTACCGACGAGCCTGAGCCTGAGTAAGTAAAATCGTACAACTAAAAGTCAAGTTGCCAGATAAATGTTTGCCAATCTGGTCAGTTTTATCAAAAATAAATTGTATGTCATGAAAGTCATGCAAAAATGTCATGAGTTACACAATCAGAAACTTTTGCATACTCACAAAATATTCATTAAGATTTTTAGGATTTTAAAGAGAAAATGTTTGAGCTCTGTTAGTTTTATTTCGAAGATTGTTTATTATGCACTGAGTTTCTTTTGCAGACCTTAATAACAAAAACCTCAATAAACTAAATATTATAAAAAAAATTCTATGAATTTGAGTTAATTAAATTACTAAAATATTCGTTTGTTTCTAAAGATTTGATTGCGACAACTGTATAATATTTACAACTGTTTTCAAGGATTTAGTCGAAGATGGAATACCATTGGTAAGTTTCATAAGTAATATTGTGGTCATAAAATATGTGTCCTTCAGTGGAAATTTAGTTTTACATACAATTTGTATGACTGGCATTAAAATAATCGATTTCAGTTCTAATAATTAAAAAATATATGCAAAGCATGCAATATTACGTGCATCTTTTAAATAACATAAAATCTTTGCGTAGAAAGCTACAAATATAATATAATAAAAAAAGACTAAAAACTTGGTTTTCAAAACTTCTACAAAATTTATTATAAACCCTTATGACTACAGCTGTTTCGGCAGAGTGCCCTTCTCAATTTTTCTTTTTTTTTACACTTTATAGTTTTTAACTAAATACATTAAGGAGAGAGGAATTGTTTGTCTCAAATTGGTCATTCAGAATTAAATCTGTGTTTTTTAAATTGTTAATTTTTATTGATTCTTTCTAATAAAGATAGCTAAGTTTTTTAATTTGGATGTGAAGAATTTGAAATCATTCATTAAAACAATAATTATGATCTAGAAGGTGAAGAGCGTATGCAGAATATGTTTTTTTATTATTGAAAGGCTTTTTATGTTCTACTATACTTTTGTAAAAAGTTCTACCAGTGTGACCAATGTAAGGCCATCACTTAAAGTACAATTATATTTTTTCTTAATTTTTATACCGCTTCCGATATAAGTGATCTATTCGATTGTCAGTATTCTTGCAATTTGTTATATTTTATTAAAATTACACGTCAGAAGTCATAATTGATGGACCCTTCTTAAAGAATTTCTTTGATATATATTCATTTGCGTTTTTGTCTACATTGTAAGTTTGTTTTGCACATTTAAAAATCTTGTCATCTGTAGGTTTTGTATGAGAATTATTACATAAAATAACATATCTAGTAGAAGTATATTACTTTTCGCATCTTTATTTGGATGTTTTGTATTTAACTAACCGTTCTTTCTTATATATATTATATATATATTATATTATATATATATATATATATATTTATTTTTCAATATAAATCTTGTTATTTATTCATCAATATCGTATTCACATACCTCATAATCTTTTTAACTCTTAATTTTTAAATAGTCTAAATTTATAAAGGTAAACTTTAAATAAAAATTACCGTTTTTCTGTTATTATAGGACGAAATTGAAAGAAAAGCAGACACATTATGCGCTGTTTTACCAGATGACTCGATAGAATATTGTGAACATAACTTGCTCCCAAAAGTTGATATAATCTATGACCAGCTACAAGACCATACTCCTGAGGAAGTATGCGAAAATTTGGAATTGTGTTAGAGATTCGTTAAGGATTTTTCAAAAAGATGTAAATTAGAAAATATCTTAAATAAATATTTAAATACAACAATATTGTTCTGCATTAAAATCATATTTTGTTTGTCAATATTTCATGCTTTCTTGTATAAAATATTTAGCGAAATTTGAGCAACTACTTGAGCCTGTATACGTACAAAATTAAACTCCTTCAGGAATTAAATGTATGTAAGCATAGACCAAAAGTCGGAAAACTGACTGTAATTCTTAAATCGTCATTTTCATTAAAATTATCTTCAAGAAATAGATAAATTTCTGGATGAGTGGATTTGTCAACAAATAATATTGTGCAATTTACAACCATAACAATTCGAAGGCGATCAAAAAACGTCAAATGCATCCCAAAAAAATGTCTGGTTAGTGTGGAATGGACTTTTGGCAAATAATGAGTAGGATATATAAGTAAGAAATGATACCCAATGCATTTAGGGACAGTGTAACGGTATATATATTTATATATATATATATATATATATATATATTATATATATATATATTATATAAATAGGACTTTTAGCTTGATTTTAGTTTGATTAGCAAACGAGAAAGACTGGTTTTGGGCACTCATTTATCGTGCCTGTTAAAAAGTAATTATTTAAGTAAATATAAAAGTAATTAAGTAAAAAACTAAGTGAAAGTGATTTGCATACTGAATATTACAATCGTGAATAGATACAATATACTTTTTTTATCTATTTGGATTTAGATAGTTAAGTAAATCACTGCAACCAGTTATAAGTATTACCAAATTCCCATGCACTGGTATCACAGCAAAAGCTTTAAAACAGCACCGGTTTTAGTCGGATTTTAAATCCATTCACAAGATGTCATCTTGCAGTCAGCTAACACAAAATGCATTGTACTCAAAATTAGTTAATCAACCAGGTAGTAAATTAATTCTAAACAAAAATTAAGCTATTTAGTTTAACACTTCAGAAAATTATACAAGTATTGACTATCTTAAAAGATTGAATCAGCATATAGAACCAAAAAATATAATATTCGTATCTCGTATATCAAACGGTAGAATATGCATATATTTATCATCTAAAGACCTAGTAGATGAATTTATAGCAGAAAAAAAGATCATAACAGTAAATGGAAATATAATAAAATCGAGAAGATTAATACCTCTATCAGTCCGCTTAATTATGTTTAATGCAAGTCCAAGAATACTTTCTAAACTAATAATGAAAGATTATTAAAACTAGGTTTAAATGCTCTCTTAGACATATTATACCTACAGATAGGAGCAACTAATCCTGCATTCAGTCATATTCTCAGCTTCGGAAGACAAATTTTTGTTTTACCTTTTCCAGAAAACTTTGTACTACGTGAATCTTTTATCATCGAATTGGAACACACATCATACCGCATATTTGTAGCCCAAAACGATACATGTGTCAAATGCAAATTAACTGGACACCAAACAGGTAATTGTCCAAATACTTTACCTTCTACCCATTTTCACAATGATAATGTAATACAAAGAGAAATGAGACAAAATTCATCAATAAATCATACTCAACAAGATAATCTACAAAATGCTTCCACAATCTCATATACCACTCCTCCTCACTTACTACGTCTTCTCAAACCGCTCTACAAAATATTTTCTTCTTGGCGTGCCACATCAGAATTTTCCGACGTTAGCCATTACCATTACGAAGGCTTCTGCAATATAAAATAATTGTCCTGCATTTGGCTACTAAGTTCTTTCACAATGGACCTGTGTTTTTTTAACCAAGAAAATTGTTTTCTGCCTACACGTCTACGGACCTGTATTTTGTCTTATAAATTAGCAATCCCAAATTTATTAAAAAAACAAACCCAACAATGATCGCTACAAAACACATCTATAAATTCAACCACTTCTTTAGTTAAAACTGAAATCGCAACACGTACATCGTCTCTCTCTTCTTCTCGTCTTAGAGTCACTCTCTAATACCGAAAAACATAAATCAACCTCACCCGAAACAAGTAAACGGTTACCTTCAAATAAAAATACACATATGAATTCTAACGAACCCCCGATAACTTCGAACACAGCAAACGGCAAAAGAACCCTAGAAGATGCAATCACGCCACACACTGAAGAAAATTTTGAAAAACCTAAACTGCAATTAAAAAAAAAAAAATGAAACTGATGACAAAAACTTAAGAGATGAGATATTATATTTCTAAGTATTACTAAAATAAGTTAGAGTATATGTCGAAAGGAAAAAGCATTTGTTAATCTTCGATCAAGTAGTGGCTCTATTCGTAAATATACAAGGATCAAAATACATAATAAGCTAAACAAAATTTTACTCAGAAAACTCTTATGCACTTATAAGTTTCTAACGAAATTTCCTTTATACTACATCAATAAAAGAATAAAAACCAGAAGCGACAAATTATTACGAAAACTTGGCAAACATATAGGTTTACTCTCTGCAATGAAAACTTCATCTCAAACTTCAAACTCATCGGTAAATAATTCCTGTAAAGACTAATAGAATCACTGTTGAGTTCTATCAAATTCAGGTATACAAGGATATAAAGAAGCAGATAAACTAGCCCGCTTAGCATCCTTTAATCAGGACTCAATTCTCATTTATTAAATTTCTTCTGGTGACTTGGTGAAAGTTAGAAATAAAATATAAAGTGTTGAGTACGTGGCGGAATAAGTGAAATGCATCGCAAGGTAAACATAATGTAATCAATTAGTGAGACCCTGGTTCCAACCCACAGCAAATTGACACGACTAAATGAGAATAGTGCATTTGTGACTGGGACACAGTCATTTGACATATAAACGTCTCTTGCGCAAACTGTTTCGCCAATGTGTGAGAATTATCAAGTAACAGTTTCCGTGGAGTATATAATAAATCGGTGCAAAACATAATAAAGCAGCAACAGGGAAGCACACTATCCCATATGATATAAAGGAAGCCTTAGGAAAAAACATGAATATTAAAAACACAATAAGGTATCTAAAAGACTCAGGACTGTATCAATTATTGTAATTTTTTCTAACTTTATCTGTATTATATTTTTTAGGTCGCTAATAACCATTGTGGTTAAACCGTAATCAAATAAAAAAGATAGTTATTAGCTACCAAATATTAAGGAAGACTCTAGAAAATATAATTAAAGACTAGTAGAAAATGCAATCCAAAACAAGAAAAGCTATAAGAAATCAAAATGCATTAATTATTAAGAGGAAGCAAATAATTGCTCTAAAAAAAACAAAAACATTATTGCAGGTAAACCAAATAATACAACTTGTGAATAAATTCTTCAGCGAAGTATACAAAGCCCTGAAAAATTAGAAGAAGCAACCGGTAATCATGAATATGTACCGGATGTTATATTCTTAATGCATTTCATCGCAACCCTAGAAAATATACTCAAAAAACGAGCTAACAGAAAAAAAGATTATTTATTAATGAATAATGAATATCCTAGTTATCTAGGATAATCCCTCTACTTGCTAACATTTCTGCAACATTACAAGAATTTATAATCAGCCGAACTGGAGCTAACAGTAAAGGTGGCCCAAAATCCAACTTGTCAAAAACAAAAATTATATACAATGTAGTGGATATACAAGATTTAATAGTAAACAATACTGTATTTAAGACAGTAGACGAATATGTATGCATAGGTCAATTAATACATAAATATATCTTCTTACTAACAGAAATTAACACAAGAACGAAATTTGGTTGGATTTTTTTTTAGTAAAAATGTTGTAATATTTGAATCCAAAATACTACCAATATAACGAATTTGATTGGTGTATATTACCAATTGTACCCATGTTAATTAGATACGGCTGCAAAACTTGGACACTAAATTACTCAAAGGTAAATGGGAAGATGTGTGTTAGGAATAACAAAGAGAGCTCGCAAAAGAATATAATGGATCAGGACAATCCATATTACTAATGGAATCAACAGAATTAAATCTTTAAAATGGCAGTGGGTCAAAAGAACTGACAATAGATGGTCCATAAAAAATTACATTATAATATTCAGGAAACATCAGGAGACCAAGACGACGTCCAAACTTTAGATGGGACTATGACATAAAGCAACAAACAGGTAGAATATAGTACCATCGTACCTCAGGGTGAATCCGGACAGTAGGGGCGAATTCGTACAAAGCCGCCTATGTGTGCTTATACGTCACTGTTACTAATGCGCGAGCTCACAAACCAACTATTTGTATTGAATTTTATCGGATCTGAGTTAGTAGTCGAGATATAACGATGTACGTAACATCGTAACGTTTTGTTAACTCATGAGTACGTATTTTATAACCATTAAATTTCAGGCTTTTTTTTTAATCTTAAAAACAAACTGCTGTACAAGGAAACAGTAATATGTAAAACCCCGGGGTGGCAACAAAATGTTTAGTGGTTTGTTGATAATCTATGTATAAAATTTTAAGGTTGTATTTAGCCTAGTTTTTTTTAGAAATTAATCTGCAAAAATTTATCTTCTTTATTTCTTTTTGTCTCCCCTTCCTTTTACCCAATCAGGGTGTCGGATTTGGGCTAGCTCTTTTAATTTCCATTTACTTACCTCTTCCATTCTTTTCTGTTTCCTGCTAATATTTTTAATTCCTCAAGTGATTTTTGTTTAGGTTTTCCCACCTCTACTACTTGCTGTATCAATTTTTTTCTTGGTCTGCCCCTTTTTCTTTTTTCGATGTCCTTTGCTTCATAAACTTTTTTTGTTATTCTATTGGATTGCATCCTCATTAGATGCCTATACCAGTTCATTTGTCTCTTTGTTATTCTGTTCATTATCGGTTCCTAGTTGGCCATTCTTCTAATAGCCTTGTTGCTTAATCTATCCCATTTTGTTTCTCCAACTATCCTTCTTAGATGTCTTATCTCCATTGCGTTTATACTGCTCTTAGATATATAGAGCTCGCGTATAGAGTACAGTCGGTATCACTATTGTGTTATATATTTTTATTCTTGTCTTTCGTGTAAGTTCTCTTTTTTCCCATGATTGGGGCTAACGCATAGTATAAATTGTTTGATTTTTTTGCTCTATTTGTTATTTTACAGTCTATTTTTCTGTCATTAGTAATTATACTTCCCAGGTATTCGTAAGTTGTTAATATTTCCAAATTTGAGTTTTTACATTTTATCTTTATTTGATTATCTTAATGATCTCCTTTGCCACTGATTATCCTTATCTTACTATTTTCCTCGTTTATCTCCATTTTTAGTTCTTCCAGTTGTTCTAACCATATATCCATTAGTTTCTGCATTTTATTATCGAAATCTGCTATTAGTACTATGTCGTCTGCATACATTATACATTAAGGACTCTATTTTTACAGGTTGTAAACTGTGATAACCTATTATTGTCTGTAGTTGATTGGTTCTGACTTTAGTGTTTATTATCAATTCGTTAATTACTATTATGAATAGCAAAGGGCTGAGACTATCTCCTTGTTTAATACCTCTCTTCCAATTAAATGCTTCCTATCTTTCCCCTGTTATTTGTATCCTTCCTTTTACCTCTTTGTAAGTACTTTCTATAATTTTTATCAATTTAGGTACATTTATTTTTCTTAAGCATTTCCCTATAATATGTCTTTCTATCGTGTCAAATGCTGCTCTTAGGTCTATGAATACTAATACTAGTTTTTCCCCGTATCTATGCTTCTTTCTATTAGGTTTCTAATGATAGCGTTGTTGTCATTTGTCTGTCTTTCAGGTCTAAAAGGCCGTTTGTTCTTCTCCCAATATCATTTCGACTTCTTGCTCTCTTCTCTATTATTTTCGTATATATTTTAAAGCATACCCATGACAGACATATTGCTCTATAGTTGTCGCAGTTTACATCTTCTCCTTTTTTGTATATTATCACGATGATATTATTCTGCCAGTCTTTAGGGATTGCTTGTTTTTTCCACGCCTCTTTATATATTTTCCATAGCCCGTTTATTCCTTCTTCTCCCATGTATTTTATCATTGCCGGTTCAATTTCATCATCTTCACCTGCCTTTTATATTTGATAATCCTATTTTTGTATTTGATAATCCTTCAAGTACTTCTTTTCTCTACTTATTTGCTCTAGCTCTGTGTTTCCTTCGCCTTAATTTTTTATATTTTCTTTATTTATCCCTTCGGTATCAAATTTTTTGTCACAATATTCTTTCCATACCCTAGCTACTTGTTCTGGGCTTATTTGTATTTCGTTTGAAGTATCAAAAGTATCTATTATTTGTTATATATTCTTCCTGAAGTTCTTTTCCAAATTCTATCCATGTTTTTGCTTTTGCTTGTGTGACTGTCTTTTTTACCAATCGTCTTTACCTATAGTATTTTTCTTTATCTTTTTCTAATCCCGTTTAGATGTATTTTTTGCATGCTATTTTCTTCTATTTTATTTCTGTCTTCACTTCTTTATTCCACCATCTTGGCTTTTTCAATTGTTTAATATATTTTTTGATTCCACACATTTCAGTTGCTGTTGTCTTTAATACTTCACTGTAAGTATTCCATGTTTCTTCCATTATCCATGTTTCTTTTTGGCACTCTATTTGACTAAGTCTTTTGTTAGTTTCCTCGGTGTACAATTCTCGCACACTTTCTAAAATTTGTCTTCAGGTGGGACAAATCCGGACACCATGGTGTGACAGTATAAAAGAAAAGTAGGTAGAAACTTCATCAATTACGATTCAGAAAATATGGAGAGAGCTATTTCTGATACTAAAAATACAATCAAAGCCTTAAGACAAGCTGCTGAATATTATTGTGTACCAAAATCCACCGTACATGATAGACTTTAAGGTAAATCGACATTTCAACAGGGTGGAAAAAATGCTCTTACAGCACAGTAAGAAAGAATGATAGCACAAGGTATCATAAAATTCTTTGAATGGGGGTTTCTCAGGACCAGTTCCGATATAAGAGTCTTAATAAAAAGCTACCTGGACAGAAAAGGACAAACTATTATGGTTTTTAAGGACAATCTACTTGGGATCGACAAGTTTTATAAATTTATTAAGAGAAATATTGTTCTAACAGAACGTATATCCCAAAATATAAAAAGGTGTAGGGCGAATGTTACACCAGAAACAGTTTTAACTATTTTAACAATTTAAAAAACACACTTAAAGGCGTTTTCCCGGCTCACATTGTAAATTACGAAGAAACTAATTTAACTGACGATTCGGGTAGAATAAAATTGTTTAACCACCGTGGATCAAAAAGGGTCGAATGAATAAGGGATTCGAGCAAAGCCAACACATCAATTATGATGGCTATTAGCGGATCAGATGTACTCTTAGCCCCATATATGGTGTACACATCGATACACTTATATCGATCATGGGTAGAGGAAGAGCCAAAAGAGGGTGTCTACAAGAGAACAAGGTCAGGCTGGTTTGACTCTCCAACATTCAAAGACTGGTTCGATGAAATTCTTTTCCAAAATTTTAAGAAATATACATGGAAAAAAGTAATCATAAGCGATAACCTATCTAGCCATATGTCTATACATGTTGTCAAAAACAGCGAAAAGTATGACATTGAGTTTGTGATGCTACCTCCAAATGCAACGCAGTTGTTACAGCCGTAGACGTACCTTTTTTTGCTTCATTTAAAAAGTCGTGGCGAAATATCATTTACTCAATGAAAAACCAAAAAAAGAGGGTGTATTCCCAAGTTTGAGTTCCCTGGGCTATTTAAAAAAGCTATTAAAGCCAATGTTCCTATCAAAGATAATATTACGTCTGATTTTAAATCTTGCGGAAATATTCCATTAAAGTCAGATGACGTCATCAAAAAGTTATCTGTTAGTAAACCTTCAGAAACTGAAAACCAAGACCACTGGACCAACACTCTTTAAAACTTTAGTCATAAAAGTAGACAGGGCGCAACCCAAAAACGTTCAAAAATACGGGGTAAAAAGTTACTGGTGCCTGGACGTAAAGGGTTAAGCGCAAGAGATTTAGAACAACCATTAATCGGAGAAGAAAGGGAAACTGAAGAATATAGAATAAGTAGTTGGGATGACCAAAGTAAAACAGAGCTACAGACTGAAGAAAAGGCTGAGGTTGAAAGTGAACAAATTGAAATTGGTAAGACCGATTATTCTATAGACGTTAATACATTTGTACTTGTTAAATTAGTTTCACTAAAGAATGTAGATAAATATTATGTTGGGAATGTTACAGAGATAATTGATGGGAAAAAAACCTTTATCTTGTCAACTTTCTTAGAAAGCTAACATCAGAAAAAATGTAGGTTTATTTTACGTATTCTAAAATAAAAGATGAAAATGTAATTGAAGAGATTAAAATTTTTAAAATTCTTGAAAACGTGACGGATATGGGACGTCAGAGATACCAATTTCCCATTCTATTCAGAATGAAAAATATTCGAATCGAATAAATTTTTTCTGGTTTCTAGTTTAAATGTGGAATATTGAGTTTTTTTGGTAGTCTTATTTTACAGAATGAATTTAAAATTAAATAGCCCTGTTTTATTTTATATTCATGCTGCTTTGTCAAAATCATTTTTTTTTCAAATATAAAATGTTTTTTTGGTATGATTCTTTTTCTGTTTAAAAGTATGTTATCTTTTTCTGTCCGAATTCAGTCCTATTCACGGCCGAATACGATTTATATTTCAAAATATTGCTACGTTCGGTTTTACCCCAAACGTCGCGTCGAGGCGAATCCGGACACTAACTAACCCAAACAATTAAAGTGTTGCAGTAAAATTTAAAACTTTTATCAGAATCCATTATGCTGAATATATTAAAGTATTTAAATTATTTTGTTAAAATTTTTTAGAACTACTTCAAACGATTTATAGTCAAAAACCGCGAAAACCGTCCGGATTCACCCCAAATGACAGTACAGAGAAAAGAATATTAGATAGTCGTAGGAAGAAATGTGGAATAGCAATGTAAGATAGGCTACACCATAATCTGTAGCAGAGGCTGAGTATAATAATCATTATATAAGTAGACTTTGTAATTTTCACATTTACGAAAAAGCTACTGAAAACTAATTTAAGTTTTCTAATCCTGGCGGTGCACGGGTTGCAAAGGTCTAGGTAGCTTTCGTCGGCATAGCTAGCTATAATTTATTAGTTACGAATGCGCATTGAAGCAATACTGTCAATGATATATCTGTTTTCGTTCTATCAGACCCAACCCGTTCCTTAATGTAATTTTTTTTTATGAAAGTACAAAACAAAATTCGCAGTGTATTGTTTTTAGAGCTTAGCAAAACAATGTATTCTTACAAGAGAGAGGCAAAACATTTACAACGTCTCTACAAGGAAGTTGCAAGCGACGAGGAAGAAAATTCAGATTCCAATGAGTCTATAGTTGGCAACTTAGAACATGAAGATGCTAATCATAACTCAGAGTCTGAATTGGATTTATCAGACACCGAATTAAACGTATAGGAATTTATTCCACAAGATAAGTCAAACCAACACCTTTATTACAATACCAAAAATGGAATGAAATGAAATAAGATATGCGGATCACGAAATTTTAGAACTAGAGGAGAAAATATCATAACAAAACTTCCTGGAGTTATTCTTGAAGCAAAAAATTGCAAAACTGAAAAAGAATGCTGGGAAATTTTTTTATATTGACAAAATTATAAAACATATTGTTGAATGTACTAACGTATATATCGAGCGTGTGTCCGTAAGATATAAAGAGAGTTCCGATCCGAGGCTAACAAATATATGTGAACCAAAAGCTCTATTTGGTCTGCTTAAGTTAGCTGGAGTTTACTGTGGAGGTAGAACTTCAATTTTGAAGTTTTGGGAAAAAATGGTACTGTCATTGACATATATATTCAGCAATAATGGCTCTCCACAGATTTCGGTTTCTTATGAAGTGCTTACGCCTAGATGATATTCGTACAAGGGACGAACGGACACAAGTAGACAAACTTGCAGCAGTTAGAGTCATATTCGAGGATGTAGTTGAAAATTTTCAAAAATATTATACCATTGTTCAATATGTCACTATCGATGAGATGCTTTTAGGCTTTAGAGGTCGCTCTAGTTTTAGAAAGTACCTTCCAAAAAACCGGCCAGTTACGGTCTAAAGGTATTTTCCTTGGTGTACTCTCGCACGTTCTATACTTATTAATTGGAAATATATGCCAGTACACAATTACCAGGTCCACATTCTATCAATTCTGCAGTCAACGATGTGGTTGAGCGGCTTTGCAAACCAATCTCCAAATCAAAACGGAATGTCGCAATGGACAATTGGTTTACATCAATTGAACTCGCACAAAACTTATCGACAAATCATATTCTAACAATTGTAGGCACCCTACAGCAAAACGAAAGGCATATCCCAACCGAATTTTTAATTAATAATAGACCGCCAAAATCAACTATGTTTGGATTTACCAAAGATATGACAATATTGTCCTATATACCAAAACCAAAAAAAATATTTTGTTCTTTTGATGAGCAAATCGATCCGAAAACGGGTGACGAAGGTAAACCTGAAGCAATAATGTTCTATAATCCTACGAAAGGTGGTGTGGACACCGTTGATTAACTTCGAGGTTCCCATATTGTCACAATGGTCATATTTTATGCATTGCTTGATGTTGCTGCCATAAATGCATTTGTGATACAGACAAGTAACACACCGGATCTAAAAACAAGCAAAAGAATAAGATTTTTTTTTTAAACTAGGTCTTCAGTTAGTGATGTATATGTACTATAAAATGATGTATATGTACTATAAAACTATAAGATGTAATATAAAAGCAGCTCAATCTACTAATTTGGCACGATATATAAGAGAGCTTGCTGTTAAACTCAGTGGTGTTGGACCAATAGAAACATCTGCGGAATTGCAAAATAAAAGAGGGCGTTGTGCTTTTTGTAGAGATCGTAAAAGTCACTACATGTGTCACTACTGTAAAATATTTATTTTTGCTTAGAACGTACTGTGCCTGTTTGTCGCATATGCATTGATAAAATGACTGAATAAATTATATACAAGGTGTTCTTAAACATCTGCCATATTGTAGTATGTAATTTCGTTTATATTTTTAGTTTTAATATTATAATAGCAGTTTTTTTATGCACATGTAAGTTGTCTTTAGTAGTAGTTCTAATATATGCAACGCAAACCTGTTGTTACAAAATTGAACATAAAAAATTCTTAGTTTAATTTTTCGGCTTTTCAGACCCAACCCGTTCCTTCAAATCGTGTATCAAATTATCACCCGTGCACCGAAGGGCTAATCTACTACTCATATCTAGAGGTTTAACATTTTAGACCTCTGACAATGTCAAATTTTCAGACCGTAGACTTATTCAAAATAAGATGACTTATCAATAAGAATTGATATTGTCTGATATTACGTAGATTCAATATCAGTAAAACATTAAATTTTCTTTATTACAAATAAGAAGTTTTTTACATATCTTAAATGATCATTATGTTATAATAAGTACTTCTTCTTATCGTCTATGGATATCAAGGTTAACAAATATAGAAAGGTAGTGGGGAGTATTAACAATAACAAGAAACGTAATTAGTCAAGTGGTCCTTAGTGTAAGTGGTTGACTTCTTATTGTATATAAAGCCAAACTGACGATGCACATTATTGTGAAATATAATTCTCAAACATGAAGACTACATTGGTTTTGACTCTCTTGTTCTGCGTCGGTAAGTAATAAATGTTTTTTATGTTTATTTAATATAACCCTTTATTTTTCTTAATTGGTAATATTTGAATATTGAATACTACTTATTATTTATTTTTATCTGTGTACTTTTGACTAAATGTTTCTTAATTTCACTTGTGTTGCAAACTGGATATACTGAGTGTCTCAGGGTCAGAAACCAAGGAGGCAATTTTTGGAGGTGAAAAAATAACAAAGCTGTTAAAGCCACAAATATACAGTAGAAACTCAGATGATTATTATTATTATTAGAAATTTGGCAATATTTTAGGTCTAACTACACGTGTAGGTTGTACATCCAAAAGTTTCTGTTAGAATTTACAACTCGCAACCAAATGTTAATACAAGCCTATTATATTGATTTAATATCCTCATTCTCCTTATCTTTAATTTTCACCAATCCGTATAACTCTTATATTATTTTTACTAATTGTCATTCAGTATTTTTGTAAGTCCATCATTGCATATTTCCAAATATATTTGAAGTTGTTTTTTATTTTAGGCCAATATCACGAAATTTTTAATCTTAAATTTCTATAACGCACATGCATCTTTTTCCCTTGTATGTTACATTTTTTAATTATCTCACCCCATGTATAGAATAATTTTCGTTGGACTTGTCTCCTTGTGTTAGATCATTAATTGTAGTTAATGGTTTTTGATGTTCATTTTAAACTGATATCATAATTCAAGCGCTCTGGCAATATTTTTTCCTTATCAATACCCTTATTATTTTGCTATTAAAACTTCTCTTCCCTATTTTTTATTATAATTTCTGTCTTGTATTGTATCAAATATTTTTTTAAGGTCTATATTTATCAAATACATTTTTTTCTGTTTGCTGATATTTTTTTATAATTTGGTTGATATAAATATTATCATCATGGAGCCTTTTTTAAATCTGCGTTGCGATTTCTCAATTATGGTGCCAAATGATGAAAACGTTGCCACTGTGGGTTCCCAATACTAGTATAGGTGATAACACAATCCTAACAACATTAGATACATTTTTTATTGTAGTAGAATATCTAGGCTACCAGTTTTCAGGCTTACTTATCAAACCACTGTAACAGGTTATTTTCTTTTTGATAGCAATAAGTTTATATTTGAAAATATTCTCTCGACCTGTTCATTTTTTTATTTTCATGTGTGATAATGTCGTTTTACTCTTCATTTTTTTTTTGCCTTAATTTTATGTTTTTTCGTTAACCTTAGAACCCCATTAAACATTTTTTAAATGGCTTTACTGTTTGTTTTTATCTTTTTTTTTATTTTGTACTTTTGTCTGTTTTTGATTCTGTAACAAATTCTTTTACTAATCTCCTTCATTTTTTATATTCTTTATAGTTTTTTGCTATTTTATTTAAGTATATTTTTTAAGCATTCTTCGTTATTTTTGCCTTTTTAAGATTATTCAAAAACTTCTTGATATATCTTTAAACATATTTTATTAAATATAACAACAATTTAATTTACTGTTATTTTGTTTATTTGTATTTTTTGGGTATGTGGCTACCGATTACTAGATTCATTTGTAACGTACCACAATTTAAAAATACAAAAATCCTAATATAAATTATTTCATTCTAAATATTCCTAAAAATAAAAAGCCATTGTTTACTTTTAGGTCTGACCGTATTCGCCAAAAGAACCCCTGAGCCTGAACCTGAGCCTACCGACGAGCCTGAGCCTGAGTAAGTAAAAATCGTACAAATAAAAGTTAAATTGCCATTAAAATGTTTGCCAATCTGGCCAATTTTATCAAAAATAAATTTTATTGTTAAAATTTCTTAGCCTCAATAATATCCGTTTAAAGATTTAATCCACGCTATTGGAAATTTACTAGAACCACAAAAAATTAGATCATATCAAAAATCAGACTGGAAAAAAGAAAAATATGATATTTTGGAGAATAATTAATTGATTTTGTTCAAAACAGATTTTAGTACATAGCAAGCTAAAGCTTGTTTCTTACTTAACAAATCGATATGAATGGATCATTTAAGGCTGTCTATAAAAATACCAAGAAATTTTTACAGAATTAACGATACTATCGGACTGTTATTCGGAAGCCAAGGTTGAAGAGCTCTTTTTTAAAATAATGCTTCTAGTTTATCCATGTTACAAGAAAGGATCATTTGCTCTAACTTGTTATTTCCTATTTCCCAAGTAGGATTGAAGCCAAGTTAAAAAAGTGTTTCGAATTCCCTAGAAATTTAGCTTTTTTATCAAAATGTCATGGGTTGCACAATCAAAAACTTGGGCATAGTAATAAAGTATTCATTTAGATTTTTAGGATTTGGAAGAGAAAATGTTTGAGCTCTGTTAGTGAAATTTGAAGATTGTTTAATATGCACTGAGTTTCTTTTGCAGACCTCAATAATAATAACCTCAATAAACTAAATATTCTAAAAACCGGTCTAAAAAAGTCTATGAAATTGAGTTAATTGAATTAATAAAAATTCTATTGTTTCTACAGGTTTGATTGCGACAACTGTATATTATTTACAACTGTTATCAAGGATTTAGTCGAAGATGGAATACCCTTGGTAAGTTTTATAATACCACTGTAGTTGTCAAATGTTTTACGTACATTTTGTATAACTGGCATTAGAATAATCGATTTCATTACTAATAATTAAAAAATATATAAAACTTGCAATAGTACGTGCATTTTTTTAGATAAAATAAAATCTGTGTGTAAGAGTCTACAAATATATAATAATAAAAGACTAAAAACTTGGTTTTCAAAACTTCTACAAAATTTATTAAAAACTCTTATGACTATAGCTGTTTAGCCAGAGTGCCTTTCTCAATTTTTCTTATCTGTTTACACTTTATAGTTTTTAACTAAATACATTAAGGAGAGAAGAATTGTTTTCTTAAATTTGTCATTTAAAATAAAATCTGTATTTTCTACATGGTAAATTTTCTTTGATTCTATCAAATAAAGATAGCTTAAGGTCTTTATTTTGGATGTGAAGAATTTAAAATCCTTCATTAAAAGAATGATTATAATCTAGAAGGTGAAGTTCGTATACAGAATCTGTTTTTTTTTTTATTATTATGGTAAGACTTTTTATGTTCTGATATACCTTTGTTAAAAGTTCTACCAATTTGACCGATGTAAGACCATCACTTAAGGTACAAATATATTTTTTCTTAATTTTTATATTGCTTTCGATATAACTGATCTATTCGATTGTCAGTATGCTTGCAATTTGTTATGTTTTAGTAAAATTATACGTCAGAAGTCATAATTGATGGACTCTTTTTAAAGAATTTCTTTGATATATATTCATGTGCGTTTCTGTCTATATTGTAAGTTTGTTTTGCACATTTGAAAATCTTGTCATCTATAAGTTTTGTATGATAATTTTATTACATAAAATAACATATCTTAGAAGTATATAATTTGTTGTATTTTTTATTTATCTCAGTGTTTTTATACTTACTTTTCGCATCTTTCTCTCTATTCTCTATCTCTTCATCTATATTTGGATGTTTTATATTTTACTAACCGTTCTCTCTATTATTTTACAAATATAAAATCACTTTTTATTCATTCATCAATATCTTATTCACATTACTCATAATCTTAACTTTTAGTTTTTAAATAGTCTAATTTTATAAAGTAAAACTTTAAACTAAAATTACCGTTCCTCTGTTATTATAGGATGAAGTTGAAAGAAACGCAGACACATTATGCGCTGTTTTACCAGATGACTTGAGAGAATATTGTCAACATAATTTGCTCCCAAAAGTTGATAGAATCTATGACCAGCTACAAGAACATACTCCTGAGGAAGTTTGCGAAAATTTGGAATTGTGTTAGAGATTCATTAAGGATTTTTTAAAAATATGTAGATTTAAAAATATCTAAAATAAATATTTAAATTTAATAATTTTTTTCTGCATTAAATTCACATTTTTTTTGGTAATATTTCATGCTTTCTTGTATAAAATATTTAGCGAAATTTGAGTCACTACTTGGATCAGTATACGTACAAAATTAAACTCCTTCAGGAATTAAATGTATGTACGCATAGGCCAAAAGTCAGAAACTGACTAAATTTTTTTTAACTCGTCATCTTCATCAACCTTATCTTCAAGAATTAGGTAAATTTTTGGATCATTGGATTCGTCGATAGATAATATTGTGCAATTTACAACCATACCAATTTGAAGCAGATCTAAAAACGTCAAATGCATCCCAAAAAAATATCTGGTTAGTGTGGATCCTTTGTGGCAAATTATGAGTAGGATATACGAGGAAGAAATAATGCCCAATGCATGGAGAGACAGCGTAATGGTATGTATATATAAAAAGGACTTTTAGAACTCTAATGAACTATAAAGTAGTGAAGTTAATGTCATATGTAGAGAAACGATGTTTGACCAGCAAACGAGAAAGACGTGTTTTTTTTTGTCGTGCTAAATGGCAGCAATACAGAGGTCAACGAGACGAAACTAGTCTAAATAATGCTACACAAAAATTAAAAAGGAAGATACATAATATAAAACATTTTAACAATTAATTCTTTTTTAAGTAATTTAACAGCTGGCCAGAATATAGATTATTTTTTATGGAAGGCAACAAAAAGAATGAAGAGACGAACTATAAATTTTTCTCCTATCAAGCTGGAAAACGGCAACTGGGCTAGAAATAACGATCAGAAAGCAGAACGATTTGCAGATCAATAAGAAAGCACGTTTAAACCCCACGACAACGATGAGGAAGAACTGAGATAGGAAGAACCATTACAAACTAAAGAAAGAATAACGTTGACATCACTTAGAAAAGTATCAGCAGAGATAAAAGAGAATATAGATCCTAAGAAAGCTCCAGGATATGATCTCGTAACAGGAGAATTATTAAAAAATCTACCAAGAAAAGCCATAGTTAAGCTGACACATCTAATAAATGCTGCTTTTAGATTGAGATATTTTCCCAGACTCTGGAAAGTAGCCGAAGTAATTACGATCGCCAAACCAGGTAAGTCTCCTAATGAAGAAACATCCTATCGACCAATATCATTCCTTCCAATAATGTCAAAACTATTTAAAAAACTTCTATTAAAAAGATTAAAACCAATAATAGAAAGAAAAAATCTTCAATTTGGTTTCAGAAATCAACATTCTACTATAGATCAAGTTCACAGAATAACGAATATATTCGAAGAAACATTAGAAAAAAATAAAGTCTGCTCTACAATATTCTTGGATTAATTACTATTTAACTGGGAATAGGCCACAATTAAAGATAAAAATACGTTTATTAAAGTTTCAATTTCCACTTCGGATATATTTATGGAAGATTTTGAAACAAATATCATTTCTAAACAAAATTTAAAACCCACAGTATGGTGGAGGTATGTAGATGATGTATTCTCAATATGGCCTCATGGATTAGAGTTGTTGGACACATTCCTAAATGATATAAACGATAAAAAAGAGATAATAACATTTACCATGTTAAAGGAATATAATAACACGCTACCTTTCCTGGATGTTTTAATCTCTAAGAACGATACTGGATATGAGACTCAGGTGTATAGGAAACCAACACACGCCAATAGATATTTAAATTTCAAATCAAATCACAATATTAATGTAAAAAAGGGAATAATTAAATCCTTATACGATAGAGTCAAAATTACTTGTTCTAACGAAAATTCGTTCTTGGAGGAGAAACATTTGTTAACATCTGTTTTCTTAAAAAATGATTATCCTTTATCGTTTGTAAATAAGGAATTTTCAACAATCGATCGAATAGAACAGAACAACTTAGAACGAGATCCTACAGCATACACAAGGAATAATACGAGGAAAATAACAATACCGCACATAAAAGGATTATCAGACAAACTTAAAAGGATAGGAAATAAATTCAACATTTCAACAACATTGCATTTATAAAATACCTTGTGAATGCGATCAGTTTTATTTAGGTGAAACATCAAGGCCATTAAATGTTAGAATAAGTGAACATCAATCTTATATTAAAAATAGAGAATTTGATAGATCTCAAATCTGTAAACACGCATGGGATAATGAACATAGGGTTCAATGGAATAATTCAAACGTAGTCCTAAAAGAAACGGATGGTAGAAAAAGAAAAATCAAAGAAGCGGCTCTAATTATGCTAAATGAGGCCAATTGTGTCGCAAATTCCTCGGTAGATGTAGTAGGATCTGGTTACCAATATTGAAAGAGGAAGTTATTAATAAGAAAATAGTACCAGTATTAGTAAGTCAGTAACATATAGAGGATACATCATTTATGTTTTTTAAATAACGAAAAATATAAAATCAGAATTTTGGTTTTTATTGAAGGTAAACTAAATGCACGAACAAATACTTAACATGTCGGGATAGTATTATGAGGTTTTTTTTTTGGTTTTTCCCTCATAATTTACTATTGAATCACTAACAGGAGAATTTTGCTGTCATCATGTCATGTGTTTGTCTTTTTAAAGACGAATTACATGCTATGATTTTTTTTCTGACGGATATTCTCAAGTTAAAGTTGATTTCATGTAATCGAATGAACTATCTTATAAGTAAAGTCGTCCCAGGCGCACAACTCAACAATATTGGCAATATCATTTTAAAGTCGTTTACTTTAAAATGCATAATGTATGTCTGAATTGTCAATATAAATGAGTCAGATAAAATTAAATTATTAGAAGAATTTTTCACTATGTAACAAAAAACAAAATTTGTTTAATTTACTGTTTGTATTTTGAGAACGATTTCCGAAGTGGAAATTGAAACGTCAATAAACGTAATTTTATTTTTAATTGTGGATTCCCAGTTAAATAGTAATTAATTTAAAATGCCACAAGAAAATTCCTTTGGAACAATCATCTTGGATGTAGTACATGGGTTTGTTAAAGTCTGGCATGACGGTTTAAACTATAAACTAAGAACGTTCATGCCTAAACAGTATTCAGAAAGCTTAAAATCATACATTGCGAATAGATATTTCAGAGTAAAACAAGAAGAAGTGTACACCGACTTAAGGGAGATAAAAGCTGGCGTGTCACAAGGAAGTGCCTTAGGTCCGGTCCTGTACCTATTGTATACGTGTGACATTCCAGAGCTAAAACAAAATACTATTGCCATCTTCGCAGATGATACAGCCATACTAGCGATAAGAGACACTAGTGAAGAAGTGACTGAGAAGTTGCAACTATCAGTAAATAAAATACATACCTGGACCAGAAAATGGCGAATTAAATTAAATGAGACTTAAAAATCTGCACACATTAACTTTACAAATAAAAAAAATAGAAAATTTCCCAGTTAGAATAAATAATACTGAAGATAATAATAAGATAATAATTCCCAGTTAGAATAAAGAAACTGAGCTGGAAAATCTATGTCAAAAAGAAAAGAGGGGAGCTAGATATTAGATATAAGAAATTATATTGGCTGATTGGACAAAATTCAACATTATCAATTCATAATAATATATCCATCTACAAGCAAGTGCTAAGGTCAGTATAGGTATATGGGTGCCAACTCTGGGGCTATACCAAAGCTAGTAATCTACATATTATCTAGAGATTTCAAAACAAAGTACTGAGAAACATTGTTGATGCCCCTTGGTATATCCATAACAGGAACCTCCAACAGGACCTGGGTATGGAAATTGTGATCGAAATAATCGAAAATTTAAGAGAACAGCAGCAAGTCACGAGCAGAGCCTGCATAATCGTGTGAATGTCAAGGCAAACCAGCTTCTTGACAACACTGAACTAAAGAGAAAACTTTAAGGACAAAACCATTTGAGCTAGTGTAAATGTGTAACAGTTTAATGTAAAAAGCAGAGTATAGTGATCTGAAGTTATTTCATGTTAGTTGTAGAGCGTTTGTTAATAAATAATATAAGAGTAAGCCATGGGGTAAGCCCTTAGATTGAAATATTTGCTGCTATTTTGTTAGGTCAGAAAATAATTGATAATTGTTCATTTGTGACCAGATAGCAGTATACACATACCGCATAGGTGTTAAAAAAAAATATTTGTAGCCCAAAACGATACATGTTTCAAATGTCAATTAACTGGACACCAGACAGCTAGTTGTCTATCTAAATATTTCACCTTCTACCCATTTTCACAATGATAGTGCAATGCAAAAAGAAATGAGACAAAATTCATTAATAAATCATAATCAACAAGATAATCTACAACATAATTCTCAAACCGCATTACAAACAGTCTTCTTCTTCGCGTGCTCTATCAGAATTATCCGATGTTGGCGATCACCATTGCGGAATCTTCTCGATCTTCTGCAATATGGAATAATTGTCCTGCATTTGGTATCTGGGTCTATTCACAAACGTTTTTTAACCAAGAAACTTGTTTTCTTCCTACACCTCTACGACCCTTCCTTTTCCCTCACAAATAGTAGCAATCCGAAATTTATTAATAAATCAAACCCAACAATGCTCACTACAAAATACATGTTTTGACCACTTATTCAGTTAACTCGCAACACATAGAATCGCAACACCTACATCGTCTGAGTCATCCTCTAATATTTCAGTTGGTTGCCAAAAGCAGTTTTTTTAACTTGGCGCTTGGCAAAGTGGTTAAAAAGAAAAAGGTGTTTTTACGTAAAAGTGAGAATGACAAGAAAAAATACTCTGATATCAGTGACTCAGTCACTGAAATATAATGCTCAGTGTTTTGTCAATAATTTTAATCAACTTCCATGAACCATGAATAGCATGGCCATTGTGCTACAGTGGACAACATAATTGTGCAGACGTATATAGCGAGGATAATAAATCAGTTTTTATTGGTTAATTATGTGTCAATTAAAAATTATGTTATGGGTAATACTAACAAAAGTTATTTCCCACTGATTATTTTTTTTATTCATGCTTTTTTTTATTCTACTCTTTATATGGGTAAGAATGGAAAAAATTAACAACTTTGGATATCAAGTACAAAATGTCAACTATTGATTTTTGTATTTATTAGTTTTTAGAATATTTGATTAAGGAATTATTGCAGTTTGTTTTAATTAAAAAAAATGAGCTAAAGAAAAATAAGAAATGTAGAGTGTAGTGATGCGCGAAAATTATCAGTGACGTAAATATATCATTCATAAATAAAATAATAATAAAAATCTTAAAAATATAGGATGAATAAATACAAATTTAAATACAATACACAAAGATAAAAAAAAACTCAATGAGTTTCTTGACATATTATATTAAAAGTTATTTCTGAGTTATAATACCTATTTTTAAACTTTATTGACAGAAAAATTTAAAATAAGTTATTGTAATGAGTACTGATTATATTCTAATTTAACCACTTGAAAACTGCCCAAAATAATAATTCGGCACCTTATGTTTTCACCTATCATATTTTCATGGTCAATACTCTTTTTTATTTTCTACTTCTTTTTTTTTATGCTTAATGAAAACGATGAGAATTAATTTCGTAATTCCGTTATAACTTGTAGAGCCGCTGTAGACATGAGCACATGAGACATGAGCATATGAGTTTAATGGTAAGATAACTTTCTTATCGCAGGCTACGAATGGAGCGATAAATCGTACAGAGTATCATAAAAAATGACAAACGACTGAAACGACTGTTACGACTAATCGTGCGTATCACAGTTTTTATACCTATGTGTACACACATTATTTGTACTGCACTCTTTTACAACTATATACAGTTGCACACTCTTCTTCCACGTACTATTTTTCATTCCAAACACACTACGTGAAGTAATAAACGCAGTCTCATGCGTGAGTCATCTATAGCATAAGTTTCGTTCGCAGTGCGAGTAATAGACGCTTTCAGGATCAGTTCAAAATCTTTTAGTAATCAAGTTGTACCCCTTGACCACCTCGACCACCAAACGAATTTTGAACAACCTTCAATTAAGCCGTTAGTGCCTGGTTTGTTTTATTTTACAGACTAGACTGATTTAAAAAAGAGCTTATTTGTAAACATTTTAATTTTTGGATAAATTTATGTCCTGTGAAAAGGGTAAAATCTAGCTTGGTACGTAAAGGTTTCTCTATCTAATAAATATGTTTGTTTTATAGATTTAAACGAGTTTTCATATTTTTAACCAGAAGTATCTACTAGTGACTACGTGGGAAATGGTGAAGATGCCATATTTAGATGAAATAACAAAAACCACCGGTAACAATTTTTAGGACTTTGTCAGAAAAATGAAAAAAGGGGATTTATGTTAATTATGTTTTAGAAACTAAAATGATTTTAAAAAAACCTTGAAAAATGAAGAACAGCTCGAGAAAAAGTATAATATTACTAGAAGAAATGTTAATAAAATATAAAACTGCTTATGAAATCTTATGAAATGTATATAAATCAATATAAAGAAAAATATGCTTTAAAAACATGAATAATTTCGGGCGATAAATTGCTTAAAAAGTAAGATACTATTCTTACAATTTAAAATGCAAAGGGTAAAGTTATCATGACATTCTTAAACGACTGTGTCTTATTCCCAATAAGGCACTGGAACACTGTAATATACTTTAAGGAGTTCAGCCAATTAGTTTGACAGTCTTTGGCTGATCCTAAAATGCTCGAAATGCACCGAACTGTGGTGCGATGGTTGTAAAGTACCCAACGGTTTTTGGAAACTTATACAAATTCCAGTAGTTGATCCAATTGAGAATTGCTAGAACTGCAATAGTAAAAAGATAAGCATAAACGATAATATTTTGTTAATCTTATTTGCATTTGCGTATCACTTGGTAAATTGTATAGAGTTCTCCTGTTAAAGTTGCAGTTCTGGAATTCTATGTTTGAGAATCTCTATAATGTTAATTATTGCCACTACGACTCCATTTTTAGTTTTAGACGCGACTGTGTAATATACTATGTAATCGGAATGAAAGTTAATTAGATCTCTGAAAAGTTGTATAATAAGATTAGGGTTGGTACTATTTTTTTTTTGAAATTGTAATAGATTCCAATTGACCGCTAGAATTTTTATAATCCAATGTGAGGATAAAGATATATTATTGTATTAATCTAATGGTGGAAATCGCTTTCAGTTTTGTAGATTAGTTGCATGACACATTTTGCGGGAATACGGAAAATTAAACTTTGAAGAGTCGTTAGCAATAGATATGTCTAAAATGTTATTTATTGAAATTTTGTTATATAGAATTATGGTAGAAGTGTAGTTAAGCATTAATAGCTATAAGCTATAGCTATACCTACAAAGCTCTGTAGGAAATTCACATATTTCAGCTTGTATGCTATTTACTAAGATTCTTCCGTACGGTTCAAGTATAATCCTTAGGGAGGTGTTATGTAACGTACCTAAAGGTTATTGTACTGGCAGACGCATATAAAATACATCCGTAATCAATTTTTGTTAACTAATTAAGAATATGTATAACATGAGTAGTGTTTTACCGTTGGCACTTCATGTTTTATGAGCTAGGTACTTTAACAAGTTAAGGCCATCTCGACATAAAAGAACTTACTACTGGATACAACATTTTCAATTTAACTTTTGATCATATGTTACTCCTAGAAATTTAATTTCGTTTGTATAGAAAAGATTTTGGTTTTCAAGCTTGAGGTTCGGTTTATCTTTAATGTGTCTTTAAAAAAATGTTATTTTTTTTGTTTTATTAGAACAAAACCTGAAACCGGTATTTAGAGTCTAACTTACCAGTTTTAATAAGTGTTATAGTAATAATGATGCTGATTCTTGTAAGATTTCGTTTTGTTGTATTTTAAGATAGGATATAGCACCATTCGCTCGGACTTAAAATATTCTTTGAGTGAAAAAATTGTTTATGTAGGCCAAATTTTTTTGTGATTTTTTTACCAAATACTAATAAAAATTTGTAGTACAAACTCTTGAGCTTCTATGAAAAGTTTTTTAATAAATTGTATTGGTATGTCATCTGGACCGGGTGAAGTATATCTCATGCTATTAAGAGCTTCTTGAAACTTACCATTACTAAGAGGTGTAATGAAAGGGTTCAATTCGTTTGAAATTGTAATGGTAACTGCCTCCTCCTTTTGTTTGTAATTTAAGAACATTTTACTGTAATTTTGAATGGATTAAAATTTTGATAGGTATCAGCCAGTTCTTTTACTATATCTTGTGGATCAGTCAGTAATGTCCCTTCTGTTTCTAGACTTACGATTTGTTGGTAAGTATGCTGATCTGTTAATTTTTTAGCTTGAAACATTTAAATAATCACCCTGAAACACTTGAAGAAGCAAGCACTAAGGAGAAAAATGTACCAGAAGTTATTCTAGAAAAAATATACTTCACAATGAACAAAAATAAAAAGCTGTAAATCAGCTGGAGTAGATGGAATTACAGTAAAGCTGCCTAATTACATTGGCACAAAAAAACATAAAGATCTAATCGCTATATCTCATAACTGTACCAAATCAAGATACATATCTGACCTCTGGAATAAAGCAAATAATAATTCTCATAGGCAGCAAAAAGGATACCTCAGCCCCATAAGTCTACTATTAGTTACATTCAAGACATTCACAAAAATCATAAACAACAGATTGACAAATATATTAGGTACTGCATAGTCAATGTGGCTGTAGAAAAAGCTTTAAAAGTAGATTTATTTGTCTTTAAATTCCATAGGGTACAAGAACTAATGAGTAGAGCTGAAGAATAGGAAATACCGCTTGCCCTAACCTTTTTAGACTTAAAGAAGTCTTTTAGTTCTACACATCACAGAAAAGTAATAAAAACTTTTGCGAACTAAGGCACTGAAAACCATAAATAAAAATCGTTGCAAAAATATACTACACAAAAGCAAAAGTTTAGGTAAAAATTTATGAAAATACTCCTTTTTCTACTACACGATACGTTTGTTAAGGAAACGCGATAACGTTAAAGCTTTTTACTGCAATTCTAGAAGATTTTTTTTGAACCTATTCTCTATCCTTCCATTGTTGGATATAGGTCTTCCCCAGTTCTCTCCATCTTTCCCTATCTTGAGCTGTTCTCTGCCATGTGGGACCTCCTTGTTTCCTGATGTCATCTTTCCACCTCATCTGTGGTCTGCCTCTTGATCTTTTGCATTGTATGGACGCCACTTTCCGATGGCATTGTTCCATCGTCCGTCTTGGAGACGTTCATTGTGTCCAGCCCATTTCCATTTCAGTTTTGCTGCTTGTTCTATCGCGTCTACTGTCTTTGTTCTGGTTCTGATTCACTGGTTACGTTTTCTATCTCTAAGTGATACACCCAACATTTGTCTCTCCATCGCCCTTTGTGCCTTTCTTATCCTATCCAAATTGGCCTGTGTAAATGTCCATGTCTGTGCTCCGTAGGTGAGCACCGGTATGATACAGGAGTTATATACCTTGCTTCGTAAGTATAGAGGGATTGTTTGATTTTTTAGAACGTAAGAAAGTTTGCTGAACGCTGGCCATCCCATTCTTACTCGTCTCGATATTTCGGCTGTTTGATTTTCTCTATTAGGTCTGATTGCTTGTCCTACATAGATATACTCATTTACCTGTTCTATTTTTTCTATTTTTATTTTTATTGCCTCTTGGTCTTCCGTGTTTGTCATTACTTTTGTTTTGTTAAAGTTAATTTTTAGGCCTTTTTGAAGTGATTTTTCATGAAGTTCATTCAGCATTAATTCCAGTTCTTTTCGTTCCGAGGAGATCAGGAGTATATCATCCGCATATCTTAGGTGATTTAGGTATTTTCCGTTAATACATATTCCTCTGTTTTCCCAATCTGTTGATTTTATTATGTCTTCGAGGGTCAAGGTAAACAGTTTAGGTGAAATTATATCGCCTTGTCGGACTCCTCGTTTAGGTAAATATCATGTATCAATTGTCGGTATTTTGAATCTATTCTACTAATAACCAGAGCTTCTTCAACCGCCCAGTGTTCAATGCTGTCGAAAGCCTTTTCATAATCTACGAATGCTAAGTACAGCGGAAGGTTGTATTCATTGGTTTTCTCAATTAAGATTTTAAGCGTATGTAGATGGTCGATTGTGCTGTATCCTTTTCTGAATCCGGCCTGTTTCACTGGTTGGTAGTTATCAAGTTTACAGGTAAGTCGGTTGTTTATTATTCTTGTGGAGGTTTTATATAGTTGTGACAAAAGGGAAATAGGACGGTAGTTGTTTAGGTCTGTTTGGTCTCCTTTCTTATGTATTAAGATTGTGTTGGCCTTTCTCCATTGTTTGGGTATTTTACCTTCAAACAGACATTTGTTGAACAGTATTTTTAGCATTTTTTTTATCGTGTCTCCTCCTTCTTTTAGCAGTTCCGCCAGTATTTTGTCCTCACCGGCCGCTTTATTTCTTTTCATGTCGTTTATGGATTTTTCGATTTCATCTTCAGTTATTTCTGGTAATACCTCTGAGCCAACATTTTGTATTTTCCTCGTGAGATTCTGTTTAGATGATAGTGGTGGGTCATTTTTAGAACTGTATAGGTCTGTGTAATATCTTTCTGTGATTTTTGCTATTTCTCCTAGATCTCTTTCATCATTGTTCTCAGCTTTAAGCATGATTAGTTTTCTTTTTCCTATATTTGTCTTCATTGTTTTTAAACTTTTGTTCTTCTCTATGATTTTCTTAATGCGGTCTTCTTGGTATTACTTTAATCTTCCTTTATCTGTTTTCTTAAGGTTTTATTCAGTTTGGTATAATCCACTGTATTTCTTTTGTTATCATTCAGTAGTTGTCGTCGTTTTTTTAGCATATCTTGTGATTCAGCGCTAATTTTTTGTTGTTTTCGCTTTTGTTTATTAGCAATCTTCAGGCCTGCTTCTAGTAGTTCTGTTGTTATTGTATCGTTTAATTCGTCTAGTTGCAGACCCTTTAGCTGTGATATGTCACTTCTTTTTAGCTGGTTTATGTATTGTTCTTTGCTTTCTTTAAAAAGTTCTGTATCTATCTCTTTTTTATATGGTTTAAATTTTTGTCTGTCTGTTGTGAAGTTAATTTTGATTTTGGCTCTAACAATTCTGTGATCACTTCCTACGGAAATCATGTTTATGACCGTAACGTCTTGTACTATGCTCTTTTCTTTGGATAGGATGTAATCAATCTCGTTTTTTGTTAAACCATTGGGCGCGACCCACGTCCATTTTCTCTGTGGTTTTTTATTGAAAAAGGTATTCATCGCATATAGACCGTTCGTTTCGATATAGTTCATTAATGTTTCTCCTCTTTAATTTCGTGTTCCATATCCAAAGTTGCCGATTTTATTTTCTGATTCTTTTAGTTTTCTCCCTAATTTGGCATTGAAGTCGCCTATAATGATTGTGTAGGTGCTTTTGTATTTGTTCACTGTTTGTGTCAATGATTCGTAGAATATATCCACTTCTTCATCCGTATGTGATGATGTAGGGGCGTAAATTTGTATGATCTTTAAACTTATATTTTTATTTATGTCCATTATTAGAGCCGCAATCCTTTCTGAAATTCCAATATATTGTCTAATCTTATGAACATGCTGATTAGAAATAAGAAAACCGACAGTATAGTACATTACTAGTGTACTATTATAGTACATTCCCGGATTCCAACTTCATACAGGCTTCCCCTTTTCTTTTTATCTCACTTAATCCTAATATATTCCATTTCATCTTTTTTACTTCTTCTTCCAGTTCGGCTAGCTTTTCGTCTCTCATCAGTGATCTGACATTATAAGTCGCAATATCCAGTTTCGTTGCTTGTTTTCGTTTTTTCTGGCAATCTTCTAAAACCCAGGGATTTTTAGCACCCTCTGCTCTTTCCTCGATCCTACCATTGCCTTGGAAGTTGACTCCGGAGCTGCTGGGGACTGAAGGCCAATTCTTACGTGTATCTGTCATAAGAGGGGGGGTAGATTGGCCGCGAACTCACCACGCTGGCCAGACGGGTTGGAAGTGTATTTCAGCCGCCCACTCTGGGAACAGACGCTGTTTGCAGCCGCCCACTCTGGGTCAGACGCTGCTGTTGTCGCAGTATCACAGCCGCTTAACTCATAATGTGAGTAACGCCTGTGAGTATCTGGAATTAAGCCTACAGAATTTTTACTTCCCATAGCCTTAATCCAGTAATGACATTACTGCTGCCTAATGTCATATCCTCAGTTGATCCGCGGGTACTTATTTGGCAATGCCTTATTCGTACCTGTCCTGCATATCTGCAGGAACTTTTCCTATCAGCCATATGGGACGTGCCGTGTCGAGGTTGAGGACATCCCCCGCCCAGTCTGTCTTCCGTGAAGTACAGAAAAACCCCTACTCAGTTCAGAGCTCCTCCTCCACGAAAGCTATGACTGACACGAAGATATTCTAGAAGATATACTTAGAAAAATGAGCTGGCGTAACAAAGGCCTGTTAATTATTATATACTTCTCTCATTTGCATCTTGCTGACAACATCGTTTTGCTTGCTAATACTTCTGCAGAACTACAAGAATTTATAATCAATATATTCAACCGAAACTGTAATATTTAAATTTAGAATGCTACTCCACCTATAGAAAAGAGTAGTTGATCAGTGTATAATACTAAACGTACTTATACTAATGACATACGGCAGCAAAACTTGTACACTAAAGTACTCAAGGGTAAATGGAGCGACGTGTGTTAAAAATAACAAAGAGAGATCACAAAAGAATATACTAGATCAGGCGAAAAACCCACATCACTAATGTAATCAACAGAATTAAATCTAATTATGTTGCTTTCATAAAGTCCTGGTAAACACACCTGTCTCAGGAATAGCAACTAGTCGTGCGATCATATGTCGCCATGTTACCAAATCTAGCGGTAACTTTAACATCACAATAATTAATAACACATAATGTAAACTAAATTTAAACAAACAATTTTTAACGGGTTTCTACCCACATAGTTAGTAGCTACATTCATGTTATCTAGACACTGATGATGGAATATAAATTCCGAAAACGTTTTGTGATATAGCTCGATTGGGTTTTTAAATTATATACCTTTTATAAAGGTTTTTAATAATTTTTTTTGATATATGTTATACAGCCAATAACATGAACTTAGATTCCTTGAGAATTAAATCTGTTAAATGGCAGTGTACATGGCAAATTACATTAAAATACTCGTGTTCAAGAAACATCAAGAGACCAAGACGACGTTCAAACTTAAGATGGGACTACGATATAAAGCAACATACAGGTAGAACATGGTACAGAGAAGAGAATATTGGATAATAGCAGGAAGAAATGAAGAATGACAATGTAAGATAGGCTGCACCATAATCTGTAGCAGATGCTGAGTATGATAATCATTATATAAGTAGACTTTGTAATTTTTACACTTACGAAAAAGATACTGAAAAATAATTTAAGTTTTCCAATATACTACTTATATCTAAATGTAAAACGTTCTAAACCTCTGCCAATGTCAAATTTTCAGAGTGTAAAATTAATCAAAATAAGATGACTTAATGATATTGACTGATATTATGTAGATTTATTATCAGTAAAGTATCAAATTTTCTGTCTTATACAAAAGAACTTTTTTTAAATATCTTAAATGATCATTATGTTATAATAAGTACTTCACCTTATCGTCCATGGAAATCAAAGTTAACAACTATAGAAAGGTAGTGGGGAGTGTTAACAATAACAAAAAACTTAATTAGTCAAGTGGTTCTTTTTGTTGAGTGGTTGACTTCTTATTGTATATAAAGCTAAACTGACGATGCACATTATTGCAAAATACAATTCTCAAACATGAAGACAACATTGGTTTTGACTCTCTTGTTCTGCGTCGGTAAGAAATATATGTTTGTTACAGTTATTCAGTATAACCAGTTTATTATTCATAACTGATAATGTTTAAATATTATATACTACTTATTATTTATTTTTATTTGTGTACTTTTGACTAAATGTTTCTTAATTCCGCCGATTAAAGCCTTTTTAGGGTATAAGTTCAACAAATACATTTTTTTCTATTTGCTAATATTTTCTTATTATTTGTTTGATGTAAATATATGGTCATGGGTCCTTTTCTAAATCTGCTTTGTAATTACTCAATTATGATATCAAATGATAAAAACGTTACCAATGTAAGTCCATAATACTAGTGTGTAGATGATAAGTCGATCCCCACAATATTAGGTAAGTTTTTTATTGGAGTAGAATATCTACGCTACCGGATTCGGTAGCTTACAACATATGAACCATTATAAGGCCATAGTACATAGGTCTGGGTTTTAACAAAAACTAAAAGCTAAAAATCAACAACATGAAACAAATAATGAACACCTAATACAAATAATTAAAATCAAAATAGAAACAAGCAACTAAACAACTTCAACAGGTTGTTTTCTTCTTGATAGCAGTTTATAGTACCTCTTAAAAATATTCCCTCTTTCTACTAATTATTTTGTTTTCTTTTGCAACAATTTCGTTTTATTCTTCGTTTTTGTGCATAATTTTTCTGATTTTTTTATTGAATTTAGAACTCCTTCAAACAGTTTCTAATTATTGTCTTTACTATTTGTTTTCTTTTTTTTTCCAAATTTTGTAATTTTCTCCCTTTTTACTTTTGCAAAAAATTCTTTTACTGATCTTCAGCATTTTTTAATTTTTTCATAGTTTTCTGCTGTTTTATCTTGTAAGTATATTTGTTAAGCATTTCGCTGGTTTTTAAACATTATTTAAAAAACTTATAATATATCTTTATGTAATTTTGTTTATTTGTTTTTATCTGCGTATACAGATTGAACGAATTTAAAACGGATCATACAATTTAGTATATGTCTGTTTGAACTGCATTTGAAATAGTGGACCAATATAAAACTTGGACAAAAATAAATCCATACCTGGCATTGACATTGTATAAAATATCGTTCAACTACATGTCTCGCAACAATGTTGTTTGCTTAACAATGTTGCCAATCGCCCTGTAATAATCCGATTTGCGGATCTTTTTGAGAGTTATATTTTCTTCGTATCTTTAAATAAATCGGATATTTGCCTATATTTTGCATTGTATTTACCAATCTACTATAACAGACTAATAACAAAAATAAACTTAATGGTTTGTAGTTATTTCATTTCGTTCCTGTAAATATTTTATGTTTAACAACTTATTTGAGAAACATCTAGAGGGATGATTGCGGCAACACCGCTCAAAATATTTATCTATGGGAAGCGATAAGTGGTTTGACAGCATAATAAAATCTTATATTTATGTGTAGCTTTAAATTTTTATACGTGATGGGCGTGATTCTTGAATGATTTCAAAATCCAGCAGCCCGCTGAAGTATTGGATTTTTATAACATATATACCTTTTGTTGGCCAACCACCTAGAACGGAATTGAGCCGCAATCCATAATGTTTCGTATGTTCCGAAGTTGTTTCGTTTAATTTGTATGCCTTCCGATTAATGGATCCATTTGTAGCGTACCGCATTTTATTAAATTTAAAAATATAAAAATTCAAAAGCCATTGTTTACTTTTAGGTCTGACCGTATTCGCCAAAAGAACCACTGAATCTGAGCCTACCGATGAGCCTGAGCCTGAGTAAGTAAAAATCGTACAAATAAAAGTCAAGTGGCCAATAAAATATTGGCCTGTTTTATCAAAAATAAATTTTGTTATTACAATTTTTTAGCCTTAATGATATATGCTCAAAAATTGAGTCCGCCTGATTGAAAATGTACATTTTAATACTATACGAGAAACCCTAAAAAATTAGACCGTATTAAAAATGAGACTGGAAAAAATGAAAAAAAATATGTTATTCGGGGGATGCTAAATTGATTTCGTTCGAAACAGATCTTATTGCATAGCAGCTTGAGGCTAGTTTCTTACTTAACAAATCGATATAAAGGGTTCATTTAAAGTTAATGTCTATAAAAATATTACGAAATCTTATACTGTTATTAAGAAGCAAGGGTTAAAGAGATGTTGCTTAGGATAATGCTTCTGCTTTATCTATGTTAAAAGATAGTAAATTAGAGTCGGATCAGGTTCTTATTTTAAGTAAATCATAGTTGCATGAAGAGTTGCAATGTTAGAAATTCTCCAGATGATACTGGTATTATCAGTAAAAAGAAAAATTTTTCCGTCAATTAACATCAATGGTTTTGTGACTAGAGTGCGTATTATTTGCTCTAACTGGATGTTTCCTATTTTTCAAGTAGAGTTAAAATCAATTTAAAGAAATACTTCGAATTCCGTAGAAATTTAGTTTTTTTTATTAAAATGTCGTGATTTATACAATCAAAATCTTTGACATAGTCACAAAAAAGCAATGTCAGTGTAAAGATTATTGTTCATTGTTTGATCTCAGACCTCCGGTAGTACAAAAAACATAATATCCCTGGTACATTTATTAGATAAAAAGCAGAACTGCCTTTGTAATAAAATGTTGTTTTCAACGAGAAACGATAAGTTGAAATGATATAGAAAGTCAGATTTTTCTAAGTCTTTTAATAATTTTGGATAGTACCGGTAGTGAATCAATAGGTCTGTAGTTGATGTATTGATTTTCATCACCTTTATAAAGATAAATAATAATGACTGTTTTTCGGCACACTGAAAATACACCTTTCTCAAAAAAATCTTTAATTATTGAAACCAGGACTTCCTCTTATTTTTTTGGGAGATTTAGGAAAATTTTCATGGATAATATATCAGTAATAATCAGAAAAATCTGCTCTTGATACTAGTTCAGAATTATCAACTGGTCTTAAAAACCAATTCAAGAACTTTTTTGAATTCTGGAAATAAAAGGTATCATCCTTGTTGTGGCAAAATTGTAGACGTTATATTTTTACGCACATTAAAAAAGTATTCACTTAGTTTTTTAGGGTTTGGAAAAAAATGTTTGATCCAGTTTATAATAAACAATCTTCGAAATAAAACTATTTCGAAGATTGTTTATTATAAACTGAGTTTCTTTTGCAACATTTTTAGACCTTAATAATATTAACCTTAACAAACTTAACATTTTAAATAATAAAGTCTATAAAACTAAGTTAATTCAATTATTAGAAAAAGTCGTTTCTTTCTACAGATTTGATTGCGACAACTGCATATTATTTACCACTGTTATAAAGGATTTAGTCGAAGACGGGGAAACCTTGGTAAGTTTTATAAGTAACAATATAGTCATCAAATGTGTGTCCTTAACTAAAAATTTTGTTTTACATACAATTTGTATGATTGGCATTAGAATAATCGATTTTATTCAGTATTTTTATGCATACTTTTCACATCTCTTTATAGATGTTTTTTATTTCACCTTTTTATTACTTTTTAATCATTCATCAATATCGAATTCATATTACTCCTAATGTTAACTTTTAATTTTTAAATAGTCTAAATTTATAAAGTTAAACTTTAAACTAAAATTACCGTTTTTCTGTTATTATAGGACGAAGTTGAAAGAGACGCTGACAGATTATGCGGTGTTTTACCAGGTGACTTGAGAGAATATTGTGAAGATAATTTGCTCCCAAAAGTTGACAGAATCTATGGCCAGCTACAGGAACATACTCCCCAGGAAGTATGCGAAAATTTGGACTTGTGTTAGATATTTATTAAGCATTTTTTTAAGATATGTAAACTTAAAAACGTCTAAAATAAATAAAAAAAAAATACAATAATTTTGTGCCTCATTAATATTATATATTTTTTGTTAGTATTTCATGCTTTGTTGTGCAAAATATTTATCAGAATTTGAGTCACTACTTAGGCCGATACCTATACGTACAAAATTTAACTCCTTCAGAAACTAAATGTATATAAGTAAGCATAGAACAAAAGT
Organism: Diabrotica balteata; assembly: GCA_918026665.1. NCBI lineage: Eukaryota > Metazoa > Arthropoda > Insecta > Coleoptera > Chrysomelidae > Diabrotica > Diabrotica balteata. The sequence continues at coordinate 99,774,941 of OU898276.1, read as the reverse complement.
CAGAAACTGACTGTAATTTTTAAGTCTTCGTCTTCATTAAAATTATCTTCAAGAATGAGGTAAACTTTTGGATGAGTGGAATTGTCGGCAAATAATATTGTACAATTTACAACCATACCTATTCGAAGCAGATATAAAAACGTCAAATGCATTCAAAAAAATGTCTTGTTAAATGGCACTTATTTAGCGTGCTAATTAAATAGTAATTATTAATGAAAATTTAAAAGTAATTAAGAAAATAACTAAGTAAAAGTGATTTGTATACTGAATGTTGGAATCGTAAAAAGATAAAATATCCATTTTTCATCTATTTGGATTAAGATATTTAAGTACAACTAGTTATAAGTATTATCCAATTTTCATGAACTGGTCTCACAGCGAAAGCTGTAAACCAACATCGGTTTTAATCGCATTTTAAATCCATTTAAAAAATGTCATCTTCCTGTCAGCTAACACAAAAAGCATCATACTCAAATGCAGTTAAAAACTACTTAGTATAATAATCCCAAACCAAAATTAAGCTATTCTATTTAACACTCTAAAGAATTATACCATTAGTGACTATCTTAAAGGACCGAGTAAGCATATAGGACAAAAAAAAATTTACAAGCCGTATATGAAACGGTAGATTATGCATATATTTATCCTCTAAAAATCTAGTAGATAAATTCATAGCAAAAACAAAGAAGATAATACTAAATGAAACTATACTAGGAACGAGAAGATTAATAACTCCATCAGTCCGCTTAATTATGTTCAATGCAAGACCAAGCATACTTTTTAACTTAATAATCAAAAATTAATAACACTAGTTTTAAATACTCTCTCAGACATATCATACCTACTGATAGGAGCAACCAATCCTGAATTTAGTCATATTCTAAGCATAGGAAGACTAATTTTTGTTTTTTTCTTTTCCAGACAAGCTAGTTTTCTATTTAATATTTCACCTTCTACCCATTCTCACAATGATACTGTAATGCAAAGACAAGTGAGACAAAATTCATCAATAAGTTATACTCAACACGATAATCCGACCACCATTATGAAGGCTTCTCGATCTTTTGCAATATGGAATAAGTGTACTTAATTTGGTATCCGAGTCCATTCACAACTGTTTTTTAACCATGAAACTTGTTGTCTTCCTACACCTCTACTACCCTCTATTTTGCCTTACAAGCAGTAACATTCCCAAATTTATTAATAAACCATACCCATTAATGCTCACTACAAAACATCTATAAATTTGACCACTTCTTTAGTTCACAGTACAATCGCAATACCTACATCGTCTGAGCCATCCTCTAGTATATCAGTTGGTTGCCAAATGCACCTTTTTCAACTTGGCACTTGAGAAAGTGGTTAAAAAGAAGAGAGTGTTTTTAAATAAAGGTTAGAAAAACAAGAAAAAAACCTCTGATTTGTGCAGACGTATATAGCGGAGATAATGAATCAGTTTTTATTGGTGAATTATGTGTCAATTAAAAATAATGTTAGGGGTAATATTGATAAAAGTGATTTCCTGCTAATCATTATTTTTATTTATGCTTTTTTTATTCTACTCTTTAAGTACAAAGTACTTCTTTAAGTACAAATATCAACTATCTTGATTTTAGTATTTATTATTTTTTAGAATATTTGATTATGGACTTTCTGCAGTTGGTTTTCATTTTCAAAAAAAATAATCAAAGAAAAACAAGAAATGCAAAGTGTAGTGATGCACATCTATTATCAGTGACGTAAATATATTATTCATAAATACAATGAAAAAAATCTTAAAAATACGATGAATAAATACAAATTTAAATACAATACAAAAAAATCTTAATGAGTTTGTTGACATATTATACTAAAAGTTATTTCCGAATTATAATACCGCTTTTAAAATTTTATTGACACAACAATTTAAAATAAGTTTGCAATTACATAGTACTGATTATGTTCTAATTTGACCACTTGAAAACTGTCAAAAATGATAATTCGGCACCTTTCATTTGCCATTTTTTCATGGTCACTTCTCTTCTTTATTTCGTATTTCTTTTTTTGTGCTCAATTAAAACGATTGGAATTGATTCCGTAATTCCGGTAACTTGTGAAGCCGCTTTAGATATTGTCCTTAAACCACTAGCCCTAATACCATTATTTTTCCTTGAGCGCTCTCGAGTTTATTGGTAGCATAACTTTCTTATCGCAGGCTACTGACGGAGCGGTAAATCGCACAGAGTATGATAAAAAAAGGACAAACGAATGAAACGATTATAACGATTGATCGTGCGAATCACAGCTTGTATACCTATATGTACACACATTATATATACTGCGTTCTTTTGCGGCTATATATAGTTGCACACCCGTTCCACTTACTATTTTTCGTTCCACATGCACTACGTGAAGTCGTAAACGCAGTCCCATGCGTGTGTCATTTATAACATAAATTTCGTTCGCAGTAGGAGTAATATACGCTTTCAGGATTAGTTCAAAATCTTTATATTGGGTTGTACCCCTTGACTACTTGGACCACCTCGACCACTGAACGAATTTCGAACAACCTTCCATTCAGTCGTTAGTGCCTGATTTATTTTATTTTACAACCTAGCCTGATTTGACAAAGAGCTTATGTGTAAATAATATTTTAATTTTTGGATAGATTTATGTCCTATGAAATGGGTAAGTTCCAGCTTAGTACGTAAAGGTCTTCATCTATGCTATAAATATGTTTGTTTTAGAGATTTGAAAGAATTTTCATATTTTCAGTCAGAACCATTTACCAGTGACTACGTGGGTAATGGTGAAGATGCCATATTTAGGTGAAATAACAAAAACCACCGGTAACAATTTTTAGAACTTTGTCAAAACAATAATAAAATGGGTTTTATGTTAATGGAGTTTTAGAAACCAAAAAAGTTTAAAAACAATCTATAAAATAAAGAAAAGCTCGCGAAAAATTAAAATATTATTACAAAAAAAATTATTAAAATATAAAACTCCTTATAAAATCTCATGAAATGTTATTAATAAATATAAAAAAAATATTTATGCATTAAAAAAGTTCATAATTTCGAGCGATAAGTTGCTTAAGAAGTAAGATAGTCTTCTTACAATTTTAAATGCAGTAAGTAAATCTTTTAGCGACATTCCTGAACGACTCCGCTTTATTCTCAGTAAGTCACTGGAACACTAATATACATTAAGGAGTTCAGCCAATTGGTTTGGCAGTCTTTGGCTCATCTTAAATTGCTCGAAATACAGCTTCATTGTCGAACTGCGGTACGATGGTTTTAAAGTACCCAACGGTTTGTGCGAATTGAAACAAGTTCCAGTAGGTTATTCAAATGATAATTGCTACAACTGAAATAGTCAGACATCTTGTATTCTATAAAAAATTTTATTCTGTTAAAAAGATAACCAAAAACGGACTATAAAGTTCGTCTGTTAATATAGTGGCATTTGTGGAATTCTATATTTGTAAATCTCTGTGCCGTTAATTTTTTAAGACTTTCAGTTAATTAATAATAATTAGACTGATAAGACTGTTAATTTTTTTAGTTTTAGACTCAAATGTGTAGTATACTGTGTAATTGGAATCTTTTAATTAGATCTTTGAAGAGTTGTATAATAAGATTAGTATTGGTACTATTTTTTTGGAATTTTAATCAACTCCAATTGACCGCTAGAATTTTCATAATCCAAGGTGAAGATGAAGTTATGTTTTTGTAATAATAAAAGGGTGGAAATTGCTTTCAGTTAAGTAGGTTTATTGCATGACAAATTATGCTTGGATATAGAAAATTGAACTCTGAAAAGTCATTAGCCATGGATATGTCTAAAATGATATTTAATTAAATTCTGTTATATGGAGTTATGGTAGAAGTATAACTAAGCATTAATAACTGCCTAGATAGCTCTGTAGTTAGTTCACCTATTTTAACTTGTATGCTATTTACTGGGGTTGTTCTGTACGGTTCAAGTATAATCCTTAGAAAGGTGTTATGTAACGTATCCAATGGTTTTAACATTGTTGTGCTGGCAAATGCAAAAGCAACACATCCGTAATCAATTTTGTAACGAATTAAGGAACTGTATAACATAAGTAGTGTTTTACCGTCGAAACTTCATGTTTTGTGAGCTATGTACTTTAACACGTTAAGGCCATCGTGACATAAAAAAACTGCTGGATATCTTTATCTTTTTTGTGTCTTTTAAAAAATATTATTTTTTTTTGTTTTATTAGAGCAAAACCTGAAACCGATACTAAGAGAATAACTTAAAAGTTTATTTAAGTTTTCTTGTAATATTGATGTCGATCCTTGTTAAATTCCGTTTTGATAGAATACAGCACCATTCGCTCTAACTTGAGAAGAGAATATTAGACAATAGTAGGAAGAAATGAAGAATGACAATCTAAGATAACCTGCACCATAATCTGTAGGAGATGCTAAGAATGATAATCGTTATATAAGTAGACTTTGTAATTTTTACATTTACGAAAAATCTACTAAAAAATAATTTAAGTTTTCTAATATACTACTTATATCTACAGGTTAAACATTCTAGACCTCTAAAAATGTAAAATTTTCAGACTGTAGAATTAATCAAGATAAAATGATTTATAGATTATGTAGATATAATATTAGTAAAGTATCAAGTTTTTTGTATTACACAATAGAAGTTTTTTTTATATATTTTATAAGTTAAGTTATATCTTAAATAATGTTCATTATGTTAAAGTATAAATACTTCACCTTATCGTCTATGGAAATCAAAGTTAACAAATACAAAAAGGCAGTGGGGAGTGTTAACAATACCAAGAAACGTAATTAGTCAAGTGGTCCTTTTTGTCAAGTGGTTGACTTCTTATTGTATATAAAGCTAAACTGAGGATGCACAGTATTGTGAAATAAAATTCTCTAACATGAAGACTACATTGGTTTTGGCTCTCTTGTTCTGCGTCAGTAAGAAATAAATGTCTTTTATGTTTATTCAGTATAACCGTTTTATTATTCTTAAATGTAAATATATGAATATTGTATACTACTTATTATTTATTTTTATCTGTGTCCTATTAACTAAATTTTTCTTAATTCCGCCTCTGTTACAATCTAGTTCAACTCAGGGTCAGAGTATCTCAGGGTCAGAAACCAAGGAAGCAATTTTAAGAGGCAAAAAAAATATCAAAACTGTTCAAACCACAAATATACAGTAGAAACGCAGATTATTATTATTAGCAATTTGGCAATATGCTAGGTCTAACTAAAAGTGTAGGTTGTGCATCCAAGATTTTATGCTAGAACTTACAACTCGCAAACAAAGGTCAATACAAGCCTAAATATTGATTTAATTTTCTCATTCTTCTTATCTTTAATTTTCACCAATTAGTATAACTCTTGTATTATTTTTACTAATTTTCATTCAATATTTTTGTACGTCCTTCATATGCATCTTTTTCCCTTTTACGTTACATTCTCTAATTATCTCATCCCATGTATAGAATAATTAGCGTTGGACTTGTCTCCTTGTGTCAGATCCTTAATTGTAGTTAATGGTTTTTGATGTTCATTTTCAACTGATATCATAATTCAAGCGCTGTTGCAATATTTTTTTTTTCATCAATACCTTTATTATTTTGCAATTAAAACCTCTCTTTATTATTTTTTATTATAATTTTTGTCTTGGTATTGTGTCAAATGCTTTTTAAGGTCTATATTTATTAAATACATTTTTTTTTTCTGTTTGCTGATATTTTTTTATAATTTGGTTGATGTATATAATATATATATATATATATATATATATATATATATATATATATATATTTTTATATATATATATATATATATATATATATATATAATCATGGAGCCTTTTTTAAATCTGCTTTGTGATTTTTTAATTATGATACCAAATGATGAAAACGTTGCACTGTGAGTTCCCAGTACTAGTTTATAGGTGATAACATAGGAGAGTTATCTCCACCTGTTAATTATTTTATTTTCATATGTGAGAATTTCGTTTTACTCTTCATTTTTGTGCCTAAATTTTATGACTTTTTCGTTAATCTTTAATAAATTCTTCTACTAATCTCCTGCATATTTTCTTTATAGTTTTTTGCTATTTTATTTAAGTATATTTTTTAAGCATTTTTCGTTTTTTTTTGGGTTTTTAACATTAGTTAAAAACTCCTTGATATATCTTTAACTATTTTTTATTAAATATAACAAAAATTTAATTTTGTTACGTGCATGTGACATCTATGGTCATTAACACGAGTTACGATTTACACGGTAATATCATATAAATTACAAAATAATGTAGTTAACATTTAACATACAGAGAAAATAATAAAAACTTGTAATATAACATTTATATTTTGTTGAGCAGTTGGCTTTTCTCGAGGAATTTGATAACCAAGTTGATATTTAGTCTGTGCTGTTTAGGACCTCTTTGAAGTTAGTGCTGATATTGAACTGGTGGCATATTTTGGCATAAAAAGGGCATTTTATAAGTATATACCTGATTAGGAGAGTCGTATTGCAATACTGACATTTTGGTTGTGAAGATGATGTCATCAGGTAGTCATGAGTTAGACGAGTATATCCTATACGAAATCTCCGTATGACTGTAATATTTTTTCGAGATAAACTGAGATAGGTAAAAAGGTTCACTGATGGTTTAATTTCATGCAGCGCTGAAGCGCATGAACATTATTCCAATGAATCTACCAGACGGATAAATTAAGCTTCATTAGTCTAGCTTTGAGATCGTTGCAAATCTGTACATTCATAATGGTGTCTGTGAATGATGCGGCTTTTTTGGCAAGGCAATCAGCTTTTTCGTTACCACTCATACCAACATGGGATGGTACCCATATCAGAGTGATAGTTATATTTCGGTTTATAAGAAGCTGATATGTGTCATGAATATCTTGGACGATAGAATGTTTGGTGGATATAGTATTAATACAGTGTATAGAACAAAGTGAATAAGAGCATATAGCTATGTGAACAAAAATTTAATTTATTGTTATTTTTTCTACTTGCATTATTTATCTGCGTATGTGGCTACCGATTACTGGATTCAATTGTAACGTACCACATTTTATTAAATTTAAAAATACAAAAATTTTAAGATAAGTTATTTCATTCCAAATATTCCTAACAGATAAAAGCCATTGTTTACTTTTAGGTCTAACCGTATTCGCCAAAAGAACCACTGAACCTGAGCCTACCGACGAGCCTGAGCCTGAGCCTGAGTAAGTAAAATCGTACAACTAAAAGTCAAGTTGCCAGGAAAATGTTTGCCAATCTGGCCAGTTTTATCAAAAATAAATTGTATGTCATGAAAGTCATGCAAAAATGTCATGAGTTACACAATCAGAAACTTTTGCATACTCACAAAATATTCATTAAGATTTTTAGGATTTTAAAGAGAAAATGTTTGAGCTCTGTTAGTTTTATTACGAAGATTGTTTATTATGCACTGAGTTTCTTTTGCAGACCTTAATAACAAAAACCTCAATAAACTAAATATTATAAAAAAAATTCTATGAATTTGAGTTAATTAAATTACTAAAATATTCGTTTGTTTCTCCAGATTTGATTGCGACAACTGTATAATATTTACAACTGTTTTCAAGGATTTAGTCGAAGATGGAATACCATTGGTAAGTTTCATAAGTAATATTGTGGTCATAAAACATGTGTCCTTCAGTGGAAATTTAGTTTTACATACAATTTGTATGACTGGCATTAAAATAATCGATTTCAGTTCTAATAATTAAAAAATATATGCAAAACATGCAATATTACGTGCATCTTTTAAATAACATAAAATCTTTGCGTAGAAAGCTACAAATACAATATAATAAAAAAAGACTAAAAACTTGGTTTTCAAAACTTCTACAAAATTTATTATAAACCCTTATGACTACAGCTGTTTCGGCAGAGTGCCTTTCTCAATTTTTCTTTTTTTTTACACTTTATAGTTTTTAACTAAATACATTAAGGAGAGAGGAATTGTTTGTCTCAAATTGGTCATTCAGAATTAAATCTGTGTTTTTTAAATTGTTAATTTTTATTGATTCTTTCTAATAAAGATAGCTAAGTTTTTTAATTTGGATGTGAAGAATTTGAAATCATTCATTAAAACAATAATTATGATCTAGAAGGTGAAGAGCGTATGCAGAATGTGTTTTTTTTTATTATTGAAAGGCATTTTATGTTCTACTATACTTTTGTAAAAAGTTCTACCAGTGTGACCAATGTAAGGCCATCACTTAAAGTACAATTATATTTTTTCTTAATTTTTATACCGCTTCCGATATAAGTGATCTATTTGATTGTCAGTATTTTTGCAATTTGTTATATTTTATTAAAATTCCACGTCAGAAGTCATAATTGATGGACCCTTCTTAAAGAATTTCTTTGATATATATCCATTTGCGTTTTTGTCTACATTGTAAGTTTGTTTTGCACATTTAAAAATCTTGTCATCTGTAGGTTTTGAATGAGAATTATTACATAAAATAACATATCAAGTAGAAGTATATTACTTTTCGCATCTTTATTTGGATGTTTTGTATTTAACTAACCGTTCTTTCTTATATATATAATTATTTTTCAAATATAAAATCACTTGTTATTTATTCATCAATATCGTATTCACATACCTCATAATATTTTTAACTCTTAATTTTTAAATAGTCTAAATTTATAAAGGTAAACTTTAAATAAAAATTACCGTTTTTCTGTTATTATAGGACGAAATTGAAAGAAAAGCAGACACATTATGCGCTGTTTTACCAGATTACTCGATAGAATATTGTGAACATAACTTGCTCCCAAAAGTTGATATAATCTATGACCAGCTACAAGACCATACTCCTGAGGAAGTATGCGAAAATTTGGAATTGTGTTAGAGATTCGTTAAGGATTTTTCAAAAAGATGTAAATTGGAAAATATCTTAAATAAATATTTAAATACAATAATATTGTTCTGCATTAAAATCATATTTTGTTTGTCAATATTTCATGCTTTCTTGTATAAAATATTTAGCGAAATTTGAGCAACTACTTGAGCCTGTATACGTACAAAATTAAACTCCTTCAGGAATTAAATGTATGTAAGCATAGACCAAAAGTCGGAAACTGACTGAATTTTTAAATCGTCATTTTCATCAAAATTATCTTCAAGAAATAGGTGAATTTTTGGATGAGTGGATGTTTCATCAAATAATATTGTGCAATTTACAACCATGACAATTCGAAGGCGATCAAAAAACGTCAAATGCATCCCAAAAAAATGTCTGGTTAGTGTGGATCACTTTTGGCAAATAATGAGTAGGATATATAAGTAAGAAATGATACCCAATGCATTTAGGGACAGTGTAACGGTATATATATATATATATATATATATATATATATATATATAATATATATATATATATATATATATGTATATATATATATATATGTATATATATATATTTATTAATATATATATATATACATATATATATATATATAAAAATATATATATATATATATATATATATATATATATATATATATATATATATATATAGGACTTTTAGCTTGATTTTAGTTTGTTTAGCAAACGAGAACGACTGGTTTTGGGCACTCATTTATTGTGCTTGTTAAAAAGTAATTATTTAAGTAAATATAAAAGTAATTAAGTAAAAAACTAAGTGAAAGTGATTTGCATACTGAATATTAAAATCGTGAATAGATACAATATACTTTTTTTATCTATTTGGATTTAGATAGTTAAGTAAATCACTGCAACCAGTTATAAGTATTACCAAATTTACTGGTATCACAGCAAAAGCTTTAAAACAGCACCGGTTTTAGTCGGATTTTAAATCCATTCACAAGATGTCATCTTCCAGTCAACTAACACAAAATACATTGTACTCAAAATTAGTTAATCAACCATGTAGTATAACAAAAATTAAGCTATTTAGTTTAACACTTCAGAAAATTGTACAAGTATTGACTATCTTAAAAGATTGAATCAGCATATAGAACCAAAAAATATAATATTCGTATCTCGTATATCAAACGGTAGAATATGCATATATTTATCCTCTAAAGACCTAGTAGATAAATTTATAGCAGAAAAAAAGATCATAACAGTAAATGGAAATATAATAAAAGCGAGAAGATTAATACCTCTATCAGTCCGCTTAATTATGTTTAATGCAAGTCCAAGAATACTTTCTAAATTAATAAGAAGAAGATTATTAAAACTAGGTTTAAATCCTCTCTTAGACATATTATACCTACAGATAGGAGCAACTAATCCTGCATTCAGTCATATTCTCAGCTTCGGAAGACAAATTTTTGTTTTACCTTTTCCAGAAAACTTTGTACTACCTGAATCTTTTATCATCGAATTGGAACACACATCATACCGCATATTTGTAGCCCGAAACGATACATGTGTCAAATGCAAATTAACTGGACACCAAACAGGTAATTGTCCAAATATTTTACCTTCTACTTATTCTCACAATGATAGTGTAATACAAAGAGTAATGAGATAAAATTCATCAATAAATCATACTCAACAAGATAATCTACAAAATGCTTCCACAATCTCATATACCACTCCTCCTCACTTTCTACGTCTTCTCAAACCGCATTACAAAATGTTTTCTTCTTCGCGTGCCACATCAGAATTTTCCGACGTTAGCCATTACCATTACGAAGGCTCCTGCAATATGAAATAATTGTCCTGCATTTGGTTACTAAGTTCTTTCACAATGGACCTGCGTTTTTTTTAACCAAGAAAATTGTTTTCTGCCTACACCTCTACGGCCCTGTATTTTGTCTTATAAACAGTAGCAATCCCAAATTTATTAAAAAAACAAACCCAACAATGATCACTACAAAACACATCTATAAATTCAACCACTTCTTTAGTTAAAACTAAAATCGCAACACCTACATCGTTTCTCTCTTCTTCTCGTCTTAGAGTCACTCTCTAATACCGAAAAACATAAATCAACATCACCCGAAACAAGTAAACGGTTACCTTCAAATAAAAGTACACATATGAATTCTAACGAACCCCAGATAACTTCGAACACAGCAAACGGCAAAAGAACCCTAGAAAATGCAATCACGCCACCCACTGAATAAAATTTTGAAAAACCTAAACTGCAATTAAAAAAAAATGAAACTGATGACAAAAACTTAAGAGATGAGATATTATATTTCCAAGTATTACTAAAATAAGTTAGAGTATATGTCGAAAGGAAAAAGCATTTGTTAATCTTCGAACAAGTAGTGGCTCTATTCGCAAATATACAAGGATCAAAATACATAATAAGCTAAACAAAATTTTACTCAGAAAACTCTTATGCACTTATAAGTTTCTCAGGAAATTACCTTGATACTACATCAATAAAAGAATAAAAACCAGAAGCGACAAATTATTACGAAAATTTGGCAAACATATAGGTTTACTCTCTGCAATGAAAACTTCATCTCAAACTTCAAACTCATCGGTAAATAATTCCTCTAAAGACTAATAGAATCACTGTTGAGTTCATGTTTGTTCTATCACATTCAGGTATACAAGGATATAGAGAAGCAGATAAACTAACCCGCTTAGCATCCTTTAATCAGGACTCAATTCTCATTCATTAAATTTCTTCTGGTGACTTGGTGAAAGTAAGAAATATAATATAAAGTGTTGAGTACGTGGCGGAATAAGTGAAATGCATCGCAAGGTAAACATAATGTAATCAATTAGTGAGACCCTGGTTCCAACCCACAGCAAATTGACACGACTAAATGAGAATAGTGCATTTGTGACTGGGACACAGTCATTTGACATATAAACGTCTCTTGCGCAAACTGTTTCGCCAATGTGTGAGAACTATCAAGTAACAGTTTCCGTGGAGTATATAATAAATGGGTGCAAAACATAATAAAGCAGCAACAGGGAAGCACACTATCCCATATGATATAAAGGAAGCCTTAGGGAAAAACATGAATATTAAAAACACAATAAGGTATCTAAAAGACTCAGGACTGTATCAATTATTGTAATTTTTTCTAACTTTATCTGTATTATATTTTTTAGGTCGCTAATAACCATTGTGGTTAAACCGTAATCAAATAAAAAAGATAGTTATTAGCTACCAAATATTAAGAAAGACTCTAGAAAATATAATTAAAGACTAGTAGAAAATGCAATCCAAAACAAGAAAAGCTATAAGAAATCAAAATGCATTAATTATTAAGAGAAAGCAAATAATTGCTCTAAAAAAAACATTATTGCAGGTAAACCAAATAATACAACTTGTGAATAAATTCTTCAGCGAAGTATACAAAGCCCTGAAAAATTAGAAGAAGCAACCAGTAATCATGAATATGTACCGGATGTCATATTCTTAATGCATTTCATCGCAACCCTAGAAAATATACTCAAAAAACGAGCCAACAGAAAAGAGGATTATTTATTATTGAATATTGAATATCCTAGTTATCTAGGATAATCCTTCTACTTGCTAACATTTCTGCAAAATTACAAGAATTTATAATCAGCCGAACTGGAGCTAACAGTAAAGGTGGCCCAAAATCCAACTTGTCAAAAACAAAAATTATATACAATGTAGTGGATATACAAGATTTAATAGTAAACAATACTGTATTTAAGACAGTAGACGAATATGTATGCATAGGTCAATTAATACATAAATATATCTTCTTACTAACAGAAATTAACACAAGAACGAAATTTGGTTGGATTATTTTTTAGTAAAAATGTTGTAATATTTGAATCCAAAATACTACCAATATATTAAATAACGAATTTGATTGGTGTATATTACCAATTGTACCCATGTTAATTAGATACGGCTGCAAAACTTGGACACTAAATTACTCAAAGGTAAATGGGAAGATGTGTGTTAGGAATAACAAAGAGAGCTCGCAAAAGAATATAATGGATCAGGACAATCCATATTACTAATGGAATCAACAGAATTAAATCTTTAAAATGGCAGTGGGTCAAAAGAACTGACAATAGATGGTCCATAAAAAATTACATTATAATATTCAGGAAACATCAGGAGACCAAGACGACGTCCAAACTTTAGATGGGACTATGACATAAAGCAACAAACAGGTAGAATATAGTACCATCGTACCTCAGGGTGAATCCGGACGGTAGGGGCGAATTCGTACAAAGCCGCCTATGTGTACTTATACGTCACTGTTACTAATGCGCGAGCTCACAAACCAACTATTTGTATTGAATTTTATCGGATCTGAGTTAGTAGTCGAGATATAACGATGTACGTAACATCGTAACGTTTTGTTAACTCATGAGTACGTATTTTATAACCATTGAATTTCAGGCTTTTTTTTTAATCTTAAAAACAAACTGCTGTACAAGGAAAGCAGTAATATGTAAAACCCCGGGGTGGCAACAAAATGTTTAGTGGTTTGTTGATAATCTATGTATAAAATTTTAAGGTTGTATTTAGCCTAGTTTTTTTTAGAAATTAATCTGCAAAAATTTATCTTCTTTATTTATTTTTGTCTCCCCTTTTTTTTACCCAATCAGGATGTCGGATTTGGGCTAGCTCTTTTAATTTCCATTTACTTACCTCTTCCATTCTTTTGTGTTTCCTGCTAATATTTTTAATTCCTCAATTGATTTTTGTTTAGGTTTTCCCACCTCTACTACTTGCTGTATCAATTTTTTTTCTTGGCCTGCCCCTTTTTCTTTTTTCGATGTCCTTTGCTTCATAAACTTTTTTTGTTATTCTATTGGATTGCATCCTCATTAGATGCCTATACCAATTCATTTGTCTCTTTGCTATTCTGTTCATTATCGGTTCCTAGTTGGCCATTCTTCTAATAGCCTTGTTGCTTAATCTATCCCATTTTGTTTCTCCAACTATCCTTCTTAGATGTCTTATCTCCATTGCGTTTATACTGCTCTTAGATATATAGAGCTCGCGTATAGAGTACAGTCGGTATCACTATTGTGTTATATATTTTTATTCTTGTCTTTCGGGTAAGTTCTCTTTTTTCCCATGATTGGGGCTAACGCATAGTATAAATTGTTTGATTTCTTTGCTCTATTTGTAATTTTCCTGTCTATTTTTCTGTCATTAGGAATTATACTTCCCAGGTATTCGTAAGTTGTTAATATTTCCAATTTTGAGTTTTTACATTTTATCTTTATTTGATTATCTTAATGATCTCCTTTGCCACTGATTATCCTTATCTTACTTCTTTCCTCGTTTATCTCCATTTTTAGTTTTTCCAGTTGTTCTAACCATATATCCATTAGTTTCTGCATTTTATTATCGGAATCTGCTATTAGTACTATGTCGTCTGCATACATATACATTAAGGACTCTATTTTTACAGGTTGTAAACTGTGATAACCTATTATTGTCTGAAGTTGATTGGTTCTGACTTTAGTGTTTATTATCAATTCGTTAATTACTATTATGAATAGCAAAGGCTGAGACTATCTCCTTGTTTAATACCTCTCTTCCAATTAAATGCTTCCTATCTTTCCCCTGTTATTTGTATCCTTCCTTTTACCTCTTTGTAAGTACACTCTATAATTTTTATCAATTTAGGTACATTTATTTTTCTTAAGCATTTCCCTATAATATGTCTTTCTATCGTGTCAAATGCTGCTCTTAGGTCGATGAATACTAATACTAGTTTTTCCCCGTATCTATGCTTCTTTCTATTAGGTTTCTAATGATAGCGTTTTTGTCATTTGTCTGTCTTTCAGGTCTAAAAGGCCGTTTGCTCTTCTCCCAATATCATTTCGACTTCTTCTCTCTTCTCTATTATTTTCGTATATATTTTAAAGCATACCCATGACAGACATATTGCTCTATAGTTGTCGCAGTTTACATCTTCTCCTTTTTTGTATATTATCACGATGATATTATTCTGCCAGTCTTTAGGGATTGCTTGTTTTTTCCACGCCTCTTTATATATTTTCCATAGCCCGTTTATTCCTTCTTCTCCCATGTATTTTATCATTGCCGGTTCAATTTCATCATCTTCACCTGCCTTTTATATTTGATAATCCTATTTTTGTATTTGATAATCCTTCAAGTACTTTTTTTCTCTACTTATTTGCTCTAGCTCTGTGTTTCCTTCGCCTTAATTTTTTATATTTTCTTTATTTATCCCTTCGGTATCAAATTTTTTGTCACAATATTCTTTCCATACCCTAGCTACTTGTTCTGGGCTTATTTGTATTTCGTTTGAAGTATCAAAGTATCTATTATTTGTTATATATTCTTCCTGAAGTTCTTTTCCAAATTCTATCCATGTTTTTGCTTTTGCTTGTGTGACTGTCTTTTTTACCAATCGTCTTTACCTATAGTATTTTTCTTTATCTTTTTCTAATCCCGTTTAGATGTATTTTTTGCATGCTATTTTCTTCTATTTTATTTCTGTCTTCACTTCTTTATTCCACCATCTTGGCTTTTTCAATTGTTTAATATATTTTTTGATTCCACACATTTCAGTTGCTGTTGTCTTTAATACTTCACTGTAAGTATTCCATGTTTCTTCCATTATCCATGTTTCTTTTTGGCACTCTATTTGACTAAGTCTTTTGTTAGTTTCCTCGGTGTACAATTCTCGCACACTTTCTAAAATTTGTCTTCAGGTGGGACAAATCCGGACACCATGGTGTGACAGTATAAAAGAAAAGTAGGTAGAAACTTCATCAATTACGATTCAGAAAATATGGAGAGAGCTATTTCTGATACTAAAAATACAATCAAAGCCTTAAGACAAGCTGCTGAATATTATTGTGTACCAAAATCCACCGTACATGATAGACTTTAAGGTAAATCGACATTTCAACAGGGTGGAAAAAATGCTCTTACAGCACAGTAAGAAAGAATGATAGCACAAGGTATCATAAAATTCTTTGAATGGGGGTTTCTCAGGACCAGTTCCGATATAAGAGTCTTAATAAAAAGCTACCTGGACAGAAAAGGACAAACTATTATGGTTTTTAAGGACAATCTACTTGGGATCGACAAGTTTTATAAATTTATTAAGAGAAATATTGTTCTAACAGAACGTATATCCCAAAATATAAAAAGGTGTAGGGCGAATGTTACACCAGAAACAGTTTTAACTATTTTAACAATTTAAAAAACACACTTAAAGGCGTTTTCCCGGCTCACATTGTAAATTACGAAGAAACTAATTTAACTGACGATTCGGGTAGAATAAAATTGTTTAACCACCGTGGATCAAAAAGGGTCGAATGAATAAGGGATTCGAGCAAAGCCAACACATCAATTATGATGGCTATTAGCGGATCAGATGTACTCTTAGCCCCATATATGGTGTACACATCGATACACTTATATCCATCATGGGTAGAGAAAGAGCCAAAAGAGGGTGTCTACAAGAGAACAAAGTCAGGCTGGTTTGACTCTCCAACATTCAAAGACTGGTTCGATGAAATTCTTTTCCAAAATTTTAAAAAATATACATGGAAAAAAGTAATCATAAGCGATAACCTATCTAGCCATATGTCTATACATGTTGTCAAAAACAGCGAAAAGTATGACATTCAGTTTGTGATGCTGCCTCCAAATGCAACGCAGTTGTTACAGCCGTAGACGTACCTTTTTTTGCTTCATTTAAAAAGTCGTGGCGAAATATCATTTACTCAATGAAAAACCAAAAAAAGAGGGTGTATTCCCAAGTTTGAGTTCCCTGGGCTATTTAAAAAAGCTATTAAAGCCAATGTTCATATCAAAGATAATATTACGTCTGATTTTAAATCTTGCGGAAATATTCCATTAAAGTCAGATGACGTCATCAAAAAGTTATCTGTTAGTAAACCTTCAGAAACTGAAAACCAAGACCACTGGACCAACACTCTTTAAAACTTTAGTCATAAAAGTAGACAGGGCGCAACCCAAAAACGTTCAAAAATACGGGGTAAAAAGTTACTGGTGCCTGGACGTAAAGGGTTAAGCGCAAGAGATTTAGAACAACCATTATTCGGAGAAGAAAGGGAAACTGAAGAATAAAGAATAAGTAGTGGGGATGACCAAAGTAAAACAGAGCTACAGACTGAAGAAAAGGCTGAGGTTGAAAGTGAACAAATTGAAATTGGTAAGACCGATTATTCTATAGACGTTAATACATTTGTACTTGTTAAATTAGTTTCACCAAAGAATGTAGATAAATATTATGTTGGGAATGTTACAGAGATAATTGATGGGAAAAAACCTTTATCTTGTCAACTTTCTTAGAAAGCTAACATCAGAAAAAATGTAGGTTTATTTTACGTATTCTAAAATAAAAGATGAAAATGTAATTGAAGAGATTAAAATTTTTAAAATTCTTGAAAACGTGACGGATATGGGACGTCAGAGATACCAATTTCCCATTCTATTCAGAATGAAAAATATTCGAATCGAATAAATTTTTTCTGGTTTCTAGTTTAAATGTGGAATATTGAGTTTTTTTGGTAGTCTTATTTTACAGAATGAATTTAAAATTAAATAGCCCTGTTTTATTTTATATTCATGCTGCTTTGTCAAAATCATTTTTTTTTCAAATATAAAATGTTTTTTGGTATGATTCTTTTTCTGTTTAAAAGTATGTTATCTTTTTCTGTCCGAATTAAGTCCTATTCACGGCCGAATACGATTTATATTTCAAAATATTGCTACGTTCGGTTTTACCCCAAACGTCGCGTCGAGGCGAATCCGGACACTAACTAACCCAAACAATTAAAGTGTTGCAGTAAAATTTAAAACTTTTATCAGAATCCATTATGCTGAATATATTAAAGTATTTAAATTATTTTGTTGAAATTTTTTAGAACTACTTCAAACGATTTATAGTCAAAAACCGCGAAAACCGTCCGGATTCACCCCAAATGACAGTACAGAGAAAATAATATTAGATAGTCGTAGGAAGAAATGTGGAATAGCAATGTTAGATAGGCTACACCATAATCTGTAGCAGAGGCTGAGAATAATAATCATTATATAAGTAGACTTTGTAATTTTCACATTTACGAAAAAGCTACTGAAAACTAATTTAAGTTTTCTAATCCTGGCGATGCACGGGTTGCAAAGGTCTAGGTAGCTTTCGTCGGCATAGCTAGCTATAATTTATTAGTTACGAATGCGCATTGAAGCAATACTGTCAATGATATATCTGTTTTCGTTCTATCAGACCCAACCCGTTCCTTAATGTAATTTTTTTTTATGAAAGTACAAAACAAAAATCGCAGAGTATTGTTTTTAGAGCTTAGCAAAACAATGTATTCTTACAAGAGAGAGGCAAAACATTTACAACGTCTCTACAAGGAAGTTGCAAGCGACGAGGAAGAAAATTCAGATTCCAATGAGTCTATAGTTGGCAACTTAGAACATGAAGATGCTAATCATAACTCAGAGTCTGAATTGGATTTATCAGACACCGAATTAAACGTATAGGAATTTATTCCACAAGATAAGTCAAACCAACACCTTTATTACAATACCAAAAATGGAATGAAATGAAATAAGATATGCGGATCACGAAATTTTAGAACTAGAGGAGAAAATATCATAACAAAACTTCCTGGAGTTATTCTTGAAGCAAAAAATTGCAAAACTGAAAAAGAATGCTGGGAAATTTTTTTATATTGACAAAATTATAAAACATATTGTTGAATGTACTAATGTATATATCGAGCGTGTGTCCGTAAGATATAAAGAGAGTTCCGATCCGAGGCTAACAAATATATGTGAACCAAAAGCTCTAATTGGTGTGCTTAAGTTAGCTGGAGTTTACTGTGGAGGTAGAACTTCAATTTTGGAGTTTTGGGAAAAAATGGTACTGGCATTAACATATATTCAGCAATAATGGCTCTCCGAAGATTTCGGTTTCTTATGAAGTGCTTACGCCTAGATGATATTCGTACAAGGGACGAACGGACACAAGTAGACAAACTTGCAGCAGTTAGAGTCATATTCGAGGATGTAGTTGAAAATTTTCAAAAATATTATACCATTGTTCGATATGTCACTATCGATGAGATGCTTTTAGGCTTTAGAGGTCGCTCTAGTTTTAGAAAGTACCTTCCAAAAAACCGGCCAGTTACGGTCTAAAGGTATTTTCCTTGGTGTACTCTCGCACGTTCTATACTTATTAATTGGAAATATATGCCGGTACACAATTACCAGGTCCACATTCTATCAATTCTGCAGTCAACGATGTGGTTGAGCGGCTTTGCAAACCAATCTCCAAATCAAAACGGAATGTCGCAATGGACAATTGGTTTACATCAATTGAACTCGCACAAAACTTATCGACAAATCATATTCTAACAATTGTAGGCACCCTACAGCAAAACGAAAGGCATATCCCAACCGAATTTTTAATTAATAATAGACCGCCAAAATCAACTATGTTTGGATTTACCAAAGATATGACAATATTGTCCTATATACCAAAACCAAAAAAAATATTTTGTTCTTTTGATGAGCAAATCGATCCGAAAACGGGTGACGAAGGTAAACCTGAAGCAATAATGTTCTATAATCCTACGAAAGGTGGTGTGGACACCGTTGATTAACTTCGAGGTTCCCATATTGTCACAATGGTCATATTTTATGCATTGCTTGATGTTGCTGCCATAAATGCATTTGTGATACAGACAAGTAACACACCGGATCTAAAAACAAGCAAAAGAATAAGATTTTTTTTTAAACTAGGTCTTCAGTTAGTGATGTATATGTACTATAAAATGATGTATATGTACTATAAAACTATAAGATGTAATATAAAAGCAGCTCAATCTACTAATTTGGCACGATATATAAGAGAGCTTGCTGTTAAACTCAGTGGTGTTGGACCAGTAGAAACATCTGCGGAATTGCAAAATAAAAGAGGGCGTTGTGCTTTTTGTAGAGATCGTAAAAGTCACTACATGTGTCACTACTGTAAAATATTTATTTTTGCTTAGAACGTACTGTGCCTGTTTGTCGCATATGCATTGATAAAATGACTGAATAAATTATATACAAGGTGTTCTTAAACATCTGCCATATTGTAGTATGTAATTTCGTTTATATTTTTAGTTTTAATATTATAATAGCAGTTTTTTTATGCACATGTAAGTTGTCTTTAGTAGTAGTTCTAATATATGCAACGCAAACCTGTTGTTACAAAATTAAACATAAAAAATTCTTAGTTTAATTTTTCGGCTTTTCAGACCCAACCCGTTCCTTCAAATCGTGTATCAAATTATCACCCGTGCACCGAAGGGCTAATCTACTACTCATATCTAGAGGTTTAACATTTTAGACCTCTGACAATGTCAAATTTTCAGACCGTAGACTTATTCAAAATAAGATGACTTATCAATAAGAATTGATATTGTCTGATATTACGTAGATTCAATATCAGTAAAACATTAAATTTTCTTTATTACAAATAAGAAGTTTTTTACATATCTTAAATGATCATTATGTTATAATAAGTACTTCTTCTTATCGTCTATGGATATCAAGGTTAACAAATATAGAAAGGTAGTGGGGAGTATTAACAATAACAAGAAACGTAATTAGTCAAGTGGTCCTTAGTGTAAGTGGTTGACTTCTTATTGTATATAAAGCCAAACTGACGATGCACATTATTGTGAAATATAATTCTCAAACATGAAGACTACATTGGTTTTGACTCTCTTGTTCTGCGTCGGTAAGTAATAAATGTTTTTTATGTTTATTTAATATAATCCTTTATTTTTCTTAATTGGTAATATTTGAATATTGAATACTACTTATTATTTATTTTTATCTGTGTACTTTTGACTAAATGTTTCTTAATTTCACTTGTGTTGCAAACTGGATATACTGAGTGTCTCAGGGTCAGAAACCAAGGAGGCAATTTTTGGAGGTGAAAAAATAACAAAGCTGTTAAAGCCACAAATATACAGTAGAAACTCAGATGATTATTATTATTATTAGAAATTTGGCAATATTTTAGGTCTAACTACACGTGTAGGTTGTACATCCAAAAGTTTCTGTTAGAACTTACAACTCGCAACCAAATGTTAATACAAGCCTATTATATTGATTTAATATCCTCATTCTCCTTATCTTTAATTTTCACCAATCCGTATAACTCTTATATTATTTTTACTAATTGTCATTCAGTATTTTTGTAAGTCCATCATTGCATATTTCCAAATATATTTGAAGTTGTTTTTTATTTTAGGCCAATATCACGAAATTTTTAATCTTAAATTTCTATAACGCACATGCATCTTTTTCCCTTGTATGTTACATTTTTTAATTATCTCACCCCATGTATAGAATAATTTTCGTTGGACTTGTCTCCTTGTGTTAGATCCTTAATTGTAGTTAATGGTTTTTGATGTTCATTTTAAACTGATATCATAATTCAAGCGCTCTTGCAATATTTTTTCCTTATCAATACCCTTATTATTTTGCTATTAAAACTTCTCTTCCCTATTTTTTATTATAATTTCTGTCTTGGTATTGTATCAAATATTTTTTTAAGGTCTATATTTATCAAATACATTTTTTTCTGTTTGCTGATATTTTTTTATAATTTGGTTGATATAAATATTATAATCATGGAGCCTTTTTTAAATCTGCGTTGCGATTTCTCAATTATGGTGCCAAATGATGAAAACGTTGCCACTGTGGGTTCCCAATACTAGTATAGGTGATAACACAATCCTAACAACATTAGATACATTTTTTATTGTAGTAGAATATCTAGGCTACCAGTTTTCAGGCTTACTTATCAAACCACTGTAACAGGTTATTTTCTTTTTGATAGCAATAAGTTTATATTTGAAAATATTCTCTCGACCTGTTCATTTTTTTATTTTCATGTGTGATAATGTCGTTTTACTCTTCATTTTTTTTTGCCTTAATTTTATGTTTTTTCGTTAACCTTAGAACCCCATTAAACATTTTTTAAATGGCTTTACTGTTTGTTTTTATCTTTTTTTTTATTTTGTACTTTTGTCTGTTTTTGATTCTGTAACAAATTCTTTTACTAATCTCCTTCATTTTTTATATTCTTTATAGTTTTTTGCTATTTTATTTAAGTATATTTTTTAAGCATTCTTCGTTATTTTTGCCTTTTTAAGATTATTCAAAAACTTCTTGATATATCTTTAAACATATTTTATTAAATATAACAACAATTTAATTTACTGTTATTTTGTTTATTTGTATTTTTTGCGTATGTGGCTACCGATTACTAGATTCATTTGTAACGTACCACAATTTAAAAATACAAAAATCCTAATATAAATTATTTCATTCTAAATATTCCTAAAAATAAAAAGCCATTGTTTACTTTTAGGTCTGACCGTATTCGCCAAAAGAACCCCTGAGCCTGAACCTGAGCCTACCGACGAGCCTGAGCCTGAGTAAGTAAAAATCGTACAAATAAAAGTTAAATTGCCATTAAAATGTTTGCCAATCTGGCCAATTTTATCAAAAATAAATTTTATTGTTAAAATTTCTTAGCCTCAATAATATCCGTTTAAAGATTTAATCCACGCTATTGGAAATTTACTAGAACCACAAAAAATTAGATCATATCAAAAATCAGACTGGAAAAAAGAAAAATATGATATTTTGGAGAATAATTAATTGATTTTGTTCAAAACAGATTTTAGTACATAGCAAGCTAAAGCTTGTTTCTTACTTAACAAATCGGTATGAATGGATCATTTAAGGCTGTCTATAAAAATACCAAGAAATTTTTACAGAATTAACGATACTATCGGACTGTTATTCGGAAGCCAAGGTTGAAGAGCTCTTTTTTAAAATAATGCTTCTAGTTTATCCATGTTACAAGAAAGGATCATTTGCTCTAACTTGTTATTTCCTATTTCCCAAGTAGGATTGAAGCCAAGTTAAAAAAGTGTTTCGAATTCCCTAGAAATTTAGCTTTTTTATCAAAATGTCATGGGTTGCACAATCAAAAACTTGGGCATAGTAACAAAGTATTCATTTAGATTTTTAGGATTTGGAAGAGAAAATGTTTGAGCTCTGTTAGTGAAATTTGAAGATTGTTTAATATGCACTGAGTTTCTTTTGCAGACCTCAATAATAATAACCTCAATAAACTAAATATTCTAAAAACCGGTCTAAAAAAGTCTATGAAATTGAGTTAATTGAATTAATAAAAATTCTTTTGTTTCTACAGGTTTGATTGCGACAACTGTATATTATTTACAACTGTTATCAAGGATTTAGTCGAAGATGGAATACCCTTGGTAAGTTTTATAATACCACTGTAGTTGTCAAATGTTTTACGTACATTTTGTATAACTGGCATTAGAATAATCGATTTCATTACTAATAATTAAAAAATATATAAAACATGCAATAGTACGTGCATTTTTTTAGATAAAATAAAATCTGTGTGTAAGAGTCTACAAATATATAATAATAAAAGACTAAAAACTTGGTTTTCAAAAGTTCTACAAAATTTATTAAAAACTCTTATGACTATAGCTGTTTAGCCAGAGTGCCTTTCTCAATTTTTCTTATCTATTTACACTTTATAGTTTTTAACTAAATACATTAAGGAGAGAAGAATTGTTTTCTTAAATTTGTCATTTAAAATAAAATCTGTATTTTCTACATGGTAAATTTTCTTTGATTCTATCAAATAAAGATAGCTTAAGGTCTTTATTTTGGATGTGAAGAATTTAAAATCCTTCATTAAAAGAATGATTATAATCTAGAAGGTGAAGTTCGTATACAGAATCTGTTTTTTTTTTATTATTATGGTAAAACTTTTTATGTTCTGATATACCTTTGTTAAAAGTTCTACCAATTTGACCGATGTAAGACCATCACTTAAGGTACAAATATATTTTTTCTTAATTTTTATATTGCTTTCGATATAACTGATCTATTCGATTGTCAGTATGCTTGCAATTTGTTATGTTTTAGTAAAATTATACGTCAGAAGTCATAATTGATGGACTCTTTTTAAAGAATTTCTTTGATATATATTCATGTGCGTTTCTGTCTATATTGTAAGTTTGTTTTGCACATTTGAAAATCTTGTCATCTATAAGTTTTGTATGATAATTATTACATAAAATAACATATCTTAGAAGTATATAATTTGTTGTATTTTTTATTTATCTCAGTGTTTTTATACTTACTTTTCGCATCTTTCTCTCTATTCTCTATCTCTTCATCTATATTTGGATGTTTTATATTTTACTAACCGTTCTCTCTATTATTTTACAAATATAAAATCACTTTTTATTCATTCATCAATATCTTATTCACATTACTCATAATCTTAACTTTTAGTTTTTAAATAGTCTAATTTTATAAAGTAAAACTTTAAACTAAAATTACCGTTTCCTCTGTTATTATAGGATGAAGTTGAAAGAAACGCAGACACATTATGCGCTGTTTTACCAGATGACTTGAGAGAATATTGTCAACATAATTTGCTCCCAAAAGTTGATAGAATCTATGACCAGCTACAAGAACATACTCCTGAGGAAGTTTGCGAAAATTTGGAATTGTGTTAGAGATTCATTAAGGATTTTTTAAAAATATGTAGATTTAAAAATATCTAAAATAAATATTTAAATTTAATAATTTTTTTCTGCATTAAATTCACATTTTTTTTGGTAATATTTCATGCTTTCTTGTATAAAATATTTAGCGAAATTTGAGTCACTACTTGGGTCAGTATACGTACAAAATTAAACTCCTTCAGGAATTAAATGTATGTAAGCATAGACCAAAAGTCGGAAACTGACTGTAATTTTTTTTAACTCGTCATCTTCATCAACCTTATCTTCAAGAATTAGGTAAATTTTTGGATTATTGGATTCGTCGATAAATAATATTGTGCAATTTACAACCATACCAATTTGAAGCAGATCTAAAACGTCAAATGCATCCCAAAAAAATATCTGGTTAGTGTGGATCCTTTGTGGCAAATTATGAGTAGGATATACGAGGAAGAAATAATGCCCAATGCATGGAGAGACAGCGTAATGGTATGTATATATAAAAAGGACTTTTAGAACTCTAATGAACTATAAAGTAGTGAAGTTAATGTCATATGTAGAGAAACGATGTTTGACCAGCAAGCGAGAAAGACGTGTTTTTTTTTGTCGTGCTAAATGGCAGCAATACAGAGGTCAACGAGACGAAACTAGTCTAAATAATGCTACACAAAAATTAAAAAGGAAGATACATAATATAAAACATTTAACAATTAATTCTTTTTTAAGTAATTTAACAGCTGGCCAGAATATAGATTATTTTTTATGGAAGGCAACAAAAAGAATGAAGAGACGAACTATAAATTTTTCTCCTATCAAGCTGGAAAACGGCAACTGGGCTAGAAGTAACGATCAGAAAGCAGAACGATTTGCAGATCAATAAGAAAGCACGTTTAAACCCCACGACAACGATGAGGAAGAACTGAGATAGGAAGAACCATTACAAACTAAAGAAAGAATAACGTTGACATCACTTAGAAAAGTATCAGCAGAGATAAAAGAGAATATAGATCCTAAGAAAGCTCCAGGATATGATCTCGTAACAGGAGAATTATTAAAAAATCTACCAAGAAAAGCCATAGTTAAGCTGACACACCTAATAAATGCTGCTTTTAGATTGAGATATTTTCCCAGACTCTGGAAAGTAGCCGAAGTAATTACGATCGCCAAACCAGGTAAATCTCCTAATGAAGAAACATCCTATCGACCAATATCATTCCTTCCAATAATGTCAAAACTATTTAAAAAACTTCTATTAAAAAGATTAAAACCAATAATAGAAAGAAAAAATCTTCAATTTGGTTTCAGAAATCAACATTCTACTATAGATCAAGTTCACAGAATAACGAATATATTCGAAGAAACATTAGAAAAAAATAAAGTCTGCTCTACAATATTCTTGGATTAATTACTATTTAACTGGGAATAGGCCACAATTAAAGATAAAAATACGTTTATTAAAGTTTCAATTTCCACTTCGGATATATTTATGGAAGATTTTGAAACAAATATCATTTCTAAACAAAATTTAAAACCCACAGTATGGTGGAGGTATGTAGATGATGTATTCTCAATATGGCCTCATGGATTAGAGTTGTTGGACACATTCCTAAATGATATAAACGATAAAAAAGAGATAATAACATTTACCATGTTAAAGGAATATAATAACACGCTACCTTTCCTGGATGTTTTAATCTCTAAGAACGATACTGGATATGAGACTCAGGTGTATAGGAAACCAACACACGCCAATAGATATTTAAATTTCAAATCAAATCACAATATTAATGTAAAAAAGGGAATAATTAAATCCTTATACGATAGAGTCAAAATTACTTGTTCTAACGAAAATTCGTTCTTGGAGGAGAAACATTTGTTAACATCTGTTTTCTTAAAAAATGATTATCCTTTATCGTTTGTAAATAAGGAATTTTCAACAATCGATCGAATAGAACAGAACAACTTAGAACGAGATCCTACAGCATACACAAGGAATAATACGAGGAAAATAACAATACCGCACATAAAAGGATTATCAGACAAACTTAAAAGGATAGGAAATAAATTCAACATTTCAACAACATTGCATTTATAAAATACCTTGTGAATGCGATCAGTTTTATTTAGGTGAAACATCAAGGCCATTAAATGTTAGAATAAGTGAACATCAATCTTATATTAAAAATAGAGAATTTGATAGATCTCAAATCTGTAAACACGCATGGGATAATGAACATAGGGTTCAATGGAATAATTCAAACGTAGTCCTAAAAGAAACGGATGGTAGAAAAAGAAAAATCAAAGAAGCGGCTCTAATTATGCTAAATGAGGCCAATTGTGTCGCAAATTCCTCGGGTAGTAGGATCTGGTTACCAATATTGAAAGAGGAAGTTATTAATAAGAAAATACCAGTATTAGTAAGTCAGTAACATATAGAGGATACATCATTTATGTTTTTTAAATAACGAAAAATATAAAATCAGAATTTTGGTTTTTATTGAAGGTAAACTAAATGCACGAACAAATACTTAACATGTCGGGATAGTATTATGAGTTTTTTTTTTTTGGTTTTTCCCTCATAATTTACTATTGAATCACTAACAGGAGAATTTTACTGTCATCATGTCATGTGTTTGTCTTTTTAAAGACGAATTACATGCTATGATTTTTTTTCTGACGGATATTCTCAAGTTAAAGTTGATTTCATGTAATCGAATGAACTATCTTATAAGTAAAGTCGTCCCAGGCGCACAACTCAACAATATTGGCAATATCATTTTAAAGTCGTTTACTTTAAAATGCATAATGTATGTCTGAATTGTCAATATAAATGAGTCAGATAAAATTAAATTATTAGAAGAATTTTTCACTATGTAACAAAAAACAAAATTTGTTTAATTTACTGTTTGTATTTTGAGAACGATTTCCGAAGTGGAAATTGAAACGTCAATAAACGTAATTTTATTTTTAATTGTGGATTCCCAGTTAAATAGTAATTAATTTAAAATGCCACAAGAAAATTCCTTGGGAACAATTATCTTGGATGTAGTACATGGGTTTGATAAAGTCTGGCATGACGGTTTAAACTATAAACTAAGAACGTTCATGCCTAAACAGTATTCAGAAAGCTTAAAATCATACATTGCGAATAGATATTTCAGAGTAAAACAAGAAGAAGTGTACACCGACTTAAGGGAGATAAAAGCTGGCGTGTCACAAGGAAGTGCCTTAGGTCCGGTCCTGTACCTATTGTATACGTGTGACATTCCAGAGTTAGAACAAATACTATTGCCATCTTCGCAGATGATACAGCCATACTAGCGATAAGAGACACTAGTGAAGAAGTGACTGAGAAGTTGCAACTATCAGTAAATAAAATACATACCTGGACCAGAAAATGGCGAATTAAATTAAATGAGACTTAAAAATCTGCACACATTAACTTTACAAATAAAAAAAATAGAAAATTTCCCAGTTAGAATAAATAATACTGAAGATAATAATAAGATAATAATTCCCAGTTAGAATAAAGAAGCTGAGCTGGAAAATCTATGTCAAAAAGAAAAGAGGGGAGCTAGATATTAGATATAAGAAATTATATTGGCTGATTGGACAAAATTCAACATTATCAATTCATAATAAATTATCCATCTACAAGCAAGTGCTAAGGTCAGTATAGGTATATGGGTGCCAACTCTGGGGCTATACCAAAGCTAGTAATCTACATATTATCTAGAGATTTCAAAACAAAGTACTGAGAAACATTGTTGATGCCCCTTGGTATATCCATAACAGGAACCTCCAACAGGACCTGGGTATGGAAACTGTGATCGAAATAATCGAAAATTTAAGAGAACAGCAGCAAGTCACGAGCAGAGCCTGCATAATCGTGTGAATGTCAAGGCAAACCAGCTTCTTGACAACACTGAACTAAAGAGAAAACTTTAAGGACAAAACCATTTGAGCTAGTGTAAATGTGTAACAGTTTAATGTAAAAAGCAGAGTATAGTGATCTGAAGTTATTGCATGTTAGTTGTAGAGCGTTTGTTAATAAATAATATAAGAGTAAGCCATGGGTAAGCCCTTAGATTGAAATATTTGCTGCTATTTTGTTAGGTCAGAAAATAATTGATAATTGTTCATTTGTGACCAGATAGCAGTATACACATACCGCATAGGTGTTAATAAAAAAAATATTTGTAGCCCAAAACGATACATGTTTCAAATGTCAATTAACTGGACACCAGACAGCTAGTTGTCTATCTAAATATTTCACCTTCTACCCATTTTCACAATGATAGTGCAATGCAAAAAGAAATGAGACAAAATTCATTAATAAATCATAATCAACAAGATAATCTACAATATAATTCTCAAACCGCATTACAAACAGTCTTCTTCTTCGCGTGCTCTATCAGAATTATCCGATGTTGGCGATCACCATTGCGGAATCTTCTCGATCTTCTGTAATATGGAATAATTGTCCTGCATTTGGTATCTGAGTCTATTCACAAACGTTTTTTAACCAAGAAACTTGTTTTCTTCCTACACCTCTACGACCCTTCCTTTTCCCTCACAAATAGTAGCAATCCGAAATTTATTAATAAATCAAACCCAACAATGCTCACTACAAAATACATGTTTTGACCACTTATTCAGTTAACTCGCAACACATAGAATCGCAACACCTACATCGTCTGAGTCATCCTCTAATATTTCAGTTGGTTGCCAAAAGCAGTTTTTTTAACTTGGCGCTTGGCAAAGTGGTTAAAAAGAAAAAGGTGTTTTTACGTAAAAGTGAGAATGACAAGAAAAAATACTCTGATATCAGTGACTCAGTCACTGAAATATAATGCTCAGTGTTTTGTCAATAATTTTAATCAACTTCCATGAACCATGAATAGCATGGTCATTGTGCTACAGTTGACAACATAATTGTGCAGACGTATATAGCGAGGATAATAAATCAGTTTTTATTGGTTAATTATGTGTCAATTAAAAATTATGTTATGGGTAATACTAACAAAAGTTATTTCCCACTGATTATTTTTTTTATTCATGCTTTTTTTTATTCTACTCTTTATATGGGTAAGAATGGAAAAAATTAACAACTTTGGATATCAAGTACAAAATGTCAACTATTGATTTTTGTATTTATTAGTTTTTAGAATATTTGATTAAGGAATTATTGCAGTTTGTTTTAATTAAAAAAAATGAGCTAAAGAAAAATATGAAATGTAGAGTGTAGTGATGCGCGAAAATTATCAGTGACGTAAATATATCATTCATAAATAAAATAATAATAAAAATCTTAAAAATATAGGATGAATAAATACAAATTTAAATACAATACACAAAGATAAAAAAAAACTCAATGAGTTTCTTGACATATTATATTAAAAGTTATTTCTGAGTTATAATACCTATTTTTAAACTTTATTGACAGAACAATTTAAAATAAGTTATTGTAATGAGTACTGATTATATTCTAATTTAACCACTTGAAAACTGCCCAAAATAATAATTCGGCACCTTATGTTTTCACCTATCATATTTTCATGGTCAATACTCTTTTTTATTTTCTACTTCTTTTTTTTTGTGCTTAATGAAAACGATGAGAATTAATTTCGTAATTCCGTTATAACTTGTAGAGCCGCTGTAGACATGAGCACATGAGACATGAGCATATGAGTTTAATGGTAAGATAACTTTCTTATCGCAGGCTACGAATGGAGCGGTAAATCGTACAGAGTATCATAAAAAATGACAAACGACTGAAACGACTGTTACGACTAATCGTGCGTATCACAGTTTTTATACCTATGTGTACACACATTATTTGTACTGCACTCTTTTACAACTATATACAGTTGCACACTCTTCTTCCACGTACTATTTTTCATTCCAAACACACTACGTGGAGTAATAAACGCAGTCTCATGCGTGAGTCATCTATAGCATAAGTTTCGTTCGCAGTGCGAGTAATAGACGCTTTTAGGATCAGTTCAAAATCTTTTAGTAATCAAGTTGTACCCCTTGACCACCTCGACCACCAAACGAATTTTGAACAACCTTCAATTAAGCCGTTAGTGCCTGGTTTGTTTTAATTTACAGACTAGACTGATTTAAAAAAGAGCTTATTTGTAAACATTTTAATTTTTGGATAAATTTATGTCCTGTGAAAAGGGTAAAATCTAGCTTGGTACGTAAAGGTTTCTCTATCTAATAAATATGTTTGTTTTATAGATTTGAACGAGTTTTCATATTTTTAACCAGAAGTATCTACTAGTGACTACGTGGGAAATGGTGAAGATGCCATATTTAGATGAAATAACAAAAACCACCGGTAACAATTTTTAGGACTTTGTCAGAAAAATGAAAAAAGGGGATTTATGTTAATTATGTTTTAGAAACTAAAATGATTTTAAAAAAAACCTTGAAAAATGAAGAACAGCTCGAGAAAAATGAAATATTACTAGAAGAAATGTTAATAAAATATAAAACTGCTTATGAAATCTTATGAAATGTATATAAATCAATATAAAGAAAAATATGCTTTAAAAACATGAATAATTTCGGGCGATAAATTGCTTAAAAAGTAAGATACTATTCTTACAATTTAAAATGCAGAGGGTAAAGTTATCATGACATTCTTAAACGACTGTGTCTTATTCCCAATAAGGCACTGGAACACTGTAATATACTTTAAGGAGTTCAGCCAATTAGTTTGACAGTCTTTGGCTGATCCTAAAATGCTCGAAATGCACCGAATTGTGGTACGATGGTTTTAAAGTACCCAACGGTTTTTGGAAACTTATACAAATTCCAGTAGGTTATCCAATTGAGAATTGCTAGAACTGCAATAGTAAAAAGATAAGCATAAACGATAATATTTTGTTAATCTTATTTGCATTTGCGTATCACTTGGTAAATTGTATAGAGTTCTCCTGTTAAAGTTGCAGTTCTGGAATTCTATGTTTGAGAATCTCTATAATGTTAATTATTGCCACTACGACTCCATTTTTAGTTTTAGACGCGACTGTGTAATATACTATGTAATCGGAATGAAAGTTAATTAGATCTCTGACAAGTTGTATAATAAGATTAGGGTTGGTACTATTTTTTTTTTGAAATTGTAATAGATTCCAATTGACCGCTAGAATTTTTATAATCCAATGTGAGGATAAAGATATATTATTGTATTAATCTAATGGTGGAAATCGCTTTCAGTTTTGTAGATTAGTTGCATGACACATTTTGCGGGAATACGGAAAATTAAACTTTGAAGAGTCGTTAGCAATAGATATGTCTAAAATGTTATTTATTGAAATTTTGTTATATAGAATTATGGTAAAAGTGTAGTTAAGCATTAATAGCTATAAGCTATAGCTATACCTACAAAGCTCTGTAGGAAATTCACATATTTCAGCTTGTATGCTATTTACTAAGATTCTTCCGTACGGTTCAAGTATAATCCTTAGGGAGGTGTTATGTAACGTACCTAAAGGTTATTGTACTGGCAGACGCATATAAAATACATCCGTAATCAATTTTTGTTAACTAATTAAGAATATGTATAACATGAGTAGTGTTTTACCGTTGGCACTTCATGTTTTATGAGCTAGGTACTTTAACAAGTTAAGGCCATCTCGACATAAAAGAACTTACTACTGGATACAACATTTTCAATTTAACTTTTGATCATATGTTACTCCTAGAAATTTAATTTCGTTTGTATAGAAAAGATTTTGGTTTTCAAGCTTGAGGTTCGGTTTATCTTTAATGTGTCTTTAAAAAAATGTTATTTTTTTTGTTTTATTAGAACAAAACCTGAAACCGGTATTTAGAGTCTAACTTACCAGTTTTAATAAGTGTTATAGTAATAATGATGCTGATTCTTGTAAGATTCCGTTTTGTTGTATTTCAAGATAGGATATAGCACCATTCGCTCGGACTTAAAATATTCTTTGAGTGAAAAAATTGTTTATGTAGGCAAAATTTTTTTGTGATTTTTTTTACCAAATACTAATAAAAATTTGTAGTACAAACTCTTGAGCTTCTATGAAAAGTTTTTTAATAAATTGTATTGGTATGTCATCTGGACCCGGTGAAGTATATCTCATGCTATTAAGAGCTTCTTGAAACTTTCCATTACTAAGAGGTGTAATGAAAGGGTTCAATTCGTTTGAAATTGTAATGGTAACTGCCTCCTCCTTTTGTTTGTAATTTAAGAACATTTTACTGTAATTTTGAATGGATTAAAATTTTGATAGGTATTAGCCAGTTCTTTTACTATATCTTGTGGATCAGTCAGTAATGTCCCTTCTGTTTCTAGACTTACGATTTGTTGGTAAGTATGCTGATCTGTTAATTTTTTAGCTTGAAACATTTAAATAATCACCCTGAAACATTTGAAGAAGCAAGCACTAAGGAGAAAAATGTACCAGAAATTATTCTAGAAAAAATATACTTCACAATGAACAAAAATAAAAAGCTCTAAATCAGCTGGAGTAGATGGAATTACAGTAAAGCTGCCTAATTACATTGGCACAAAAAAACATAAAAATCTAATCGCTATATCTCATAACCCATACACCGTGCCGGTGTAGTTTCCAAGAAGGAGGAGTTCTGAATTGAGTAGGGGCTCTTCAGTACTTCTTGGAAAACACACTCGGAGGGGGGTAGTTCTCAACCTCAACACGGCGCGTCCCAATGGCTGATAGGGAACGTCCTACAGATATGTGGGGCAGGTGTGAATAAGGCTCTGCCAAATAAACACCCGCGGATCAACTGAGAGCATGGCATAGGGCAGCTGCTATGTCATTACAGGATCGGAGCGGTAGAGAAAATCTCTTTACCGGTCTGATACTGAATAATCACAGGCAGTAATTATGATTTAACCGGTTGCGACACTGCGAAATCACCGAATGTTTGCCGGTATAAGCAAACCCCCACTTACGGCTTCGGGCGGATGAGTTGGTAAGTGGAAGGGCACTCTTTTGTCCTGAGATTGAGAAATCGATCACAAAGGCGGATGAACCAAGATCAACGGCATAAGGATGCAGAAAGCAAGGAGAAACCACTGCATTAAAGATCCCTAAGGATTCTCAAGAACAACCACAAATGGACGTAAATTAAACAGTGGCCCCGAGTGCCCGGCGTCCCTTTAATGGCACAGGGGTGCGAAGAATCCCCGGGTGGAGAAACAAATTTAGTGTAAGCGATTTGAAACGCATAGCAACGTGGAATATAAGAACACTTTATGAAGCAGGAAAATTAACAACAGTCATGTTAGAAATGGAGAGATTAGACATACAAGTATTGGGCCTTTCAGAAGTCCGATGGCCAAAGTCTGGAAACTACACCAAGGATAATAATACTATTTTCTACTCAGGCAAAAGCACTGGAGAACACAGCCATGGTGTTGGTATTATTATCAACAATAACTTAAAAGAGTTTGTGACAAATTTCATTCCTTTAACGAACGTATGATGCTACTTCAGCTGAAAGCCAAACCTCTAAACATAAATCTAATCCAAGTGTATGCTCCAACATCTGATAGCAATGATGCTGAGGTCGAAAAATTCTACGCGGACTTAGAACTGTTAACAAAAAACATAAAGAAGCAGGAGGTAAAAATAATTATGGGCGACTTTAATGCTAAAGTCGGTCGAGGAAAAACTGGAAATATAGTAGGAAATTTTGGGTTAGGTAAAAGAAACGAAAGAGGAGACAGACTAGTCCAGTACTGCCAGGAGAAAGAATTAGTCATAACAAATACATACTACGACCTACCCCTACGAAGATTATACACGTGGACTTCTCCAAAAGATAACACCAACAATATAATCAGAAACCAAATAGATTTTATAACGATTAACAAAAGGTTTCGTAATGGAGTACAAAGTGCAAAAACCTATCCAAGCGCAGATGCAGATACGGATCATAATCTATTACTAGCAAACGTCAACATTAAACTCAGGAAACCGGAGAAAAAAGTTAAAACCACCAAAATTAACATCAAAAACCTAAAAGACGACA
Organism: Diabrotica balteata; assembly: GCA_918026665.1. Lineage (NCBI taxonomy): Eukaryota > Metazoa > Arthropoda > Insecta > Coleoptera > Chrysomelidae > Diabrotica > Diabrotica balteata. The sequence continues at coordinate 99,740,315 of OU898276.1, read as the reverse complement.
ACTGCCAACAGCAACTAAACGCAGAGATAAATAAATTAACTGAAGGAAGCGTTGAATGGGCAGATATGAAAAAAGCCATACTAAAAGCGGGAAAGGAGGTCCTAGGCGAAGAAGGGAAAATAACTAAAAAAGACTGGATGACACCGGAAATAGTTGAGCTAATAACTGAAAAAAAAATACAAAAATAAAGATGAAAATAAATATAAAACCATCAAGAATAAAATCAAATATGAAATCAGAAAGGCTAAGGAGGAATGGATGAACAAAGAATGCCAGGAATTGGAAGAACTCAGCAACAAACATGACACCTCAAACTTACATAAAAAAATTAAAGAACTTACAGGCAACACCAGACAAAGAAGAACACTCATAACAAGAGATAATAATGGAGAAATACTTACTGAAGAGAGCAAAATAAAGGAAGTATGGGAACAATATATAATCCATCTTTTCCATGACGAGAGAGAAAATGAACAAGATATAGGTGAAGAAAAACAATACCTACAAATTTTACCCTCAGAAGTAAAGAATGCCCTACAGAATGCAAAACAAGGAAAAGCACCGGGTCCTGATCAAATTCCAGTTGAACTGTTAAAAGCCTTAGATGACGGTAATATAAAGAGACTCAGCCGAATTCTCAACCACATATATGTAGAGGGCAACATCCCGGAAGAATGGCTTAAATCGATATTTTTACCTCTACCAAAAAACAACAATCCCAAATCATGTAATGACTATAGATTAATAAGCCTAATGTGCCACCCTTTAAAGATTCTTTTGAAAATTGTTCAAAACCGAATTTATAAGAAATGTGAGGAACAGATAGATGAAACTCAGTTTGGCTTCAGAGGAGGCATGGGAACAAGAGAGGCATTATTTGCGTTGACGGTACTCTTGCAGAAATGTCGGGAATATAACAAGAGTGCATATGTATGCTTCATAGACTTTAGGAAGGCCTTTGACCGAGTGCAGCATATGAAGTTAATAGATGAATTAAAAAACATCAATTTAGACAAAAAAGACATTGAGTTTATTAAGGCTATATACTGGAACCAGAAAGCAGTAGTAAAGGTGAACGATACAGAAACAAATAATATACCGATTGCGAGAGGGGTTAGGCAAGGATGCGTCTTGTCTCCGACGCTTTTCAACGTGTACTCACAGTCATATTCAGAAAAGCCTTATGGGAAAGAAAAGAGGGAATAAGAATTGGTGGAGAAATCATAAACACCATGAGATTTGCAGATGACACGGTAATTATGGCTGAGAGTATAGAAGATCTACAAACTTTACTAGATGCAATAAATAGTGAATGCATTCAAATGGGACTTGACATCAACACAGATAAGACCAAATTTATGATAGTATCAAGGAGTCCAATAAATAATGAACAACTAACTCTTGGTGGACAGCAAATAGAGAGAGTGACAAAATATAAATATCTGGGAGCTTACATCAACACAGAATTAGATCCAGACCAAGAGATCCAGATACGAATAGAAATGGCAAGGGCAGCATTCTTAAAATTCAAACAATTGCTCTGTGACAAAAATCTGAATATTGCGCTGAGACTGAGGTTTGTTGAATGTTACGTCTGGTCGCAATTATTGTACGGGGTAGAAACATGGACACTAAAAGCGCAAATAGTTAAAAAGATTGAAGCCTTTGAACTTTGGATATACCGGAGAATGTTGAGAATCCCATGGACTGCCAGGGTCACCAATGAGGAAGTGCTGAGAAGAATGGGTCGAGTCAAAAAATTGTTGAGAGCTATAAAAGTACGCAAGACTGCATACCTTGGACACATACTAAGAAATACTAAATATAGTCTTCTGCAGGTCATCATGCAGGGTAGAGTCGATGGCAAAAAGGGAATAGGTAGAAAAAGGAAGTCATGGCTGCGAAATATTCGAGACTGGACAAACATGACTGTAGACGAATTATTCCACGTTGCAAAAGACAGAGAAGCTTTTAAAAATGTGGTCGCCAACCTCCGTTAATGGGGACGGCATAGGAAGAAGATATCTCATAACTGTACCAAATCAAGATACATATCTGACCTCTGGAATAAAGCAAATAATAATTCTCATAGGCAGCAAAAAGGATACCTCAGCCCCATAAGTCTACTATTAGTTACATTCAAGACATTCACAAAAATCATAAACAACAGATTGACAAATATATTAGGTACTGCATAGTCAATGTGGCTGTAGAAAAAGCTTTAAAAGTAGATTTAGTTGTCTTTAAATTCCATAGGGTACAAGAACTAATGAGTAGAGCTGAAGAATAGGAAATACCGCTTGCCCTAACCTTTTTAGACTTAAAGAAGTCTTTTAGTTCTACACATCACAGAAAAGTAATAAAAACTTTTGCGAACTAAGGCACTGAAAACCATAAATAAAAATCGTTGCAAAAATATACTACACAAAAGCAAAAGTTTAGGTAAAAATTTATGAAAATACTCCTTTTTCTACTACACGATACGTTTGTTAAGGAAACGCGATAACGTTAAAGCTTTTTACTGCAATTCTAGAAGATTTTTTTTAACCTATTCTCTATCCTTCCATTGTTGGATATAGGTCTTCCCAGTTCTCTCCATCTTTCCCTATCTTGAGCTGTTCTCTGCCATGTGGGACCTCCTTGTTTCCTGATGTCATCTTTCCACCTCATCTGTGGTCTGCCTCTTGATCTTTTGCATTGTATGGACGCCACTTTCCGATGGCATTGTTCCATCGTCCATCTTGGAGACGTTCATTGTGTCCAGCCCATTTCCATTTTAGTTTTGCTGCTTGTTCTATCGCGTCTACTGTCTTTGTTCTGGTTCTGATTCACTGGTTACGTTTTCTATCTCTAAGTGATACTCCCAACATTTGTCTCTCCATCGCCCTTTGTGCCTTTCTTATCCTATCCAAATTGGCCTGTGTAAATGTCCATGTCTGTGCTCCGTAGGTGAGCACCGGTATGATACAGGAGTTATATACCTTGCTTCGTAAGTATAGAGGGATTGTTTGATTTTTTAGAACGTAAGAAAGTTTGCCGAACGCTGGCCATCCCATTCTTAGTCGTCTCGATATTTCGGCTGTTTGATTTTCTCTATTAGGTCTGATTGCTTGTCCTACATAGATATACTCATTAACTTTTTCTATTTTTTCTGTTTTTATTTTTATTGCCTCTTGGTCTTCCGTGTTTGTCATTACTTTTGTTTTGTTAAAGTTAATTTTTAGGCCTTTTTGAAGTGATTTTTCATGAAGTTCATTCAGCATTAATTCCAGTTCTTGTCGTTCCGAGGAGATCAGGAGTATATCATCCGCATATCTTAGGTGATTTAGGTATTTTCCGTTAATACATATTCCTCTGTTTTCCCAATCTGTAGATTTTATTATGTCTTCGAGGGTCAAGGTAAACAGTTTAGGTGAAATTATATCGCCTTGTCGGACTCCTCGTTTAGGTAAATATCATGTATCAATTGTCGGTATTTTGAATCTATTCTACTATTGACCAGAGCTTCTTCAACCGCCCAGTGTTCAATGCTGTCGAAAGCCTTTTCATAATCTACGAATGCTAAGTACAGCGGAAGGTTGTATTCATCGGTTTTCTCAATTAAGATTTTAAGCGTATGTAGATGGTCGATTGTGCTGTATCCTTTTCTGAATCCGGCCTGTTTCACTGGTTGGTAGTTATCAAGTTTATAGGTAAGTCGGTTGTTTATTATTCTTGTGAAGGTTTTATATAGTTGTGACAAAAGGGAAATAGAACGGTAGTTGTTTAGGTCTGTTTGGTCTCCTTTCTTATGTATTAAGATTGTGTTGGCCTTTCTCCATTGTTTGGGTATTTTACCTTTAAACAGACATTTGTTGAACAGTATTTTTAGCATTTTTTTTAACGTGTCTCCTCCTTCTTTTAGCAGTTCCGCCAGTATTTTGTCCTCACCGGCCGCTTTATTTCTTTTCATGTCGTTTATGGATTTTTCGATTTCATCTTCAGTTATTTCTGGTAATACCTCTGAGCCAACATTTTGTATTTTCCTCGTGAGATTCTGTTTAGATGATAGTGGTGGGTCATTTTTAGAATTGTATAGGTCTGTGTAATATCTTTCTGTGATTTTTGCTATTTCTCCTAGATCTCTTTCTTCATTGTTCTCAGCTGTAAGCATGATTAGTTTTCTTTTTCCTATATTTGTCTTCATTGTTTTTAAACTTTTGTTCTTCTCTATGATTTTCTTAATGCGGTCTTCTTGGTATTACTTTAATCTTCCTTTATCTGTTTTCTTAAGGTTTTGTTCAGTTTGGTATAATCCACTGTATTTCTTTTGTTATCATTCAGTAGTTGTCGTCGTTTTTTTAGCATATCTTGTGATTCAGCGCTAATTTTTTGTTGTTTTCGCTTTTGTTTATTAGCAATCTTCAGGCCTGCTTCTAGTAGTTCTGTTGTTATTGTATCGTTTAATTCGTCTAGTTGCAGACCCTTTAGCCGTGATATGTCACTTCTTTTTAGCTGGTTTATGTATTGTTCTTTGCGTTCTTTAAAAAGTTCTGTATCTATCTCTTTTTTAGATGGTTTAAATTTTTGTCTGTCTGTTGTGAAGTTAATTTTGATTTTGGCTCTAACAATTCTGTGATCACTTCCTACGGAAATCATGTTTATGACCGTAACGTCTTGTACTATGCTCTTTTCTTTGGATAGTATGTAATCAATCTCGTTTTTTGTTAAACCATTGGGCGCGAGCCACGTCCATTTTCTCTGTGGTTTTTTATTGAAAAAGGTATTCATCGCATATAGACCGTTCGTTTTGATATAGTTCATTAATGTTTCTCCTCTTTAATTTCGTGTTCCATATCCAAAGTTGCCGATTTTATTTTCTGATTCTTCTAGTTTTCTCCCTAATTTGGCATTGAAGTCGCCTATAATGATTGTGTAGGTGCTTTTGTATTTGTTCACTGTTTGTGTCAATGATTCGTAGAATATATCCACTTCTTCATCCGTATGTGATGATGTAGGGGCGTAAATTTGTATGATCTTTAAACTTATATTTTTATTTATGTCCATTATTAGAGTCGCAATCCTTTCTGAAATTCCAATATATTGTCTAATCTTATGAACATGCTGATTAGAAATAAGAAAACCGACACCAGCTAATGATTCTTCTTCAGTTCCTTTATAGTATAGTACATTCCCGGATTCCAACTTCATACAGGCTTCCCCTTTTCTTTTTATCTCACTTAATCCTAATATATCCCATTTCATCTTTTTTACTTCTTCTTCCAGTTCGGCTAGCTTTTCGTCTCTCATCAGTGATCTGACATTATAAGTCGCAATACCCAGTTTCGTTGCTTGTTTTCGTTTTTTCTGGCAATCTTCAAAAACCCAGGGATTTTTAGGACCCTCTGCTCTTTCCTCGATCCTACCATTGCCTTGGAAGGTGACTCCGGAGCTGCTGGGGACTGAGGGCCAATTCTTACGTGTATCTGTCATAAGAGGGGGGGTAGATTGGCCGCGAACTCACCACGCTGGCCAGACGGGTTGGTAAGTGTATTTCAGCCGCCCACTCTGGGAACAGACGCTGTTTGCAGCCGCCCACTCTGGGTCAGACGCTGCTGTGGTCGCAGTATCACAGCCGCTTAACTCATAATGTGAGTAACGCCTGTGAGTATCTGGAATTAAGCCTACAAAATTTTTACTTCCCATAGCCTTAATCCAGTAATTACATTACTGCTGCCTAATGTCATATCCTCAGTTGATCCGCGGGTACTTATTTGGCAATGCCTTATTCGTACCTGTCCTGCATATCTGCAGGAACTTTCCCTATCAGCCATATGGGACGTGCCGTGTCGAGGTTGAGAACATCCCCCGCCCAGTCTGTCTTCCGTGAAGTACAGAAAAACCCCTACTCAGTTCAGAGCTCCTCCTCCACGAAAGCTATGACTGACACGAAGATATTCTAGAAGATATACTTAGAAAAATGAGCTGGCGTAACAAAGGCCTGTTAATTATTATATACTTCTCTCATTTGCATCTTGCTGACAACATCGTTTTGCTTGCTAATACTTCTGCAGAACTACAAGAATTTATAATCAATATATTTAACCGAAACTGTAATATTTAAATTTAGAATGCTACTCCACCTATAGAAAAGAGTAGTTGATCAGTGTATAATACTAAACGTACTTATACTAATGACATACGGCAGCAAAACTTGTACACTAAAGTACTCAAGGGTAAATGGAGCGACGTGTGTTAAAAATAACACAGAGAGATCACAAAAGAATATACTAGATCAGGCGAAAAACCCACATCACTAATGTAATCAACAGAATTAAATCTAATTATGTTGCTTTCATAAAGTCCTGGTAAACACACCTGTCTCAGGAATAGCAACTAGTCGTGCGATCATATGTCGCCATGTTACCAAATCTAGCAGTAACTTTAACACACAATAATTAATAACACATAATGTAAACTAAATTTAAACAAACAGTTTTTAACGGGTTTCTACCCACATAGTTAGTAGCTACATTCATGTTATCTAGACACTGATGATGGAATATAAATTCCGAAAACGTTTTGTGATATAGCTTGATTGGGTTTTTAAAGTATATACCTTTTATAAAGGTTTTTAAGAATTTTTTTTGATATATGTTATACAGCCAATAACATGAACTTAGATTCCTTGAGAATTAAATCTGTTAAATGGCAGTGTACATGGCAAATTACATTAAAATACTCGTGTTCAAGAAACATCAAGAGACCAAGACGACGTTCAAACTTAAGATGGGACTACGATATAAAGCAACATACAGGTAGAACATGGTACACAGAAGAGAATATTGGATAATAGCAGGAAGAAATGAAGAATGACAATGTAAGATAGGCTGCACCATAATCTGTAGCAGATGCTGAGTATGATAATCATTATATAAGTAGACTTTGTAATTTTTACATTTACGAAAAAGATACTGAAAAATAATTTAAGTTTTCCAATATACTACTTATATCTAAATGTAAAACGTTCTAAACCTCTGCCAATGTCAAATTTTCAGAGTGTAAAATTAATCAAAATAAGATGACTTAATGATATTGACTGATATTATGTAGATTTATTATCAGTAAAGTATCAAATTTTCTGTCTTATACAAAAGAACTTTTTTTAAATATCTTAAATGATCATTATGTTATAATAAGTACTTCACCTTATCGTCCATGGAAATCAAAGTTAACAACTATAGAAAGGTAGTGGGGAGTGTTAACAATAACAAAAAACTTAATTAGTCAAGTGGTCCTTTTTGTTGAGTGGTTGACTTCTTATTGTATATAAAGCTAAACTGACGATGCACATTATTGCAAAATACAATTCTCAAACATGAAGACAACATTGGTTTTGACTCTCTTGTTCTGCGTCGGTAAGAAATAAATGTTTGTTACAGTTATTCAGTATAACCAGTTTATTATTCATAACTGATAATGTTTAAATATTATATACTACTTATTATTTATTTTTATTTGTGTACTTTTGACTAAATGTTTCTTAATTCCGCCGATTAAAGCCTTTTTAGGGTATAAGTTCAACAAATACATTTTTTTCTATTTGCTAATATTTTCTTATTATTTGTTTGATGTAAATATATGGTCATGGGTCCTTTTCTAAATCTGCTTTGTAATTACTCAATTATGATATCAAATGATAAAAACGTTACCAATGTAAGTCCATAATACTAGTGTGTAGATGATAAGTCGATCCCCACAATATTAGGTAAGTTTTTTATTGGAGTAGAATATCTACGCTACCGGATTCGGTAGCTTACAATATATGAACCATTATAAGGCCACAGTACATAGGTCTGGGTTTTAACAAAAACTAAAAGCTAAAAATCAACAACATGAAACAAATAATGAACACCTAATACAAATAATTAAAATCAAAATAGAAACAAGCAACTAAACAACTTCAACAGGTTGTTTTCTTCTTGATAGCAGTTTATAGTACCTCTTAAAAATATTCCCTCTTTCTATTAATTATTTTGTTTTCTTTTGCAACAATTTCGTTTTATTCTTCGTTTTTGTGCATAATTTTTCTGATTTTTTTATTGAATTTAGAACTCCTTCAAACAGTTTTTAATTATTGTCTTTACTATTTGTTTTCTTTTTTTTTCCAAAATTTGTAATTTTCTCCCTTTTTACTTTTGCAAAAAATTCTTTTACTGATCTTCAGCATTTTTTAATTTTTTCATAGTTTTCTGCTGTTTTATCTTGTAAGTATATTTTTTAAGCATTTCGCTGGTTTTTAAACATTATTTAAAAAACTTATAATATATCTTTAAATATTACAAAACACAACACCAAATTGATTGTAATTTTGTTTATTTGTTTTTATCTGCGTATACAGATTGAACGAATTTAAAACGGATCATACAATTTAGTATATGTCTGTTTGAACTGCATTTGAAATAGTGGACCAATATAAAACTTGGACAAAAATAAATCCATACCTGGCATTGACATTGTATAAAATATCGTTCAACTACCTGTCTCGCAACAATGTTGTTTGCTTAACAATGTTGCCAATCGCCCTGTAATAATCCGATTTGCGGATCTTTTTGAGAGTTATATTTTCTTCGTATCTTTAAATAAATCGGATATTTGCCTATATTTTGCATTGTATTTACCAATCTACTATAACAGACTAATAACAAAAATAAACTTAATGGTTTGTAGTTATTTCATTTCGTTCCTGTAAATATTTTATGGTTAACAACTTATTTGAGAAACATCTAGAGGGATGATTGTGGCAACACCGCTCAAAATATTTATCTATGGGAAGCGATAAGTGGTTTGACAGCATAATAAAATCTTATATTTATGTGTAGCTTTAAATTTTTATACGTGATGGGAGTGATTCTTGAATGATTTCAAAATCCAGCAGCCCGCTGAAGTATTGGATTTTTATAACATATATACCTTTTGTTGGCCAACCACCTAGAACGGAATTGAGCCGCAATCCATAATGTTTCGTATGTTCCGAAGTTGTTTCGTTTAATTTGTATGCCTTCCGATTAATGGATCCATTTGTAGCGTACCGCATTTTATTAAATTTAAAAATATAAAAATTCAAAAGCCATTGTTTACTTTTAGGTCTGACCGTATTCGCCAAAAGAACCACTGAATCTGAGCCTACCGATGAGCCTGAGCCTGAGTAAGTAAAAATCGTACAAATAAAAGTCAAGTGGCCAATAAAATATTGGCCTGTTTTATCAAAAATAAATTTTGTTATTACAATTTTTTAGCCTTAATGATATATGCTCAAAAATTTAGTCCGCCTGATTGAAAATGTACATTTTAATACTATACGAGAAACTCTAAAAAATTAGACCGTATTAAAAATGAGACTGGAAAAAATGAAAAAAAAAATGTTATTTGGGGGATGCTAAATTGATTTCGTTCGAAACAGATCTTATTGCATAGCAGCTTGAGGCTAGTTTCTTACTTAACAAATCGATATAAAGGGTTCATTTAAAGTTAATGTCTATAAAAATATTACGAAATCTTATACTGTTATTAAGAAGCAAGGGTTAAAGAGATGTTTCTTAGGATAATGCTTCTGCTTTATCTATGTTAAAAGATAGTAAATTAGAGTCGGATCAGGTTCTTATTTTAAGTAAATCATAGTTGCATGAAGAGTTGCAATGTTAGAAATTCTCCAGATGATACTGGTATTATCAGTAAAAAGAAAAATTTTTCCGTCAATTAACATCAATGGTTTTGTGACTAGAGTGCGTATTATTTGCTCTAACTGGATGTTTCCTATTTTTCAAGTAGAGTTAAAATCAATTTAAAGAAATACTTCGAATTCCGTAGAAATTTAGTTTTTTTTATTAAAATGTCGTGATTTATACAATCAAAATCTTTGACATAGTCACAAAAAAGCAATGACAGTGTAAAGATTATTGTTCATTGTTTGATCTCAGACCTCCGGTAGTACAAAAAACATAATATCCCTGGTACATTCATTAGATAAATGGCAGAACTGCCTTTGTAATAAAATGTTGTTTTCAACGAGAAACGATAAGTTGAAATAATATAAAAAGTCAGATTTTTCTAAGTCTTTTAATAATTTTGGATAGTACCGGTAGTGAATCAATAGGTCTGTAGTTGATGTATTGATTTTCATCACCTTTATAAAGATAAATAATAATGACTGTTTTTCGGCACACTGAAAATACACCTTTCTCAAAAAAATCTTTAATTATTGAAACCAGGACTTCCTCTTATTTTTTTTAGAGATTTAGGAAAATTTTCATGGATAATATATCAGTAATAATCAGAAAAATCTGCTCTTGATACTAGTTCAGAATTATCAACTGGTCTTAAAAACCAATTCAAGCACTTTTTTGAATTCTGGAAATAAAAGGTATCATCCTTGTTGTGGCAAAATTGTAGACGTTATATTTTTACGCACATTAAAAAAGTATTCACTTAGTTTTTTAGGGTTTGGAAAAAAATGTTTGATCCAGTTTATAATAAACAATCTTCGAAATAAAACTATTTCGAAGATTGTTTATTATAAACTGAGTTTCTTTTGCAACATTTTTAGACCTTAATAATATTAACCTTAACAAACTTAACATTTTAAATAATAAAGTCTATAAAACTAAGTTAAATCAATTATTAGAAAAAGTCGTTTCTTTCTACAGATTTGATTGCGACAACTGCATATTATTTACCACTGTTATAAAGGATTTAGTCGAAGACGGGGAAACCTTGGTAAGTTTTATAAGTAACAATATAGTCATCAAATGTGTGTCCTTAACTAAAAATTTTGTTTTACATACAATTTGTATGATTGGCATTAGAATAATCGATTTTATTCAGTATTTTTATGCATACTTTTCACATCTCTTTATAGATGTTTTTTATTTCACGTTTTTATTACTTTTTAATCATTCATCAATATCCAATTCATATTACTCCTAATGTTAACTTTTAATTTTTAAATGGTCTAAATTTATAAAGTTAAACTTTAAACTAAAATTACCGTTTTTCTGTTATTATAGGACGAAGTTGAAAGAGACGCTGACAGATTATGCGGTGTTTTACCAGGTGACTTGAGAGAATATTGTGAAGATAATTTGCTCCCAAAAGTTGACAGAATCTATGGCCAGCTACAGGAACATACTCCCGAGGAAGTATGCAAAAATTTGGACTTGTGTTAGATATTTATTAAGCATTTTTTAAAGATATGTAAACTTAAAAACGTCTAAAATAAATAAAAAAAAAATACAATAATTTTGTGCCTCATTAATATTATATATTTTTTGTTAGTATTTCATGCTTTGTTGTACAAAATATTTATCAGAATTTGAGTCACTACTTAGGCCGATACCTATACGTACAAGATTTAACTCCTTCAGAAACTAAATGTATATAAGTAAGCATAGAACAAAAGTCAGAAACTGACTGTAATTTTTAAGTCTTCGTCTTCATTAAAATTATCTTCAAGAATGAGGTAAACTTTTGGATGAGTGGAATTGTCGGCAAATAATATTGTACAATTTACAACCATACCTATTCGAGGGCAGATATAAAAACGTCAAATGCATTCAAAAAAATGTCTTGTTAAATGGCACTTATTTAGCGTGCTAATTAAATAGTAATTATTAATGAAAATTTAAAAGTAATTAAGAAAATAACTAAGTAAAAGTGATTTGTGATTTGTATACTGAATGTTGGAATCGTAAAAAGATAATATCTCCATTTTTCATCTATTTGGATTAAGATATTTAAGTACAACTAGTTATAAGTATTATCCAATTTTCATGAACTGGTCTCACAGCGAAAGCTGTAAACCAACATCGGTTTTAATCGCATTTTAAATCCATTTAAAAAATGTCATCTTCCTGTCAGCTAACACAAAAAGCATCATACTCAAATGCAGTTAAAAACTACGTAGTATAATAATCCCAAACCAAAATTAAGCTATTCTATTTAACACTCTAAAGAATTATACCATTAGTGACTATCTTAAAGGACCGAGTAAGCATATAGGACAAAAAAAAATTTACAAGCCGTATATGAAACGGTAGATTATGCATATATTTATCCTCTAAAAATCTAGTAGATAAATTCATAGCAAAAACAAAGAAGATAATACTAAATGAAACTATACTAGGAACGAGAAGATTAATAACTCCATCAGTCCGCTTAATTATGTTCAATGCAAGACCAAGCATACTTTTTAACTTAATAATAAAAAATTAATAACACTAGTTTTAAATACTCTCTCAGACATATCATACCTACTGATAGGAGCAACCAATCCTGAATTTAGTCATATTCTAAGCATAGGAAGACTAATTTTGGTTTTTTTCTTTTCCAGACAAGCTAGTTTTCTATTTAATATTTCACCTTCTACCCAATCTCACAATGATACTGCAATGCAAAGACAAGTGAGACAAAATTCATCAATAAGTTATACTCAACACGATAATCCGACCACCATTGTGAAGGCTTCTCGATCTTTTGCAATATGGAATAAGTGTACTTAATTTGGTATCCGAGTCCATTCACAACTGTTTTTTAACCATGAAACTTGTTGTCTTCCTACACCTCTACTACCCTCTATTTTGCCTTACAAGCAGTAACATTCCCAAATTTATTAATAAACCGTACCCATTAATGCTCACTACAAAACATCTATAAATTTGACCACTTCTTTAGTTCACAGTACGATCGCAACACCTACATCGTCTGAGCCATCCTCTAGTAATATCAGTTGGTTGCCAAATGCACCTTTTTCAACTTGGCACTTGAGAAAGTGGTTAAAAAGAAGAGAGTGTTTTTAAATGAAGGTTAGAAAAACAAGAAAAAAACCTCTGATTTGTGCAGACGTATATAGCGGAGATAATGAATCAGTTTTTATTGGTGAATTATGTGTCAATTAAAAATAATGTTAGGGGTAATATTGATAAAAGTTATTTCCTGCTAATCATTATTTTTATTTATGCTTTTTTTATTCTACTCTTTAAGTACAAAGTACTTCTTTAAGTACAAATATCAACTATCTTGATTTTAGTATTTATTATTTTTTAGAATATTTGATTATGGACTTTCTGCAGTTGGTTTTCATTTTCAAAAAAAATAATCAAAGAAAAACAAGAAATGCAAAGTGTAGTGATGCACATCTATTATCAGTGACGTAAATATATTATTCATTAATACAATGAAAAAAATCTTAAAAATACGATGAATAAATACAAATTTAAATACAATACAAAAAAATCCTAATGAGTTTGTTGACATATTATACTAAAAGTTATTTCCGAATTATAATACCGCTTTTAAAATTTTATTGACACAACAATTTAAAATAAGTTTGCAGTTACATAGTACTGATTATGTTCTAATTTGACCACTTGAAAACTGTCAAAAATGATAATTCGGCACCTTTCATTTGCCATTTTTTCATGGTCACTTCTCTTCTTTATTTCGTATTTCTTTTTTTGTGCTCAATTAAAACGATTGGAATTGATTCCGTAATTCCGGTAACTTGTGAAGCCGCTTTAGATATTGTCCTTAAACCACTAGCCCTAATACCATTATTTTTCCTTGAGCGCTCTCGAGTTTATTGGTAGCATAACTTTCTTATCGCAGGCTACTGACGGAGCGGTAAATCGCACAGAGTATGATAAAAAAAGGACAAACGAATGAAACGATTACAACGATTGATCGTGCGAATCACAGCTTGTATACCTATATGTACACACATTATATATACTGCGTTCTTTTGCGGCTATATATAGTTGCACACCCGTTCCACTTACTATTTTTCGTTCCACATGCACTACGTGAAGTGGTAAACCCAGTCCCATGCGTGTGTCATTTATAACATAAATTTCGTTCGCAGTAGGAGTAATATACGCTTTCAGGATCAGTTCAAAATCTTTATATTGGGTTGTACCCCTTGACTACTTGGACCACCTCGACCACTGAACGAATTTCGAACAACCTTCCATTCAGTCGTTAGTGCCTGATTTATTTTATTTTACAACCTAGCCTGATTTGACAAAGAGCTTATGTGTAAATAATATTTTAATTTTTGGATAGATTTATGTCCTATGAAATGGGTAAGTTCCAGCTTAGTACGTAAAGGTCTTCATCTATGCTATAAATATGTTTGTTTTAGAGATTTGAAAGAATTTTCATATTTTCAGTCAGAACCATTTACCAGTGACTACGTGGGTAATGGTGAAAATGCCATATTTAGGTGAAATAACAAAAACCACCGGTAACAATTTTTAGAACTTTGTCAAAACAATAATAAAATGGGGAGAGACCGGCCCTGGCAAGGTACGGTTAAGTTGTATCGATATCGTACTCCTAGTTTTTAATAAAAACAAGTGGTTTTATTAAATAGTTTTTTAAAATTAAAGTGTTTATCTACTAGATATTACTACGTAAGTCATCTATACGTAATTATTATTTTATTATTGTGAAAAGAAAAAGTCAAATAATAAATATAAACTACCGTACAATCATTTTGTGAGGTTAGCTGCTATAAGTAGCTTATAGTAGCATGCGACTGGTTTATCACTTACCAGAGTCGGAGTAAGGCTTTGCCACCGCACCTCGAAATGACTTCACACAATGTAAACACATCTTCCGATCTAACCAGTCCAGTAAATCAACGATCGAATATCACAAACAGTTATGCTTCAGCCGCTTCACATTCTTTTCCGAGTAAGAACCAAGCAATTGTATTTAGTTGTATCGATAATGCTAAACTGCAGGATTATCTCATTCCTTTGGGTACAATCATCAACCCAAAAAATATTATTTTTTCATCTAGATTATCTCATAATAGAATCTGCATGTATTTGGCAAACAAGACCGTAGTAGATAACTTCATGACACAATATGGCTCTATAGAAGTACTCGGCGAAGTGGTAACAGCAAGAAGACTTGTCTCTCCAGCAGAAAGACTAGTCCTGTCTGGAGTCTGCCCGTCAATTCCTCATCAAGTATTAGTTGAAGAATTGCAGAATATCGGTTTAAAGCTTATTTCTCCAATAACATTTCTGAAAATTAGCTCGACCCTTCCCGAATATAGTCACATATTGAGCTTTCGGAGGCAAGTTTATATAAGCCCTATAACATCACCAATTCCAGATTCTATTCTAATAAATTTCGACCAAACACCTTACCGCATATTTTTGTCACAAGGTACACTCACCTGCTTTATTTGCAAAAATACAGGGCACATATCATCCCAATGCAAAAATAGTTCAATAACGGAATCAACTCATCAGTCAAACAATGAAGTACCAAATCAAACAGCGTCAACAAGTATACTACACAAGGTACCAAACACCCAGCAGTCATCAAGTTATCCATTATCAAATCCGAGCATATCACCTACACCTACAAATCTCCATGACGAAGAAATTACTAATACTCCTACTCATAGCAACACTTTTAATCAACCTCATTCAGCGGCAATACCGTTTTCACAAGCTTCGGAAGCAATATTTTCCAATGTATCAGCTCCTTTTCCATTAGATACAACTGCAGAAAATTCTAATAAAACTGATACATCATCACAATTTTTTGAAACAACCATTTCAACCAATCTTACAAATAAAACTTCAAGCTCGACTTCTGTCAGTACCAATGAATTTGCTCCAGTACTTCCAAATGTAATAAAGCCACAGCATCTACGTGAAAACTCTAATAGCAATTGCGAAAACGCAACTTCTTCCATAAAACGCAGTATTGGTGAGATCGACACGCCTCCCTCAGACTCAGCAATTTCATCAGAAAATCTGTTTGCAAAACCCAAACCCTCTAAACAAAAAAAACCGCGCTCATCTCAAGTTCCATCTACACGGGAAACTCTTGAAAATTTCATTGATAATCATACCCCACCATTCGTTTTAAATTTCCACCAATTGTCCTTATTGATTGATAATGTCCAAGGCTCCCCCGACACTATTAGCGTCGTTAAAGAATTCACAACTGATATGGCTGGTTTAATCCATCTTTTAAAAAGCAGCTATCAATATGCAAATGATAGATCTACAAAAAGCAAGTTTACAAAACTTCAAAAAAAACTAATCAACCATTTAGGGAAAGATATTTCTGACTTAGATAGTGACTCTTCTGTAGACAATTGTTCAGTATCATCTAACTCCGAATCTGTTAACAGCATTCAACTCAATACTTCAATGGAACATTGATGGATTTTTCCACCGCCTCCCTATGCTATAGCTTCTTTTATCCGAATATTCTCCAGATATTATTTGTCTACAGGAGACAAACTTAAAGACCAATCAGTTGTACAATTCAAAAAATTTTACTTGTTTCCGCAAAGACCGTACAGATGCAAGTCGTGCAAGCGGTGGTGTAGCAATACTAGTAAACAAATCCATCGAGGCGATACAAATTCCAATAGTCAGTGATTTGGAGGCCGTTGCTATCAGAATCATATCTACCAGTTTAGTATCTATTTGCAATGTTTACCTTCCTTGTGACAAACAAGTAAGTTCTGATAGCCTTTGCAGGTTATTAGAGCAACTGCCACGTCCTCGTATAATTCTAGGCGACTTTAATGCTCACAACATAATATGGGGTTCAGATCACACGTCTGTCAGAGGTTCAAGTATTGCCGATATCTTAGATCAACTTAATATAAATTTTCTTAATGATGGTAGCCCTACAAGATTCAATATTTCAACAGGATATTCCTCATGCATTGATTTAACTCTCTGCGACCCAAATTTAGCTCATTGCCTCAGTTGGGATGCTCAAACCTATACATATGGTAGTGACCATTTTCCAATCCTAATTAGAAACCATAATTATCCCTCATCAGGACCCATATTCATATCTAAGTGGAGAATAAAAAATGCAAATTGGCAAAAGTTCTCCCAATATATCGATAATAACATTTCCAGTTTGCATATAACAGACGATGTTAACTCGAAAGTAGAGCAGTTTAATCAACTTATCTTAAGCGCCGCCCACAAATTTATTGGTAAATCTAAATCTGTTAAAGGCCGATGTCCTGTACCATGGTGGAATGACCGTTGTGCGACAGCAATCCGTGAAAGTAAATCAGCCCTAAACCGATACAAAAAACATAAAACATCCGAAAATAAATTAAAATTCAAAATGCTTAAAGCAAGGGCACAGCTAACTGTCAAAACGGCTAAAAAATATTCATGGAACAAATACGTATCGGAAATTAATAGCAATACCCCCCTCTCTGATGTCTGGAACAAAGTAAGGAAAATTTCTGGTTTACATACTTCATATAATTTCACGGGGCTAAAAGAAAATAATAATTTCATAACATCAAGCAGCGATATTGCAAACATTTTTGGAAGAATCTATCAAAGCCACTCATCGAATCAACAGTATACCACCAATTTTCTCAAAGCCAAAGAATTCGCCGAACAAAATCCCATTTATCTGTTTGAAGCACAAAATAATTCATTAAACCATCCCATCACTTTTCAAGAGATAAACTCATCTATTCTTAACTTGAAGGACTCTAGTCCTGGGCCTGATGATATTCCTTCAGCATTTCTGAAACATCTCCCTGTTTCAGCCATAACGTATCTCTTAAACGTATTCAACAGAATTTGGCTTCACCACCAATGGCCAGCTATTTGGTCAAATGCAATAGTCATTCCTCTCCTAAAATCTAATAAACCTAAATATGACCCAGAATCATATCGACCCATATCTCTGACATCGACAACCTGCAAATTACTAGAAAATATTGTTAACTCCAGACTCTCATGGGTTTTAGAAAATTCCAATTTCTTAATCTCAGAGCAAAATGGATTTAGAAAAGATCGGTCATCCACAGACAACATTTTAGATTTAGAAAGTGAAACACATGAAGCTCTTGCTACAAACCAAAAATGTGTTGCTATATTTTTTGACTTAGAACGTGCATTTAATAAAGCTTGGAAATACAACATTTTAAGACAACTTTATAAATGGAATATTCAAGGTCACTGCCTTGCTTTCATTCAAAACTTTTTAAATAACAGATCTTTTCAAGTAAAAATAAATAATATCTCTTCAAATATTTATAGTTTGGAAAATGGTACACCCCAAGGATCCATACTCAGTCCAACACTATTTCTGGTAGCAATAAACGACATCATTAAAAACATTCAAGCACCCTTACAGGCTCGTTTATACGCTGATGACCTAGTGGTATCTATTAAAGGTAAAAATATTTCCTCAATATCATCAATTCTTCAAAATTTTTTAGATACTCTCGAAAATTGGTCCAACTTTACAGGTTTTCAATTTTCAATAGAAAAATCAATAGGAGTCGTATTCTCTTCAAGCTCCTTGCCACAACCTCCTAACCTAAGAATGTATGAGAAACAGCTGGAGTTTAGAGATCACCACAAATTCTTGGGTTTAATCTTCGATTCAAAGTTAACATGGAAAAATCACATCTCACAACTCATCCTTTCCTGTAATAAAAGAATAAACGTATTAAGATCTCTCTGTAATAAAAACTGGGGCTCAGACCAATCCACTCTACTCCTCCTGTATAAATCTTTAATACGTTCTAAGCTAGATTATGGAGCAATTGCCTATTCCACTGCTAATAAATCTCTACTGAAATCATTAGATATTATTCATAATAAAAGTCTTAGACTAATCTTAGGGGCTTTCCCAACTACACCTGTATCCAGCATTTATGCTCTTTTAGGAGAACCATCGCTACATCACCGCCGCATGTACCTCGCTCTATCACATGCAGCCTCAGTCGCTGGAAATATTTCAAAGCCAATATATCAAAATACTTTTACAAATAAATATGTAAACGTATTCCAAGATATTCGCTATACTAAAAAACCATATTACGAAAGAATTAAATCCATTCTTCAAAATCTAAACATTAATTTTCCGGAGGTTTTCTCCTCAGATATTAAATACCCCGAGCCTTGGCTGATCGATATACCAACTTGTGACGCATCTCTAGAGTATATAGATAAATCTAATACACATCATTCTCTGATTCGGTCCAAGTTTAAGGCCCTCATAAATAAGTACCCCGACTACCATAAAATCTATACAGATGCATCTAAATCCGAAGACGGAGTGGGGGCATCAATCGTTTCTTCAGAAAACAATCTTCTTTTCCGTTTACCCTCAGCATGCAGCACATATTCAGCTGAACTCTACGCCATATACCGTGCTGTGAAACTTCTTAACGAGCTTACACTCACTAAAGCCCTTATCATAACAGATTCCCTTAGCTCTCTAAACTCATTAAAACACATTTTTCCGAAACATCCTTTTGAAAAGTTGCTAAAACACCAGCTTTCCCAAGCTCATGAACATGGAAGAAGCGTCCAATTTTTATGGGTTCCCTCACACGTTGGAATAACAGGAAATGAAGAAGCTGACAGGATTGCACGAGAGGCTATTTTAAGTGATGTGTCGGAGCCGATAGACAAGTGTGTCTCCAGTGACTTAAAAGCTTATTTTAAAAATAAAGTGTTGTGTTTGTGGCGTAATGAGTGGTCTCGAACTAATTCCAATCTAAATAAAATTAAAAATAATGTATCTCAGTGGTTTCCATCGTCGCGCAATAGACGGGAACAAATTGCGGTTGCGCGTTTACGTCTAGGACATACCAGATTAACGCACTCCTACCTTTTCACAAAGAATAATCCACCTATATGTGATCAGTGTAACGTCCGATTAACAGTCGAACACTTTTTAATAATTTGTAGTAAATATGACCAAGAAAGACAGCGCTACAAGATCCCAAACGCTCTACCACAGGCTCTAGGTCAAAACTGTTCCTATGAAAATATAGTGAATTATCTTAAATCCACATTTTGTACAACCTGTAGGTGTCTAACTTTGTTATTTATATTTTGTTCCGTCGCTAATAACCTTTTGGTGGATGCGACATCTTTTTCTAATAAAAAAAAAAAAAAATAATAAAATGGGTTTTATGTTAATGGAGTTTTAGAAACCAAAAAAGTTTAAAAACAATCTATAAAATAAAGAAAAGCTCGCGAAAAATTAAAATATTATTACAAAAAAAATTATTAAAATATAAAACTGCTTATAAAATCTCATGAAATGTTATTAATAAATATAAAAAAAATATTTATGCATTAAAAAGTTCATAATTTCGAGCGATAAGTTGCTTAAGAAGTAAGATAGTCTTCTTACAATTTTAAATGCAGTAAGTAAATCTTTTAGCGACATTCCTGAACGACTCCGCTTTATTCCCAGTAAGTCACTGGAACACTAATATACATTAAGGAGTTCAGCCAATTGGTTTGGCAGTCTTTGGCTCATCTTAAATTGCTCGAAATACAGCTTCATTGTCGAACTGCGGTACGATGGTTTTAAAGTACCCAACGGTTTGTGCGAATTGAAACAAGTTCCAGTAGGGTATTCAAATGATAATTGCTACAACTGAAATAGTCAGACATCTTGTATTCTATAAAAAATTTTATTCTGTTAAAAAGATAACCAAAAACGGATTATAAAGTTCGTCTGTTAATATAGTGGCATTTGTGGAATTCTATATTTGTAAATCTCTGTGCTGTTAATTTTTTAAGACTTTCAGTTAATTAATAATAATTAGACTGATAAGACTGTTAATTTTTTTAGTTTTAGACTCAAATGTGTAGTATACTGTGTAATTGGAATCTTTTAATTAGATCTTTGAAGAGTTGTATAATAAGATTAGTATTTGTACTATTTTTTTGGAATTTTAATCAACTCCAATTGACCGCTAGAATTTTCATAATCCAAGGTGAAGATGAAGTTATGTTTTTGTAATAATAAAAGGGTGGAAATTGCTTTCAGTTAAGTAGGTTTATTGCATGACAAATTATGCTTGGATATATAAAATTGAACTCTGAAAAGTCATAAGCCATGGATATGTCTAAAATGATATTTAATTAAATTCTGTTATATGGAGTTATGGTAGAAGTATAACTAAGCATTAATAACTGCCTAGATAGCTCTGTAGTTAGTTCACCTATTTTAGCTTGTATGCTATTTACTGGGGTTGTTCTGTACGGTTCAAGTATAATCCTTAGAAAGGTGTTATGTAACGTATCCAATGGTTTTAACATTGTTGTGCTGGCAAATGCAAAAGCAACACATCCGTAATCAATTTTGTAACGAATTAAGGAACTGTATAACATAAGTAGTGTTTTACCGTCGAAACTTCATGTTTTGTGAGCTATGTACTTTAACACGTTAAGGCCATCGTGACATAAAAGAACTGCTGGATATCTTTATCTTTTTTGTGTCTTTTAAAAAATATTATTTTTTTTTGTTTTATTAGAGCAAAACCTGAAACCGATACTAAGAGAATAACTTAAAAGTTTATTTAAGTTTTCTTGTAATATTGATGTCGATCCTTGTTAAATTCCGTTTTGATAGAATACAGCACCATTCGCTCTAACTTGAGAAGAGAATATTAGACAATAGTAGGAAGAAATGAAGAATGACAATCTAAGATAACCTGCACCATAATCTGTAGGAGATGCTAAGAATGATAATCGTTATATAAGTAGACTTTGTAATTTTTACATTTACGAAAAATCTACTAAAAAATAATTTAAGTTTTCTAATATACTACTTATATCTACAGGTTAAACATTCTAGACCTCTAAAAATGTAAAATTTTCAGACTGTAGAATTAATCAAGATAAAATGATTTATAGATTATGTAGATATAATATTAGTAAAGTATCAAGTTTTTTGTATTACACAATAGAAGTTTTTTTTATATATTTTATAAGTTAAGTTATATCTTAAATAATGTTCATTATGTTAAAGTATAAATACTTCACCTTATCGTCTATGGAAATCAAAGTTAACAAATACAAAAAGGCAGTGGGGAGTGTTAACAATACCAAGAAACGTAATTAGTCAAGTGGTCCTTTTTGTCAAGTGGTTGACTTCTTATTGTATATAAAGCTAAACTGAGGATGCACAGTATTGTGAAATAAAATTCTCTAACATGAAGACTACATTGGTTTTGGCTCTCTTGTTCTGCGTCAGTAAGAAATAAATGTCTTTTATGTTTATTCAGTATAACCGTTTTATTATTCTTAAATGTAAATATATGAATATTGTATACTAGTTATTATTTATTTTTATCTGTGTCCTATTAACTAAATTTTTCTTAATTCCGCCTCTGTTACAATCTAGTTCAACTCAGGGTCAGAGTATCTCAGGGTCAGAAACCAAGGAAGCAATTTTAAGAGGCAAAAAAAATATCAAAACTGTTCAAACCACAAATATACAGTAGAAACGCAGATTATTATTATTAGCAATTTGGCAATATGCTAGGTCTAACTACAAGTGTAGGTTGTGCATCCAAGATTTTATGCTAGAACTTACAACTCGCAAACAAAGGTCAATACAAGCCTAAATATTGATTTAATTTTCTCATTCTTCTTATCTTTAATTTTCACCAATTAGTATAACTCTTGTATTATTTTTACTAATTTTCATTCAATATTTTTGTACGTCCTTCATATGCATCTTTTTCCCTTTTACGTTACATTCTCTAATTATCTCATCCCATGTATAGAATAATTAGCGTTGGACTTGTCTCCTTGTGTCAGATCCTTAATTGTAGTTAATGGTTTTTGATGTTCATTTTCAACTGATATCATAATTCAAGCGCTGTTGCAATATTTTTTTTTTCATCAATACCTTTATTATTTTGCAATTAAAACCTCTCTTTATTATTTTTTATTATAATTTTTGTCTTGGTATTGTGTCAAATGCTTTTTAAGGTCTATATTTATTAAATACATTTTTTTTTCTGTTTGCTGATATTTTTTTATAATTTGGTTGATGTATATATATATATATATATATATATATATATATATATATATATATATATATATATATATATATATATATATATATATATATATATATAATCATGGAGCCTTTTTTAAATCTGCTTTGTGATTTTTCAATTATGATACCAAATGATGAAAACGTTGCACTGTGAGTTCCCAGTACTAGTTTATAGGTGATAACATAGGAGAGTTATCTCCACCTGTTAATTATTTTATTTTCATATGTGAGAATTTCGTTTTACTCTTCATTTTTGTGCCTAAATTTTATGACTTTTTCGTTAATCTTTAATAAATTCTTCTACTAATCTCCTGCATCTTTTCTTTATAGTTTTTTGCTATTTTATTTAAGTATATTTTTTAAGCATTTTTCGTTATTTTTGGGTTTTTAACATTATTTAAAAACTTCTTGATATATCTTTAACTATTTTTTATTAAATATAACAAAAATTTAATTTTGTTACGTGCATGTGACATCTATGGTCATTAACACGAGTTACGATTTACACGGTAATATCATATAAATTACAAAATAATGTAGTTAACATTTAACATACAGAGAAAATAATAAAAACTTGTAATATAACATTTATATTTTGTTGAGCAGTTGGCTTTTCTCGAGGAATTTGATAACCAAGTTGATTTAGTCTGTGCTGTTTAGGACCTCTTTGAAGTTAGTGCTGATATTGAACTGGTGGCATATTTTGGCATAAAAAGGGCATTTTATAAGTATATACCTGATTAGGAGAGTCGTATTGAAATACTGACATTTTGGTTGTGAAGATGATGTCATCAGGTAGCCATGAGTTAGACGAGTATATCCTTTACGAAATCTCCGTATGATTGTAATATTTTTTCGAGATAAACTGAGATAGATAAAAATGTTCACTGATGGTTTAATTTCATGCAGCGCTGAAGCGCATGAACATTATTCCAGTGAATCTACCAGACGGATAGATTAAGCTTCATTAGTCTAGCTTTGAGATCGTTGCAAATCTGTACATTCATAATGGTATCTGTGAATGATGCGGCTTTTTTGGCAAGGCAATCAGCTTTTTCGTTACCACTCATACCAACATGGGATGGTACCCATATCAGAGTGATAGTTATATTTCGGTTTATAAGAAGCTGATATGTGTCATGAATATCTTGGACGATAGAATGTTTGGTGGATATATTATTAATACAGTGTATAGAACAAAGTGAATCAGAGCATATAGCTATGTGAAAAAAAATTTAATTTATTGTTATTTTTTCTACTTGCAACTTAGGTACCATATTTTATTAAATTAAAAAAAAAATTTAAGATAAGTTATTTCATTCCAAATATTCCTAACAAGTAAAAGCCATTGTTTACTTTTAGGTCTAACCGTATTCGCCAAAAGAACCACTGAACCTGAGCCTACCGACGAGCCTGAGCCTGAGCCTGAGCCTGAGTAAGTAAGTTCGTACAAATAAAAGTCAAGTTGCCAGTAAAATGCTTGCCAATCTGGCCAGTTTTATCTAAAATAAATTGTATGTCATGAAAGTCATGCAAAAATGTCATGAGTTACACAATCAGAAACTTTGGCATACTCACAAAGTATTCATTAAGATTTTTAGGATTTTGAAGAGAAAATGTTTGAGCTCTGTTGGTTTTATTTCGAAGATTGTTTATTATGCACTGAGTTTCTTTTGCAGACCTCAATAACAAAAACCCCAATAAAGTAAATATTATAAAAAAAATTCTATGAAATTGAGTTAATTAAATTAATAAAATATTCGTTTGTTTCTCCAGATTTGATTGCGATAACTGTTTTCAAGGATTTAGTCGATGATGGAATACCCTTGGTAAGTTTCATAAGTAATATTGTGGTCATAAAATATGTGTACTTCAGTGGAAATTTAGTTTTACATACAATTTGTATGACTGGCATTAAAATAATCAATTTCATTACTAATAATTAAAAAATATATGCAAAACATGCAATATTACGTGCATCTTTTAAATAGCATAAAATCTTTGCATAGAAAGCTACAAATATAATATAATAATAAAAGACTAAAAACTTATGACTATAGTTGTTTCTGCAGAGTGCCTTTATCAATTTTTCTTATCTTTTTACACTTTATAGTTTTTAACTAAATATATTAAGGAGAGAGGAATTTTTTGTCTCAAATTTGTCATTCAGAATTAAATCTGTATTTTTTAAATTGTTAATTTTTATTGATTCTATCTAATAAAGATAGCTAAGTTTTTTAATTTGGATGTGAAGAATTTGAAATCGTTCATTAAAAGAATGATTATGATCTAGAAGGTGAAGTGCGTATGCAGAATGTGTTTTATTATTATTGAAAGGCTTTTTATATTCTACTATACTTTTATAAAAAAGTTCTACCAGTTTGACCAATGTAAGGCCATCACTTAAAGTATAAATATATTTTTTCCTAATTTTTATACCGCTTCCGATATAAGTGATCTATTCGATTGTCAGTATTCTTGCAATTTGTTATATTTTATTAAAATTACACGTCAGAAGTCATAATTGATGGACCCTGTATAAAGAATTTCTTTGATATATATTAATTTGCGTTTCTGTCTATATTGTAAGTTTGTTTTGCACATTTAAAAATCTTGTCATCTGTAAGTTTTGTTTGAGAATTATTACATAAAATAACATATCTTAGTAGAAGTATATAATTTGTTTATATACTTCTGTAAAAAATGTATATTTTTTATTTATCCCATTGTTTTTATACTTACTTTTCGCATCTTTATTTGGATGCTTTGTATTTAACTAACTGTTCTATCTATTATTTTTCAAATATGAAATCATTTTTTATTTATTCATCAATATCGTATTCACATACCTTATAATCTTTTTAACTCTTAATTTTTAAATAGTCTAAATTTATAAAGGTAAACTTTAAATAAAAATTACCGTTTTTCTGTTATTATAGGACGAAATTGAAAGAAAAGCAGACACATTATGCGCTGTTTTACCAGATGACTCGATAGAATATTGTGAACATAACTTGCTCCCAAAAGTTGATATAATCTATGACCAGCTACAAGAGCATACTCCTGAGGAAGTATGCGAAAATTTGGAATTGTGTTAGAGATTCGTTAAGGATTTTTCAAAAAAATGTAAATTTGAAAATATCTTAAATAAATATTTAAATACAATAATTTTGTTCTGCATTAAAATCACATTTTTTTTGTCAATATTTCATACTTTCTTGTATAAAATATTTAGCGAAATTTGAGCAACTACTTGAGCCTGTATACGTACAAAATTAAACTCCTTCAGAAATTAAATGTATGTAAGGATAGACCAAAAGTCGGAAACTATCGGAATTTTTAAATCGTTATTTTCATCAAAATTATTTTCAAGAAATAGGTGAATTTTTGGATAAGTGAATTTGTCGACAAATAATATTGTGCAACTTACAACCAAAACAATTCGAAGGAGATCAAAAAACGTCAAATGCATCCCAAAAAAATGTCTGGTTAGTGTGGATCACGTGTGGAAAATAATGAGTAGGATACATAAGTAAGAAATGATGCCCAATGCATTTAGGGACAGCGTAACGGTATATATATATATATATATATATATATATATATATATATATATGTATATATATATATATATATATATATATATATATATATACTCTAAAGAGCTATAAAGGAATGAAGTTGATGTCATATATAGAGAATCGATGTTTGATTAGCAAACGAGATAGACCTGTTTTGGGCACTCATTTATCGTGCTTGTTAAAAAGAAATTATTCAAGTAAATATAAAAGTAATTAAGTAAAAAACTAAGTAAAAGTGATTTGCATACTGAACATTAGAATCGTGAGTAGATACAATATACTTTTTTTTATCTATTTTAATTTAGATAGTTAAGTAAATCACTGCAATTAGTTATAAGTATTATCAAATTTCCATGCACTGCTATCACAGCAAAAGCTTTAAAACAGCACCGGCTTTAGTAGGATTTTAAATCCATTTAAAAGATGTCATCTTCCAGTCAGCTACCACAAAATGCATTATGCTCAAATTAAAAATAAAGCTATTTAGTTTAACACTCCAGAAAATTGTACACGTATTGACTATCTTAAAAGATTGAGTCAGTATATAGAACCAAAAAATATAATATTCGTATCTCGTATATCAAACGGTAGAATATGCATATATTTATCCTCTAAAAACCTAGTAGATAAATTCATAGCAGAAAAAAAAAAAGATCATAACAGTAAATGAAAATATAATAAAAGCGAGAAGATTAATACCTCCATCAGTCCGCTTAATTATGTTTAATGCAAGTCCAAGCATACTTTCTAAATTAATAAGAAGAAGATTATTAAAACTAGGTTTAAATTCTCTCTAAGACATATTATACCTACAGATAGGAGCAACTAATCCTGCATTCAGTCATATTCTTAGCTTCGGAAGACAGATTTTTGTTTTACCTTTTCCAGACAACTTTTTATTACCTAAATCTTTTATCATCGAATTGGAACAAACATCATACCGCATATTTGTAGCCCAAAACGATACATGTGTCAAATGCAAATTAACTGGACACCAAACAGGTAATTGTCCAAATATTTTGCCTTCTACCCATTCTCACAATGATAGTGTAATACAAAGAGAAATGAAATAAAATTCATCAATAAATCATACTCAACAAGATAATCTGCAAAATGCTTCGACAATCTCAAATATCACTCCTCCTCACTTACTAGAACTTCTCAAACCGTATTGAAAATGTTTTCTTCTTCGCGTGCCACATCAGAATTTTACGACGTTAGCCATTACCATTACGAAGGCTTCTGCAATATGAAATAATTGTCCTGCATTTGATATCTAAGTTCTTTCCCAATGGACCTGTGTTTTTTTAACCAAGAAACTTGTTTTGTTCCTACACGTCTACGGCCCTCTATTTTGTCTTATAAACAGTAGCAATCCCAAATTTATTAATAAAACAAACCCAACAATGCTTACTACAAAACACATCTATAAATTTAACCACTTCTTTAGTTAAAACTAAAATTGCTACCTAACACCTACCTATCGTCTGAGTCACTCTCTAATACCGAAAAACATAAATCAACCTCACTCGAAACAAGTAAACGGTTAATCACGCCACCCACTGAAGAAAATTTTAAAAAACCTAAACTGCAATTAAAAAAAAATGAAACTGATGACAAAAACTTAAGAGATGAGATATTATATTTCCAAGTATTAATAAAATAAGTTAGAGTATATGCCGAAAGGAGAAAACAATTGTTAATCTTCGATCAAGTAGTGGGTCTATTCGAAAATATACAAGGATCAAAATACATAATAAGCGAAACAAAATTTTACTTAGAAAACTCTTATGCACTTATAAGTTTCTAAGGAAATTACCTTGATACTACATCAATAAAATAATCAAAACCAGAAACGACAAATTATTACGAAAACTTGGCAAACATATAGGTTTACTCTCTGCAATGAAAACTTCATGATCGAAAGAAGATTCTAACTATATATATATATATATATATATATATATATATATATATATATATAATCGGTTTAAAACATCCTCCGACGTCTTCCGATGCCCAATCTCCGTCTAGGAGAGATCTCCGTCAAGATCTTCGTCTAAACCTCTCTCTCGGATCTCTCTGTCTATTCCTTCTCTCCAGCTCTTTCTGGGTCGGCCTCTTTTTCTCTTTCCATGTGGTGACCAATCTATAATCTGTTTGGGCAGACGATGTTCTGGCATTCTCTGCACATGTCGATACCACTTTAGTTGTTGTACTCTTATATCTTCGACAATCGTATGTGTGACTCCCATAACCTCTCGTATACGTTCGTTATTAATTCTTTCGAGTTTTGATTTTCCTGCGGCCCGTCTCCAGTAGTCCATCTCCGTGGCTTGTAGTGTTCTTTCAGTAGTTGCCTTTAACTGCCACACGTCACTTCCATACATTACTATGCTCTTTATAATAGTGTTGTATATTCGATGTTTATTTTTTTTGGATATATGTTGGTCCCAGATAATACTATTTAGTTGAGATATGGCCCTTCTACCCTGAGTGTTTCGTTTTTTTATAGCCTGATCTGATTTGCCGTCGTCTGTGATTTCTACTCCTAAATAGGAATATTTATTGTTGTACTTAATGTGTTGTCCGTCGTTTAAAACTAGATTTTGTTCTTTACCACCGATGTTCATGTACATTGTTTTATCTATGTTGACTTCTAACTCATCGGTAAATAATTCTTCTAAAGACTAATAGGATCACTGTTGACTTCGTGTTTGTTCTATCACATTCAGGTATACAAGGATATGAAGAAGCAGATAAACTAGCCCGCTTAGCATCCTTTAATCAGGACTCAATTCTCATTAACTAAATTTCTTCTGGTGACTTGGTGAAACTTAGAAATAAAATATAAAGTGTTGAGTACATGGCGGAATAAGTGAAGTGCATCGCAAGGTAAACATAATGTAATCAAACAATTAGTCAGACCCTGGCTCCAACCCACAGTAAATAGACACGACCAAATGAGAATAGAGCATTTGTGACTGGGACACAGTTATTTGACACATAAACGCCTCGTGCGCAAACTGTTCCGCCAATGTGTGTGAACTATCAGGTAACAGTTTCCGTGGAGCATGTAATAAATCGGTGCAAAACATAATGAAGCAGCAACAGGGAAGCACACTATCCCAAATAATATAAAAAAACACAAGAAGGTATCTTAAAGACTCAGGACTGTATCAGTTATTGTAATTGTTTCTAACTTTATCTGTATTATATTTTTTAGGTCGCTAATAACCATTGTGGTTAAACCGTAATCAAAAAAAAGAAATAGTTATTAGCTAACAAATATTAACGAAGACTCTAGAAAATACTATATACTAAATAATTAAAGACTAGTAGAAAATGCAATCCAAAACAAGAAAAGCTATAAGGAATCAAAAAGAGCATTAATTATTAAGAGTAAGCAAATGATTGCTTTAAAAAAAGAAAACATTATTGCAGATAAACCAAATAATACAACTTGTGACTTGTGACTAAATTCTTCAGCGAAGTATACAAAGCCCTGAAACATTAGAAGAAGCAACCAGTAACCAAGAATATGTACCAGATGTCATATCCTTAAAGCATTTCGTCGCAACCCTAGAAAATATACTAAAAAAATCGAGCTAACAAAAAAGAGGATTATCCATTAATGAATATCCTAGTTATCTAGGATAATCCTTCTGCTTGCTAATACTTCTGCAAAATTACAAGAATTTATAATCGGCCGAAATGGAGCTAACAATAAAGGTGGCCCAAAAACCAACTTGTCAAAAACAAAAATTATATACAATGTAGTGGAAATCCAAGATTTAATATTAAATAATACTGTACTTAAGACAGTAGACGAATATGTATGCATAGGTCAATTAATACATAAATATATCTTCTTACTAACAGAAATTAACACAAGAACGAAATTTAATTGGATTATTTTTTAGTAAAAATGCTGTAATATTCTAATCCAAAATACTACCAATATACTAACTAATAAATTTGATTAGCGTATATTACTAATCGTACCAATATTAATTAGATGCGGCTGCAAAATTGGACACTAAATTACTCAAAGGTAAATGGGAAGATGTGTGTTAGGAATAACAAAGAGAGCTCGCAAAAGAATATAATGGATCAGACGGACAATCCAGATTACTAATGGAATTAACAGAATTAAATCTTTAAAATGGCAGTGATTGGAAAGAACTGACAATAGATGGTCCATAAAAAATTACATTGTAATATTCAGGAAACATCAAGAGACCAAGACGACGTCCAAACTTAAGATGGGACTATGACATAAAGCAACAAACAGGTAGAATATAGTACCATCGTACCTCAGGGTGAATCCGGACTGGGTGCGAATTCGTACACAGCCCCCTATGTGTACTTATACGTCACTGTTACTAATGCGCGAACTCACAAACCAACTATTTGTATTGAATTTTATCGGGTCTGAGTTAGTAGTCGAGATATAACGATGTACGTGACATCATAACGTTTTGTTAACTCATAAGTACGTATTTTACAACCTTTAAATTTCAGGCTTTTTTTTAATCTTAGATACAAACTACTGTGCAAGGAAAGCAGTTAGGGGAACCTGGCCTAAAATGACATACTACTTTTTTGTGGTCCAATAACTTTTTTATTTTTTTAATAAAAATTAAAAAAAAAACATAAATGTTGTTCATTGTTTGGAAGTAGAACAGATCATGGAACATAAAACTCTAACAACACAATATTTTTTAATTAAAAAAGGAAACAAAATAAACGTTGCTATGTCATTTTATCCAAGTATATTCGGCTAAAACGACACACTCACATGGATAAAATGTCATATAAACTAAATTAGCAAAGTTCACAAATAAATTTTTAGCACGATTTTGAGATACCAACACAATCACAGTGTGCCCATTTTGAGCATTTTTGGCACCTAATCCAGAATTCTTTAGACCTTGAATGGGAGTACAAACTGTTACAATATAAACATGGAGGATTATTTTCGTCTTCGTCATCATCTGACACAATGGTCTTTGTTTCCTCCTTGCGATCTAGTGTCATTAAAGTCAGATTCTTAATTGCTCGCTTTGCTGCTTGACGTTTTTCTGTAGCTCGCTTCTCGAGTGCTTTGGCTTTTTGTTCTTTCATATTTGGGGTAGCCGTTAGAACTTTTGTTCCTTCTGATTTTCTTTTTTTGGAGCGTGACTGGACACCTGAACACGATGGAAGAGCTAAATATCAAGTGGAAAAACAACTTTCAAGTGAGTTTGGTCTAGGTGTAGAAACTGGTTTGTTTCCTTGATCTGGAAAATCTTGATGTCGCAAACCATTATCATTCTCTTCTTTTGACTCCGTTAGGGGTTAAATTGCAACTTCTTCTTAAATATTTGTTATCTTGGAAGGTTTAAATAAATAATCAGGAAATATGTCGGGATTAAGGGGCCAAATTCCAGTCTTTAAAAATACACTAACGGTATTTTGGTGTGTAGCTGATTTTCCATACGCTGTAGCAAATAATCCTCCAACTTGGTATTGCCAAACTGTTCTGCCTGGATGACATTTCATCCACTTGGTAACTTCTTGATCATAGTAGCTCTTTAATGGACCAAAGAAACATACATCTAACAGCTGTAGACGATGGGTACAGTGCGGCGGAAAACACAATATCACTATTCCATGTTCTTTGGCACAAGTTAAAACATCAATGTTTTTATGGCTCGCATGCTCATCAAGCAACAGCATAACCTTGTCTTCTATAGAAGGATTAGAATATTCTTTAAAATGTTTCATCCATGCTAGGAACACTTCGCCTGTCATCGATCATGTTTCCTGTGCTATTCCTAAAGTTCCTAAAGGCGCTTCATCTATTAATTCTTTTCCAATTTTTCCTGTGGAATATAAGTGTTGGTGGAACATAATTCCCCACTGAGCTAATGCAAGCAATCATCGTTATGTGCTGCCCTCTTTCCGCACTTGTAATTAGGCCCACTTGCTTCCGACCCTTGGTTGCAAATATTTTGCCGGGTTTTTGAACCGTGGATAGGCCTGATTCATCCACATTCCATATATGTGTAGGATTAATTTTGTTATTTGTTATAGTATCCTCTAAAAGTTTTAAAAAATTGGCAATTTGCGGCCTGTTGAAATATTGCGCTCTTGCTGCAGACGTGGACTCGGGTTTTCTAAGGGATATATCGGGGTGTCTAGACCGAAACCCTCGTAACCAATCCCAACCAGCCATCTTAGTGGTTGTGTTAAATCGGTGTACTATTCCATTTCGATCTGCTAACTGGTAGGCTAAAGAACGAACGTCATCATAAGATAATCCAAACAAACTTGATTCTAGGAGTTTTATGTGTGTTACGAGGTCTCTTTTTAATTCTACAGAGAACGTAGTTTCGTACCGGCCAAGACCTTTATTAGTACCTGATACCCGTTTATTCTTGTCTGATGCTCGTCTTCTTAAAGTAGCTTGGGGCACATTAAAAGTTATCGATGCTTTTAACCAGCCCATGTCTCCACACTGGACTGCCTGGATGGCTCTTTGCATTTGTACTGGATCCCACAACTGGCGTGTACTTTTCCTTTCGTAGTGTCCCACCATACTAAAAAAGAAAAATACCATACATTAATATTCTACCTACCAAATTATTATTAAAATTTATATGGGCAAAATGACATACTATGTCATTTTACCCGAGTATTTCATATGTCGTTTTACCCAAGTGTGAACAAGAACACGTTTTTTACAATAAATTTTTTGTTTAAACAAACAAAGCTTCCAAACATGATGTTTCTGTTAATATGAATAACAATACATACCTGGAACTAACAGAGATATAAAATTTTAAAGTTTTAAACGTTTTATAGCGAAGTATACGTCGCCTACCAAAATATTTAATACTCAATAAAGCACAAACCACCTTTTAACAAGTAAACGACTGAACTGATCGCGACGCCCGTTGGAACATCAATTATGCACCACGTGATGCTCTTGTATAAAACTTTTTAGCGCATAGCCATGTTGCCAAGTTAGAGATACACCGGATGTGTCATTTTACCCTAGTATGTCATTTTGGGCCAGGTTCCCCTAAATGTAAAACACCTGGGTGGCAACAAAATGTCTAGTGGTTTGTTGATAATCTATGTATAATATATTATGGTTGTATTTAGCCTAGTTTTTGTTATAAATTAATCTGCAAAAATTTATCTTCTTTATTTCTTTCTTTCTCCCCTTTCTTTTACCCTATCAGGATGTCGGATTTGGGCTAGCTATTTTAATTTCCATTTACCCATCTCTTCCATTCTTTTCTGTTTCCTGCTAATATTTTCAATTCCTCGAGTGATTTTTGTTTAGGTTTTCCCGCCTCTACTACTTGCTGTATAAATTTTTTTCTTGGTCTGCCTCTTTTTCTTTTTCCGATGTTCTTTGCTTCATAAACTTTTCTTGTTATTCTATTGGATTGCATCCTCATCAGATGCCTATACCAGTTCATTTGTCTCTTTGCTATTTTGTTCATTATCGGTTCCTGGTTGGCCATTCTCCTAATAGTCTCGTTGCTTAATCTATCCCATTTTGTCTTTCCAACTGTCTTAGATCTCTTATCTTCATTGCGTTTATCCTGCTCTTATGTTTTTCCATAATTATCCAGTTTTCACTTGCATAAAGCACAGTCGGTATCACTATTGTGTTATATGTTTTTATTCTTGTCTTTCGTGTAAGTTCTCTTTTTCCGATTATTGGGGCTAACGCATAGTATAACTT
Organism: Diabrotica balteata; assembly: GCA_918026665.1. NCBI lineage: Eukaryota > Metazoa > Arthropoda > Insecta > Coleoptera > Chrysomelidae > Diabrotica > Diabrotica balteata. Next base: position 99,706,112 of record OU898276.1, on the reverse strand, counting down.
GTTTGATTTCTTTGCTCTATTTGTTATTTCTTAATCTATTTTTTCGTCATTAATTATTATACTTTCCAGGCATTCGTAAGTTGTTACTATTTCCAATTCTGAGTTTTTACATTTTATCTTTATTTGATTATCTTCCTGATCTCCTTTGCCACTGATTATCCTTATCTTACTTTTTTCCTCGTTTATCTTCATTTTTAGTTCTTTTATTTGTTCTAACCATATATCCATTAGTTTCTGCATTTTATTCTCGGAATCTGCTATTAGTATTATATCGTCTGCATACATTGAGGACTCTATTGTTACCGGTTGTAATCTGTGGTAACCTATTATTGTCTATAGTTAATTGGTTCTGACTTTAGTGTTTCTTATCAATTCGTTCATTACTATTATGAATAGCAAAGGGCTGAGACTATCTCTTTGTTTAATATCTCTCTTTCAATTAAATGCTTTCGATCTTTCCCCTGTTATTTGTACCCTTTCTTTTACCTCTTTGTAAGTACTTTCTATAATTTTTATCAATGCATTAGGTACATTTATTTTTCTTAAACATTTCCCTATAATAATATGTCTTTCGATCGTGTCAAATGCTGGTCTTACGTCTATAAATGCTAATACTAGTTTTCCCCCGTATCTATGCTTCTTTCTTCATTATTAGGTTTCTAATGATATATATATATATATATATATATATATATATATATATATATATATATATATATATATATATATATATATATATATATTGTCATTTGTCTGTGTCTTCCCGGATTAAATGCCGTTTGATCTTCTCCCAATACCATTTCTACTTCTTGTCTCAGTCTCTTCTCTATTGTTTTCGTATATATCTTAAAGCATACCGATAACAGACACATTGCTCTATAGTTGTCGCAGTTTACATGTTCTCCTTTTTTGTATATTGGCACGATGATATTATTCTGCCAGTTTTTAGGGATTGTTTGTTTTTCCCACCCCTCTTTATACATTTTCCATAGCCAGTTTCTTCCTTCTTCTCCCATGTATTTTACCATTTCCGGTTCAATTTGATCATCTCCACCTGCCTTGTCTATTTTTATATTTGATAATTCTTATATTGCTTATTATCTACTTATTTGCTCTAGCTCTGTGTTTTCTTCGCCTTCATTGTTTATATTGTCTTCATTTATTCCTTCGGTATCAAATTTTTTCTCATAATATTCTTTCCATACTCTAGCTACTTGTTCTGGGCTTACTTGTATTTGGTTTGAAGTATCAAAAGTTTCTTTTATTTGTTATATATTCTTCCTGAAGTTCTTCTCCAAATTCTATCCATGTTTTTGCTTTGTCTTTTTTACCAATCGTCTCTGTCTACAGTATTTTTCTTTATCTTCTTCTAATCCCGTTTCGATGTATTTTTCCATGTTATTTTTTTTTATTTATGTCTTCACTTCTTTATTCCACCATCTTGTCCTTTTCAATTATCTATTATATTTTTTGTTTCCACAAACTTCAGTTGCTGTTGTCTTTAATACTTCACTCCAAGTATTCCATCTTTCTTTCATTGTCCATGTTTCTTTTTGACACTTTATTTGTCTCAGTCTTTTGTTAGTTTTCTCCGTGTACAATTTTCGCACACTTTCTAAAATGTATCTTTAGGTGGGACAAATCTGGACGCTATGGTGTGACAGTATAAAAGGAAGGTAGGCAGAAACTTCATGAATTACGATTTAGAAAATATGGATAGAGCTATTTCTGATATTAGGAATACAATAAAAACCTTAAAACAAGCTGCTGAATATTATTGTGTACCAAAATCCACCTTGCATGATAGACTTTAAGGTAAATCGACATTTCAACAAGGTGGACAAAATGCTCTTACAGCACAATAAGAAAGAATGATAGCACAAGGTATCTTAAAATTCTTTAAATAGGGGTTTCTCATGACCCTTTTCGATATAAGAGTCTTAATTAAAAGCTACCTGGACAAAAAAGGACAAACTATTATAGTTTTTAAGAACAATCTACTTGGGATCGACATGTTTTATAAATTCCTTAAGAGAAATATTGTTCTAACAGAACGTATATCCCAAAATATAAATAGGTGCAGGGCAAATGCTACACGAGAAACAGTTTTAACTATTTTAACAATTTAAAAAACACACTTAAAGGCGTTTTCCCATCCCACATTGTCAATTACGAAGAAACTTATTTAACTGACGATTCGGGTAGAATAAAATTGTTGTACCACCTGATCAAAGTCAGGCTGGTTTGACTCTCCAACATTCAAAGACTGGTTCGATGAAATTCTTCTCCCAAATTTTAAAAAAATAGATATGGAAAAAAGTAATCATAGGCGATAACTATCTAGCCACATTTCTGTACATGTTGTCGAAAACAGCGAAAATTATGACATTCAGTTTGTGATGCTGCCTCAAAATGCAACGCATTTGTTTCAGCCGTAGACGTTTCTTTTTTTGCTTCATTTAAAAAGTCGTGGCGAAATATCCTTTACTGAATGAAAAACCAAAAATATAGGGTGTATTCCCAAGTTTGAGTTTCCTGGGCTATTTAAAAAAGCCATTAAAGCCATTGTTCATATCAAAGATAATATTACGTCTGATTTTAAATCTTGCGGAAATATTCCATTAAAGTCAGATGACGTCATCAAAAAGTTATCTGCTAGTAAACCTTCAGAAACTGAAAACCAAGATCACTTGAGCAACACTCTTTAAAACTTTAGTCATGAAAGTAGACAGGGCGCAACCCAAAAACGTTCAAAAACACGGAGCAAAAAGTTACAGGTGCCTGCAGGTAAAGAGTTAAGCGCAAGAGATTTAGAACAACCATTAATCGGAGAAGAAAGGGAAACTGAAGAATATAAAATAAGTAGTGGGGATGACCAAAGTGGAACAGAGCTATAGACTAAAGAAAAGGCTGAGGTTGAAAGTAAACGAATTGAAATTGGTAAGACCGATTATTCTATAGAGATTAATACTTTTGTACTTGTTAAATTAGTTTCACCAAAGAATGTAGATAAATATTATGTTGGAAATGTTACAAAGGTAACTGATAGGAAGAAAAACCTTTATCTTGTCAATTTTCTTAGAAAGCTAACATCAGAGAAAATGTAGGTTTATTTTACGTATCCCACAATAAAAGATGAAAGTGTAATTGAGCAGGGTCAAATTTTTAAAATTTTTGAAAAAGTGACGGATATGCGACGTCAGAGATACCAATTTCCCATTCTATTAAGAATGAAAAATATTCGAATCGAATAAATTTTTTCTAGTTTTTAGTTTAAATGTTGAATTTTGAATTTTTTTGGTAGTCTTATTTTATAGAATGTGTTTAAAAATTAAACAGCCCTGTTTAATTTTATATTCATTCTGCTTTGTCAAAATAATTTTTTTTTCAAATTTAAAATGTTTTTATTTTGGTATGATTTTTTTTTCTGTTTAAAATTATGTTATCTTTTTCTGTCCGAATTAACTCCTATTTACGACCGAATACGATTTATAATACAAAATAATGCTAGGTCCGATTTTACCCCAAACGTAGGGGCGAATTCGGACACTAAATAACCCAAAAAATTACAGTGTTGCAGTAAAATTTAAAACTTTTATCAGAATCTCTTATGCTGAAGATATTAAAGTATTTAAACTATGTTTTTGAAATTTTTTAGAACTACTTCAAACGATTTATAGTTAAAAAACCGCGAAAAACGTCCGGATTCACCCCGGGTGACGGTACAGAGAAAAGAATATTAGATAATCGTAGGAAGAAATGTAGAATAGCAATATAAGATAGGCTGCATCATAATCTGTAGCAGGGGCTGAAAATAATAATTATTATATAAGTAGACTTTGTAATTTTCACATTTACGAAAAAGCTACTGAAAAATAATTTAAGTTTTCTAACCCTGCGGTGCACGGGTTGGGTCTGTCAGGCCCATTCAGTTCTTCTAATATCTCTATTTGGTCAGCGAGTCTAAGTACGGTCCTGCCAGTCTAGGTACCTATAGTCGGCATAGGTACCTAGAATGCGCATTGAAGTAATACTGTCGTTGATATATCTGTTTTCGTTCTCTTGTAACGATAATATTTTGCCTACCACAGGGGACTTTAACACAAGGGGGTAGAAAATTGGGGGAAGAAACTAAAGGGGTGGAGATAGGGTAAGCAAAATAATCGCTACTGATGCGAACGGCACTCAGGGTTTCGTAGGAGAGCTGGGGTCGTGGATAAGTAAAAGATAAGGGCATTGGAATGGGGAACTACAAAAAAATGAAATAAAGGGCTCTTGGAATCAACAAAATAAAAATAAACAAGAAACACCTCAAGGAATTTAATATAGGGCGCCACTTGAGGTGCCTAATTATGCCTATTACAACCACTAGTTGTAACTAGGGAAATAATTAGAAAACAAAATCAAAACATAAAAAAAACATATCTTTTTCAAATAAACTTAAAAAGGGTTAGCTCAAAAAAAAAATAAAATGTTAAGACAACAAAATTTAACATTTATTTATGTGTCACCACAAACAGTTACACAAATACAGATAATAATAACAACATACACGAACAACTTACAATGGTGCTATCGGTTTACAGCAAACTCTAGACGTTGGGGACAATATTTGGGAGACATTTTGTAGCGGTTCCAACAACTAGTCGTAACTATTTAAATACTTATTATAAATCAAAATATCTTTTTAAATGGATCTTACTCACTGAGATTAACTTTTTTTAAAAACAAAAAAAAAACAAATTCAAAATTTATGGTTATGCATGTACCCAATGTCCGAAGAAAATAATGCTAACTGTCATACGCCAAGATTAAATATTAAAACTTTATAAGAAAAATTAATATGACAGTTAGCCAATTCCTAAAATTAATAATAATCAAAATGTCCATTTTTACTTTAAAAATTTTAACAAAAAAAATACCTGATATCACTGACTATTGTATCTCCTTTAAAAGTTTTGGCGTTGGAATTGGACTCTAAAATACAGCAAAACAAACAAATGAGTCTCACAAGCTGCAAAATGTTCTGGAGTGACTAACGACAACAAATAGATGATGAAAGCTGGGCACTAGATTATCTTGTCGCAATCTTCAAGGCTTAGCTTTTCAAAAACTCAGGCTCTTGCTCGAAACCATAGGGACATCTCTTAAACTGATCGAAACGCCGTGTTTCAAATCCCTCAGGTAAAACACAGCACGAACAAAATCGGCGAGTAACTCAGACAAAAACTGACACATTACATCTGAGTATAAAATTCACCTCTTCATAAAAAATTGTTGGTTCCTTGAAGAGTACACACCCAGGCTCTCTTCCCGTCAAGATCTTGAACCAACCTCAAACTGTAACTATACATGTTACCAAACTTCACTATTTCTAATAACAAAAATAAAACAATAACCAAAAACCATTACGAATTTGACGAAAATTCGGACTAAACAAACGAAACCAACTGCCCTTGACAGCGGTTCCACCGATAGTGACGAAATTAAAAATTTGTTCGCTTAACTTGAAAATCAACGAACTGCTAAAATAGCAGAACCAACGAACGACGTAGATATCCTTTGAAACACATTTACATGAAAAGAAATCGCCGCAGTAAAATAAACAACAATTAAATGGATTTATTACTCTACGACGTTAGAATGATTGAAAACACTTTTCGAAAGATACGAACTAAAAAACAGAAAACATTCTTCGTTTTATTAAGACGATTTCATATACGAGGCGACTTTAAATATACTTCAAAGAATCAATCAAATTTAAAATGCTACAATACCCCCACGTAAGAGCGAAAACTGGACTAACAGGAAAAGTTTTCATTTAGGGCGAACAACAATCACGTTGGAACAACAGTAGCATTTTTCCTAACTACTGCAACAACACATAATGACTTCAATAACTCAAGCAGAACAAAAAACAACAAACAAAAATCATAACCAAAACCACACATCATAACTGTTTATGGTTCTAACATAATAACATACAAAATAAAACTGGATGCTCGATTTGACGAATCGGCACCAGGTACAGTTCGTTGGCTCTTAAGCACAACGACACAATGGCAGATTTCTACTAAAATGGCTCTTGCCTAACCAAAAACGTGGAACAGACCAGTGTTGAAGTTTCTGGAAGCGAAAAGAAGGGTGCTTCCAGCTCAACAAAGGCGGGTGGCCAACAACACAGCTTAGACAAGCTTCGCTATGGTTATCCACATAATAGATAACCAAAACAATATCAAAAAATAACAAACTTGACTATAACAGTCAAGCAATGAATTTTCAACCACTGGTTGAAAATTAAACCAACACAAAAGAAGAAAACAGGATGGCCAATAGTTCCATAGAAATATCCTCTGGGATCGACACAGCGAAAAATTTCCAAGTCAGGAAACTCCCAAAAGGACAAAAGAAGAAAATAAATCCAAAATGCTAATACACAATCTTGGAATAGAAGAAAGAACAGGGGCACATGGCATACAAGCCATAATCAATACACAATCAGTTCAGTCTCAAACTAAATACTTCCTGAAGAAACAAAAAAAACTCGTAACAGTCTTCCAAAGAAAACAAAAAAGTTACGACAACACTTCAAAAGAAACAAAAACATCATTACAGATCTCCAAGGGAACATAAGAAACACTATAATCTTCCAAAAGAACAAAAAAATCATTACAGTCCGTCAACAACAATAAAACTTCCAACTGGGTACACAAATCTCAAAAGCAGGGCAAGAAGGGTAAAGAAGAAGAAGAAGAAGAAGATATATATATATATATATATATATATATATACACAAGGCAAAAACTAATGCTTATCTTCCTTAAAAGCTCAACAGGTCACCTGGCGGACGAATCCAAAACTCATCGACCTAGCCGTTCCTCTTATGACAACTAATAAGGTCAAAGACACAGTTTGGGAAGGGAATGAAGGGGCAACATGAACAAATAAACTTCATCATTTCACGGATAATAATCGAATACAACATCTTCATACAAATCAGAAAGAAACGTTCACTATTCTTTAACAAAACTCGAACAGGGTCACAACATAAAACTGGGGAATTCTAAGTGGGTCATTCAACGGTAGTACTAAAAATACTTCAGATGTTTCACTAACATGGTCTCACAATCGACATAAACAATACTTTCACAATAAGCGGCCAGGTACTTTCACCTCAGCAAATCAAAACGTCACAATGGACAATGCCAGTATTTGTACCTCCGCTTCCACCAAATCATCAACATTACATCACAAACACTACAACAAGAAGGAATGCTATTGAGACTCTATCGCCAATAGTCTTACTTCAACACATAGAAAGGCTTATCCTTTCTATTAATTCACGGAAAGGGGATGCTGCTACGCAGTCTTACACAACAACAGAAATATCCAAGGAAACACAAATCCAGGTCACATGCCTGTACGTCCTATATGATACTTCAAAAACACAATACTCAAATCACAAACTAACACATTTTAGACCATCAACATATCTCCACTACAACATCTGACCACACAAAGACACGGAAAGACACAAAACTAACAGACAGAAAAAACATCACAACACTTTCGCTATGTATTCTCAACAAATCGGCCTTAGCCAGGAATACACGAAGTCGTATCATTATTCTCTCTTCTACTTGTACACAAAAAAGAACTAGGGAGAAACACAAGACTAACAGACAAAAGAAAAATAACAATACTCCGCTTTGTCACTAACAAATCGGCCTTAGCCAAGGACAAACGGAATCGTATCATCATTTCCTCCTACTTATAACACAGAATAGGAACAAAGAAAACACGGGGAAACACGGAAATAACAAACATAAGGCAAATAACAATACTTCGCTTTGTCACTAACAAATCGGCCTTAGCCATGGACAAACGAAATCGTATTATTACTTCCTCCTACTTATAACACAAAAGACAACACGAGAACACACGGACTGACCATGGACTGTAAAATCAGAAACTTTTTCTTTTTCGGGGCTAAAAAAAGTTCACACATTGCCTGGACTATTAAACTTTAAAAATACGAAAAAATTTGACCTATATTTTTCGTACAACAGCCGATTTCTGAAACGCAATAAATTGCCAAACACTCAATAAGAAGACGAAATAAATTGACTTAACACTTAAAGAAAGGACAGCGTCTACATACGAAATAAATTATTTCGTTAACGTAAACAAAATTCTTTTCTCAGACATGGGATGATTACTTTAAGACGAACAAGAATAAACAAACTTGATATCATTCACATTTTAAATACCGGCAAATAAGGAATGACATCATTCCAAATACGTATTTTTTAATTCACAAGGAAATAGACGAAAATTATTTCTACAAAATTTTACGAAAACTGGACATAAAAGAAAATGGAAATCGTAGCAGTTAACTTGGGACAGGAATAGACTTGATTTAACGAAAAACTGGATAAAACAAATCACAATATAACTGAAAATACAATTCAAAGCAAACTCAACGAACTTTACATACAGGGCGGGACAAAAATACTAAAACAATGTTTGGGTGAAAGCAAATACACAATGTATACAAAACAACATACTCGATAAACTTCACATACAGGGTGATACAAAAATACTAACAATATTGAAAACTTGACTTTTCAATGAGCTTCACAAAATAACAGAAAATAAAAAACCTTGCTCTTGTTCTGAAAACTTAATGAGACTGCTCCTAGGCAAAACTAAACAGCACCTCCGATCACGAGTATAACACTTGTCATCATTCAGATACAAGACAGGAAACATAAAAGGGGACTCAGGGGAACACAATCTCCTATTAACCCGTGGCATTACATACGCCGTCAAAGCTGGTTAATTAGGGAACAACAGGGGAACACAGGGGACTACTCTTCACATTCACAATCTCCTACTAGCCCGTGGCATAACACAAACGCCGTCAGAGAGGGTCTAGAGGAAACAATGAAATGGCTTAGGGCAAAAGACAAAACACAACTCTACTCATCAGCTCAAAGAAAAGTCACTCAAACAATAAACACATTTACTCAAAATGACCAGACAAAACAAAATTACAAAAACCGATTTTTCTGTAAGAAATGTCAAATCAATCAAAAATAAATGGCACAATAACGGTACACTTAATTTGTTACTGTAAATAACTTAAAATTCTTCTCAATATCAAAACATTATTTAAAATTCAATTTAAATATTCAAACTCAAAATATTTGCTTTCATTTACCAATACACAAAAATACATATAGAAAAATTTCTACAGTACACGAAATAAAAGATAACAACAATACATATGTCAATATACAACATATACATCTGTTGATATACAACAATACATATGTTAATACAAATACCATACAAATAAAAAACAACAATACATATGTTGATACAAATACATAAACAAACTGTTTGTGGGACACCGGGGCACTACCTGGAAGACGGGGTTTCACATAAATGGCAGAAAATTATGGCAGAAAAACTGAAAAAGATATGTTGCTTCTGGAAAAGGGACAAAAATCTAAAAAACGCCAGCCACGTTGGGGGCCATTTTTGTAACGATAAGATACAAAAATGGCAAAAATCTAATACAGGCCACACACGTTGGGCGACATTTTTGTAACGATAATATTTTGCCTACCACAGGGGACTTTAACACAAGGGGGTAGAAAATTGGGGGAAGAAACTAAAGGGGTGGAGATAGGGTAAGCAAAATAATCGCTACTGATGCGAACGGCACTCAGGGTTTCGTAGGAGAGCTGGGGTCGTGGATAAGTAAAAGATAAGGGCATTGGAATGGGGAACTACAAAAAAATGAAATAAAGGGCTCTTGGAATCAACAAAATAAAAATAAACAAGAAACACCTCAAGGAATTTAATATAGGGCGCCACTTGAGGTGCCTAATTATGCCTATTACAACCACTAGTTGTAACTAGGGAAATAATTAGAAAACAAAATCAAAACATAAAAAAAACATATCTTTTTCAAATAAACTTAAAAAGGGTTAGCTCAAAAAAAAATAAAATGTTAAGACAACAAAATTTAACATTTATTTATGTGTCACCACAAACAGTTACACAAATACAGATAATAATAACAACATACACGAACAACTTACAATGGTGCTATCGGTTTACAGCAAACTCTAGACGTTGGGGACAATATTTGGGAGACATTTTGTAGCGGTTCCAACAACTAGTCGTAACTATTTAAATACTTATTATAAATCAAAATATCTTTTTAAATGGATCTTACTCACTGAGATTAACTTTTTTTAAAAACAAAAAAAACAAATTCAAAATTTATGGTTATGCATGTACCCAATGTCCGAAGAAAATAATGCTAACTGTCATACGCCAAGATTAAATATTAAAACTTTATAAGAAAAATTAATATGACAGTTAGCCAATTCCTAAATTAATAATAATCGAAATGTCCATTTTTACTTTAAAAATTTTAACAAAAAAAATACCTGATATCACTGACTATTGTATCTCCTTTAAAAGTTTTGGCGTTGGAATTGGACTCTAAAATACAGCAAAACAAACAAATGAGTCTCACAAGCTGCAAAATGTTCTGGAGTGACTAACGACAACAAATAGATGATGAAAGCTGGGCACTAGATTATCTTGTCGCAATCTTCAAGGCTTAGCTTTTCAAAAACTCAGGCTCTTGCTCGAAACCATAGGGACATCTCTTAAACTGATCGAAACGCCGTGTTTCAAATCCCTCAGGTAAAACACAGCACGAACAAAATCGGCGAGTAACTCAGACAAAAGCTACCTGGACAAAAAAGGACAAACTATTATAGTTTTTAAGAACAATCTACTTGGGATCGACATGTTTTATAAATTCCTTAAGAGAAATATTGTTCTAACAGAACGTATATCCCAAAATATAAATAGGTGCAGGGCAAATGCTACACGAGAAACAGTTTTAACTATTTTAACAATTTAAAAAACACACTTAAAGGCGTTTTCCCATCCCACATTGTCAATTACGAAGAAACTTATTTAACTGACGATTCGGGTAGAATAAAATTGTTGTACCACCTGATCAAAGTCAGGCTGGTTTGACTCTCCAACATTCAAAGACTGGTTCGATGAAATTCTTCTCCCAAATTTTAAAAAATAGATATGGAAAAAAGTAATCATAGGCGATAACTATCTAGCCACATTTCTGTACATGTTGTCGAAAACAGCGAAAATTATGACATTCAGTTTGTGATGCTGCCTCAAAATGCAACGCATTTGTTTCAGCCGTAGACGTTTCTTTTTTTGCTTCATTTAAAAAGTCGTGGCGAAATATCCTTTACTGAATGAAAAACCAAAAATATAGGGTGTATTCCCAAGTTTGAGTTTCCTGGGCTATTTAAAAAAGCCATTAAAGCCATTGTTCATATCAAAGATAATATTACGTCTGATTTTAAATCTTGCGGAAATATTCCATTAAAGTCAGATGACGTCATCAAAAAGTTATCTGCTAGTAAACCTTCAGAAACTGAAAACCAAGATCACTTGAGCAACACTCTTTAAAACTTTAGTCATGAAAGTAGACAGGGCGCAACCCAAAAACGTTCAAAAACACGGAGCAAAAAGTTACAGGTGCCTGCAGGTAAAGAGTTAAGCGCAAGAGATTTAGAACAACCATTAATCGGAGAAGAAAGGGAAACTGAAGAATATAAAATAAGTAGTGGGGATGACCAAAGTGGAACAGAGCTATAGACTAAAGAAAAGGCTGAGGTTGAAAGTAAACGAATTGAAATTGGTAAGACCGATTATTCTATAGAGATTAATACTTTTGTACTTGTTAAATTAGTTTCACCAAAGAATGTAGATAAATATTATGTTGGAAATGTTACAAAGGTAACTGATAGGAAGAAAAACCTTTATCTTGTCAATTTTCTTAGAAAGCTAACATCAGAGAAAATGTAGGTTTATTTTACGTATCCCACAATAAAAGATGAAAGTGTAATTGAGCAGGGTCAAATTTTTAAAATTTTTGAAAAAGTGACGGATATGCGACGTCAGAGATACCAATTTCCCATTCTATTAAGAATGAAAAATATTCGAATCGAATAAATTTTTTCTAGTTTTTAGTTTAAATGTTGAATTTTGAATTTTTTTGGTAGTCTTATTTTATAGAATATGTTTAAAATTAAACAGCCCTGTTTAATTTTATATTCATTCTGCTTTGTCAAAATAATTTTTTTTTCAAATTTAAAATGTTTTTATTTTGGTATGATTTTTTTTTCTGTTTAAAATTATGTTATCTTTTTCTGTCCGAATTAACTCCTATTTACGACCGAATACGATTTATAATACAAAATAATGCTAGGTCCGATTTTACCCCAAACGTAGGGGCGAATTCGGACACTAAATAACCCAAAAAATTACAGTGTTGCAGTAAAATTTAAAACTTTTATCAGAATCTCTTATGCTGAAGATATTAAAGTATTTAAACTATGTTTTTGAAATTTTTTAGAACTACTTCAAACGATTTATAGTTAAAAAACCGCGAAAAAACGTCCGGATTCACCCCGGGTGACGGTACAGAGAAAAGAATATTAGATAATCGTAGGAAGAAATGTAGAATAGCAATATAAGATAGGCTGCATCATAATCTGTAGCAGGGGCTGAAAATAATAATTATTATATAAGTAGACTTTGTAATTTTCACATTTACGAAAAAGCTACTGAAAAATAATTTAAGTTTTCTAACCCTGCGGTGCACGGGTTGGGTCTGTCAGGCCCATTCAGTTCTTCTAATATCTCTATTTGGTCAGCGAGTCTAAGTACGGTCCTGCCAGTCTAGGTACCTATAGTCGGCATAGGTACCTAGAATGCGCATTGAAGTAATACTGTCGTTGATATATCTGTTTTCGTTCTCTTGTAACGATAATATTTTGCCTACCACAGGGACTTTAACACAAGGGGGTAGAAAATTGGGGGAAGAAACTAAAGGGGTGGAGATAGGGTAAGCAAAATAATCGCTACTGATGCGAACGGCACTCAGGGTTTCGTAGGAGAGCTGGGGTCGTGGATAAGTAAAAGATAAGGGCATTGGAATGGGGAACTACAAAAAAATGAAATAAAGGGCTCTTGGAATCAACAAAATAAAAATAAACAAGAAACACCTCAAGGAATTTAATATAGGGCGCCACTTGAGGTGCCTAATTATGCCTATTACAACCACTAGTTGTAACTAGGGAAATAATTAGAAAACAAAATCAAAACATAAAAAAAACATATCTTTTTCAAATAAACTTAAAAAGGGTTAGCTCAAAAAAAAATAAAATGTTAAGACAACAAAATTTAACATTTATTTATGTGTCACCACAAACAGTTACACAAATACAGATAATAATAACAACATACACGAACAACTTACAATGGTGCTATCGGTTTACAGCAAACTCTAGACGTTGGGGACAATATTTGGGAGACATTTTGTAGCGGTTCCAACAACTAGTCGTAACTATTTAAATACTTATTATAAATCAAAATATCTTTTTAAATGGATCTTACTCACTGAGATTAACTTTTTTTAAAAACAAAAAAAACAAATTCAAAATTTATGGTTATGCATGTACCCAATGTCCGAAGAAAATAATGCTAACTGTCATACGCCAAGATTAAATATTAAAACTTTATAAGAAAAATTAATATGACAGTTAGCCAATTCCTAAAATTAATAATAATCGAAATGTCCATTTTTACTTTAAAAATTTTAACAAAAAAAATACCTGATATCACTGACTATTGTATCTCCTTTAAAAGTTTTGGCGTTGGAATTGGACTCTAAAATACAGCAAAACAAACAAATGAGTCTCACAAGCTGCAAAATGTTCTGGAGTGACTAACGACAACAAATAGATGATGAAAGCTGGGCACTAGATTATCTTGTCGCAATCTTCAAGGCTTAGCTTTTCAAAAACTCAGGCTCTTGCTCGAAACCATAGGGACATCTCTTAAACTGATCGAAACGCCGTGTTTCAAATCCCTCAGGTAAAACACAGCACGAACAAAATCGGCGAGTAACTCAGACAAAAACTGACACATTACATCTGAGTATAAAATTCACCTCTTCATAAAAAATTGTTGGTTCCTTGAAGAGTACACACCCAGGCTCTCTTCCCGTCAAGATCTTGAACCAACCTCAAACTGTAACTATACATGTTACCAAACTTCACTATTTCTAATAACAAAAATAAAACAATAACCAAAAACCATTACGAATTTGACGAAAATTCGGACTAAACAAACGAAACCAACTGCCCTTGACAGCGGTTCCACCGATAGTGACGAAATTAAAAATTTGTTCGCTTAACTTGAAAATCAACGAACTGCTGAAATAGCAGAACCAACGAACGACGTAGATATCCTTTGAAACGCATTTACATGAAAAGAAATCGCCGCAGTAAAATAAACAACAATTAAATGGATTTATTACTCTACGACGTTAGAATGATTGAAAACACTTTTCGAAAGATACGAACTAAAAAACAGAAAACATTCTTCGTTTTATTAAGACGATTTCATATACGAGGCGACTTTAAATATACTTCAAAGAATCAATCAAATTTAAAATGCTACACTCTCAGATCCAACCCGTTTCTTAATGTAAGTTTTTTTTATGAAAGTACAAAACAAAATTTGCGGTGTATTGTTTTTAGAGCTAAGCAAAACAATGTATTCTTACTAGAGAGAGGAAAAACATTTGCAACGTCTCTACAAGGAAGTTGCTACCGACGGGGAAGAAAATTCAGATTCCAATGAGTCTATAGTTTGCAACTTAAAACATGAAGACGCTAATTATAACTCATAGTCTGAATTGGATTTATCAGACACCGGATTAAACGTACAAGAATGTATTTCGCAAGACAAGTCAAACCAACACCTTTATTACAATACTAAAAATGGGATGAAATAAAATAAGATATGCAAATCACAAAATTTTAGAACTAGACGAGAAAATATCATAACAAAACTTCCTGGAGTTATTCGTGAAGCGAAAAATTGCAAAACCTAAAAATAATGCTGGAAACTTTTTTTATATGGACAAAATTATAAAACATATTGCTAAAAGTACTAATGTATATATCGATCGTGTGTCCGTGAGATATAAAGACAGTTCCGATGCGAGGCTAACAAATATATGTGAACTAAAAGCTCTGATTGGTCTGCTTAAGTTAGCTGGAGTTTACTGTAGAGGTAGAACTTAAATTTTTAAGTTTTGGAAAAAAATAGTACGGGCATTGACATATTTTCGCCAATGGTACACTACCACCAGGTGCACATTCTATCAATTCGGCAGTCAACGATGCGGTTGAGCGGCTTTGCAAACCAATCTCCAGATCCAACCGGAATGTCGCAATGGACAATATAACAATAAATAATAGACCGCCAAAATCAACTATGTTGGGATTTACCAAAGATATATGACAATATTGTCCTATATACCAAAACCAAAAAAACATGTTGTCCTTTTATCAACTCTACACCATGATGACCAAATCGATCCGAAAACAGGTGACGAAAGTAAACCTGAAGCAATAATGTTCTATAACCCTACGAAAGGTGGTGTGGATACCGTTGATTAACTCCGAGGTTCCTATATTGTCACAAGAAGTACAAAACGCTGCCTCATGGTCATATTTTATGCATTGCTTGATGTTGCTGCAATAAATGCATTTGAGATACAGAAAAGTAACACACCGGATATAAAAACAAGCAAAAGGATAATATTTTTTTTTAAAGAACTTGTTCTTCAGTTAGTGATGTACAATATAAAAGCAAGAGCTTAATCTACTAATTTGACATGAGATACAAGAGAGCTTGCTGTTAAACTTAGTGGTGTTGGAATGGTAGAAGCTCCTGCGGAATTTCAAAATAAAAGAGGGCGTTGTGCTTTTTGTAGAGATCGTAAAACTCACTACATGTGTCACTACTGTAAAAAATTTATTTGCTTAGAATATACCATACCTCTTTGTCGCATATGCATTGATAAAATGACTGAATAAGTTATATACAAGGTGTTCTTTAAACATCTGCCATATCGTAGTATGTAATTTCTTTTATATTTTTAGTTTTATTATTATAATAGCAGTTCATTTTTTTATGCACATATAAGTTGTCTTCAGCAGTAGTTCTAATATATGCAACGCAAACTTGTTGTTACAAAATTAAACATAAACAAATCTTAGTTTAATTTTTCGGCTTCTCAAACCCAACCCGTTCCTTCAAATCGTGTATCAAATTATCACCCGTGCACCGAAGGGCTAATATACTACTCATATCTAGAGGTTTAACATTTTAGACCTCTGACTATGTCAAATTTTCAGACTGTAGAATTATTCAAGATAAGATGTCTTATCTATAAGAGTTGATGTTGACTGATATTACGTAGATTCAATATCAGTAAAACATCAAATTTTTTTTATTAAAATTAAGAAGTTTTTTACATATCTTAAATGATCATTATGTTATAATAAGTACTTCACCTTATCGTCTATGGAAATCAAAGTTAACAAATATAGATAGGTAATGGGAAGTATTAACAATAACAAGAAACGTAATTAGTCAAGTGGTCCTTAGTGTAAGTGGTTGACTTCTTATTGTATATAAAGCCAAACTGACGATGCACATTAATGTGAAATACAATTCCCAAACATGAAGACTACATTGGTTTTGACTCTCTTGTTCTGCGTCGGTAAGTAATAAATGTCTAACTACATGTGTAGGTTGTACATCGAAGAGTTTCTGTTAGAACTTACAACTCGCAACCAAATGTTAATACAAGCCTATTATATTGATTTAATTTCCTCATTCATCTTATCTTTAATTTTCACCGATCAGTATAACTCTTATACTATTTTTGCTATTTGTCATTCAGTATTTTTGTAAGTCCATCATTGCATATTTCTAAATAGATTTGAAGTTGTTTTTTATTTTATCCAATATGACGAAATTTTTAATCTTAAATTTCTATAACGCACATGCTTTTTTTTTCCCTTTTATGTTACATTTTTTAATTATCTCATCCCATGTATAGAATAATTAGCGTTGGACTTGTCTCCTTGTGTCAGCTCCTTAATTGTAGTTAATGGTTTTTGATGTTCATTTTAAATTGATATCATAATTCAAGCGCTCTTGTAATATTTTTTCCTTATCAATACCCTTATTATTTTGCTATTAAAACCTCTCTTCCCTATTTTTTATTATAATTTCTGTCGTCTTTTATTATAATTTTATTAAATTTAAAAAAATTATTTTATTAAATACAAAAATTTGAAGATAAGTTATTTCATTCCAAATATTCCTAACAAATAAAAGCCATTGTTTACTTTTAGGTCTAACCGTATTCGCCAAAAGAACCACTGAACCTGAGCCTACCGACGAGCCTGAGCCTGTGCCTGAGTAAGTAAAATCGTACAAATAAAAGTTAAGTTACAATTAAAATGTTTGCCAATCTGGCCACTTTTATCAAAAATAAATTTTATTGTTAAAATTTCTTAGCCTTAATAATATCTGTTTAAAGATTTTGAAATAATTAATTGATTTTGTTCAAAACAGATTTTAGTGCATAGCAATCTGAAGCTTGTTTCTTACTTAACAAATCGATATAAATGGATCATTTAAGGTTGCTGTCTATAAAAATACCAAGAAATTTTTACAGAATTAACGATACTATCTGACTGTTATTCAGAAGCAAGGGTTGAAGAGCTCTTTTTTAAAATAATGCTTCTAGTTTATCCATGTTAAAAAAAGTAAATTAGAGTCAGATCAAGTTGTTATTTTAAGTTGATCATAAGTTATAGTTGCATGAAGAGTTGCAATATTAGAATTTATCTATATGATACTGGTATCATCAGTAAAAAGAAAAAAATTTCTGTCAATTTTTAAGTTAGTAATGTCATTTATAAGAATAACAAAAACTAGAGGACGCGATACTGAACCTTGTGGTGCTCTACGTAAACACTTTTGTGACTAGAGTGAGGATCATTTGCTCTAACTTGTTATTTCTTATTTCCCAAGTAGGATTGTAGCCAATTTAAACAAGTATCTCGAATTCCCTAGAAATTTAGCTTTTTATCAAAATGTCATGGGTTGTACAATCAAAAACTTGGGCATAGTAGTAAAGTATTCATTTAGATTTTGAGGATTTGGAAGACAAAATGTTTGAGCTATTTCGAAGATTGTTTAATATGCACCGAGTTTCTTTTGCAGACCTCAATGATGATAATAGCCTCAATAAACTAAATATTCTAAAAAATGGTCTAAAAATGTCTATGAAATTGAGTTAATTGAATTAATTAAAAAACTCGTTTGTTTCTACAGGTTTGATTGCGACAACTGTATATTATTTACAACTGTTATCAATGATTTAGTCGAAGATGGAATACCCTTGGTAAGTTTTATAATAACACTATAGTTATCAAATGTTTTACGTACATTTTGTATAACTGGATTAAAATAACCGATTTCATTACTAATAATTAAAAAATATATAAAACATGCAATGTTACTTGCATATTTTGAATTAAATAAAATCTGTGTGTAAGAATCTACAAATATATAATAATAAAAGACTAAACACTTGGTTTTCAAAACTTCTACAAAATTTATTATAAACTCTTATGACTCTAGCTGTTTCGGCAGAGTGCCTTTCTCAATTTTTCTTAATTGTTTCACTTTATAGTTTTTAACTAAATACATTACGAAGAGAGGAATTGTTAGTCTTAAATTCGTCATTCACAATGAAATCTGTATTTTCTAAATTGTTAATTTTCATTGATTATATCTAATAAAGATAGCTTAAGGTCTTTGTTTTGGATGTGAAGAATTTAAATCCTTCATTAAAGGAATGATTATAATCTAGAAGGTGAAGTTCGTATGCAGAATCTGTTTTTTTATTATTATTAAAAGGCTTTTTATGTTCTGCTATACCTTTGTTAAAAGTTCTACCAATTTGACCGATATAAGACCATCACTTAAAGTACAAATATATTTTTTCTTAATTTTTATACTGCTTCCGAGATGAGTGATATATTCTATTGTCAGTATTCTTGCAATTTGTTATATTTTATTAAAATTATACGTCAGAAGTCGTAATTGATGGACTCTTTTTAAAGAATTTCTTTGATATATAGTCATTTGCATTTCTGTCTATATTGTAAGTTTGTTTTGCACATTTTAAAAATCTTGTCATCTGTAAGTTTTGTATGATAATTATTACATAAAATAACATATCTTAGAAGTATATAATTTGTTGTATTTTTTATTTATCTCAGTGTTTTTATACTTACTTTTTGCATCTTTATTTGGATGTTTCTTATTTTACTAACCGTTCTCTCTATTATTTTACAAATATAAAATTACTTTTTATTCATTTATCAATATCTTATTAACATTACTCATAATCTTAATTTTTATTTTTAAATATTCTAAATTTATAAAGTTAAACTTTAAACTAAAATTACCGTTTTTCTGTTATTATAGGATGAAGTTGAAAGAAACGCAGACACATTATGCGCTGTTTTACCAGATGACTTGAGAGAATATTGTCAACATAATTTGCTCCCAAAAGTTGATAGAATCTATGACCAGCTACAAGAACATACTCCTGAGAAAGTTTGCGAAAATTTGGAATTGTGTTAGAGATTCGTTAAGGATTTTTTTAAAAATATGTAGATTTAAAAATGTCTAAAATAAATATTTAAATACAATAATTTTGTTGAAAAAAATCACATTTTTTTTTGTCAATATTTCATGTTTTCTTGTATAAAATATTTAGCGAAATTTGAGTCACTACTTGGGAGAGTATATGTACAAAATTAAATTCCTTCAGTAATTAAATGTATGTAAGCATAGACAAAAAGTAAGAAACTGACTGTAATTTTTTTTAACTCGTCATCTTCATCAAAATTATCTTTAAGAATTAGGGAAATTTTTGGATCATTGGATTCGTCGATAAGTAATATTGTGCAATTTACAAGCATACCAATTTGAAGCAGATCCAAAAACGTCAAATGCATCCCAAAAAAAATATCTGGTTAGTGTGGATCACTTGTGGCAAATGATGAGTAGGATATACGAGTAAGAAATGATGCCCAATGCATGGAGAGACAGATTAATGGTATCTATATATAAAAAGGACTTTTAGAACTTTAAAGAACTATAAAATAATGAAGTTAATGTCATATGTAGAGAATCGATGTTTGACCAGCAAGCGAGAAAGAAGTGTTCTTGGCACTCATTTGTCGTGCTAAATGGCAGCAATACAGAGCTCCACGAGACGAAACTAGTCTAAATAATGCTACACAAAAACTAAAAAGGGAGATACATAATACAAAAAATTCAACAATTATTTCTTTTTTAAGTAATTTAACAGCTGACCAGAACATAGATTATTTTTTATGGAAGGAAACAAAAAGAATGAATAGACCAATTATTCATTCTTCTCCTATCAAGTTGGAAAACGGCAACTTGGCTAGATGTAACGAACAGAAAGCAGAACGATTTGCATGTCATTAAGAAAGCACGTTCTAACACCACGACAATGATGGTAAAGAACTGAGATTGGAAGAACCATTCCAAACTGAAGAAAGAATAACGTTGACATCACTGAGAGAAGTATCAACAGAGATAAAAGAGAATATAAATCCTAACAAAGCTCCAGGATATGATCTCATAACAGAAGAATTATTATTAAAACTACCAAGAAAAGCCATAGTTAAGCTGACACACCTAATAAATACTGCTTTTAGATCGGGATATTTTCCCAGACTCTGGAAAGTAGCCGAAGTAATTACGATCGCCAAATCAGGTAAACCTCCTAATGAAGTAACATCATATCGACCAACATAATTCTTTCCGGTGATGTCAAAACTATTTGAAAAACTTTTATTGAAAAAATTAAAACCAATAATAGAAAGAAAAAATCTTATACCAAATTATTAATTTGGTTTCAGAAATCAACATTCCACTATAGATTAAGTTCGACACAGAAAAACGAATATATTAGAAAAAACATTGGAAGAAAATAAAGTCCGCTCTACAATCTTCTTTAATGTAGTACATGCGTTTGATAAAGTCTGGCATGACGGTTGAAACTATAAACTAAGAACGTTCATGCCTAAACGGTATTCAGAAATCCCAAAATCATACATTGCGAATACATATTTCAGAGTAAGACAAGAAGAAGTGTACACCGGCTTAAGGGAGATCAAAGCTGGCGTGCCACAAGGAAGTGTCTTAGGTCCGGTCCTGTACTCATTGTATACGTGTGACATTTCAGAGCTAGAACAAAATACTATTGCCACCTTCGCAGATGATACAGTAATACTATCTATAGGAGACACTAGTGAAGAAGTGGCTGATAAGTTGCAACTATCAGTAAATAAAATACATAACTGGACCAGAAAATGGCGAATTAAATTAAATGAGACAAAATCTGCACACATTAACTTTACAAATAAAAAAATAGAAAATTTCCCAGTTCGAATAAATGATACCCGAATTCCTTATGCAACATCAGCAAAATACTTGGGCATCACCCTAGACGCGAAGCTGCGCTGGAAAATCCATGTCAAAAAGAAAATAAGGGAGCTATATATTAAAAACAAGAAATTGTATTGTCTGATTGGAAAAAATCCAACATTATCAATTCATAATAAATTATCCATCTACAAGCAAGTACTAAGGTCAGTATGGGTATACGGGTGCCAACTCTGGGGCTGTACCAAAGCTAGTAATCTACATATTATCCAGAGATTTCAAAACGAGGGACTGAGAAACATTGTTGATGCTTGGTATATCCGTAGCAGGAACCTCCACCAGGACCTGGGTATGGAAACTGTGATCGAAATGATCAAGAGAACAGCAGCAAGTCACGAGCAGAGGCTGCATAATCATATGAATGTCGAGGCAATATAGATTCTTGACAATACTGAACTAAAGAGAAGACTCATAAGGACAAAACTATTTGAGCTAGTGTTAATCTGTAACAGTTTAGTGTTAAAAGCAGAGTATAGTATTGTAAAGTTATTTCATGTTAGTTGTAGAGCATTTTTTATTAGATAAAATAAGAGTAAGCGATAGGGTAAGCCCTTAGATTTAAGTATTTGCTGCTATAATGTTAGGTCAGAAAATAACTGATAATTGGTCATTTGTGATCAGATAGCAGTATACACACACTGCGTAGGTGTTAATAAAAAAAATATTTGTAGCCCAAAACGATACATGTTTCGAATGTAAATTAACTGGACACCAGACAGCTAGTTGTCTATCTAAATATTTCACCTTCTACCCATTTTCACAATGATAGTACAATGCAAAGAGAAATGAGACAAAATTCATCAATAAATCATACTCAAGAAGATAACCTACAATATACTTCTCAAACCGCATTACAAACAGTCTTCTTCTTCGCATGCCCTATCAGAATTATCCGATGTTGGCGATCACCATTGCGAAGGCTTCTCGATCTTCTGCAATATGAAATAATTGTCCTGCATTTGGTATCTGAGTCCACTCACAAACGTTTTTTAACCAAGAAACTTGTTTTCTTCCTACACCTCTACGACCATCTATTTTTCCTCACAAACAGTAGCAATCCCAAATTTATTAATTAACCAAACCCAACAATGCTCACTACAAAATACATCTATAAATTTGACCACTTCTTCAGGTAACTCGCAATACCTACAATTGCAACAACTACATCGTCTGCGTCATCCTCTAATATTTCAGTTGGTAGCCAAATGCACTTTTTTGAACTTGGCGCTTGGCAAAGTGGTTAAAAAAAAAGAAAGTGTTTTTAAATAAAAGTGAGAATGACAAGAAAAAAGACACTGATTTCAGTGACTCAGAGTCACTGAAAGATAATGCCCGGTGTTTTGTCAATAATTTTAATCAACTTCCATGAAGGATGAATAGCATGGTCATTGTGCTACAGTTGAAAACATAATTGTGCAGACGTATATAGCGAAGATAATAAATCATTTTTAATTGGTGAATTATGTGTCAATTAAAAATTATGTTAGGGGTAATATTAACAAAATTTATTTCCCACTAATTATATTTTGTATTCATGCTCTTTTTATTCTACTCTTTATATGGGGCACAATGAAAAAAATTAACAACTTTGAATATCAAGTACAAAATGTTAACTATTGATTTTTGTATTTATTAGTTTTTAGAATATTTGATTAAGGAATTACTGCAGTTTGTTTTAATTTTCAAAAAAAATGAACTATAGAAAAGCAAGAAATGTAGAGTGTAGTGATGCACGTATATTATCAGTGACGTAAATAAATCATTCATAAATAAAATAATAATAAAAATCTTAAAAATATAGGATCAACAAATACAAATTTAAATACAATACAAAATTAAATACAATACAAAAAGATAAAAAAAACTCAATGAGTTTCTTGACATATTATATTAAAATTAATTTCCGAGATATAATACCTATTTTTAAACTTTATTGACAAAACAATTAAAAATAAGTTAGTGTAATGAGTACTGATTATGTTCTAATTTGACCACTTGAAAACTGCCCAAAATGATAATTTAGCACTTTATATTTGCATCATTTTTTCATGGTCACTTCTCTTCTTTATTTCCTATTTCTTTTTTTTTGTGCTTAATTAAAATGATGGGAATTAATGCCTTAATTCCGTTATAACTTTTAGAGCCGCTGTAGATATTGCTCTTAAACCACTGGCCCTAATACCATTATTTTTCTTTGAGCTCATGAGTTTAATGGTAAGATAACTTTCTTATGGCAGGCTGCAAATGGAGCGGTAAATTGTACAGAGTATGATAAAAAATGACAAACGACTGTTACGACTAATCATGCGAATCACAGCTTTTATACCTATGTGTACACATATTATATGTACTGCGCTCTTTTACAACTAAATTCAGTTGCACACTCTTCTTCCACTTACTATTTTTCATTTCAAACACACTACGTGGAGTAGTAAACTCTGTCCCATGTGTGTGTCATCTATAACATAAGTTTCGTTTGCAGTGCGAGTAATAAACGCTTTCAAGATCAGGTCAAAATCTTTATAGTAATCAAGTTGTACTCCTTGTCCACCTCGACCACCGAACGAATTTTGAACAATCTTCAATTAAGCCGTTACTGCCTGGTTTGTTTTATTTTACAGCCTAGCCTGATTTCAAAAAGAGCTGATTTGTAAATATTTTAAGTTTTGGATAGATTCATGTCCTGTGAAATGGGTAAATTCTAGCTTGGTACGTAAAGGTTATTCTCTATCCAATAAATATGTTTGTTTTATAGATTTGAACGAGTTTTTATATTTTCAACCAGAAGTATCTACTAGTGACTACGTGGGAAATGGTGAAGATGCCATATTTAGATGAAATAACAAAAACCACCGGTAACAATTTTTACGACTTTGTCAGAAAAATGAAAAAAGGGGTTTTATGTTAATTATGTTTTAGAAACTTAAATAATTTAAAAAAAGACCTTGTAAAATGAAGAACAGCTAGGGAAAAATAAAATATTCCTACAAAAAATGTTAATAAAATATAAAACTGCTTATAAAATCAATTGAAATGTATATAAATAAATATAAAAAAATTGCTTTAAAAACATTAATAATTTCGGGCGATAAGTTGCTTAAAAAGTAAGATACTATTCTTACAATTTAAAATGCAGAGGCTAAATCTATCATGACATTCTTAAACGACTCTGTCTCATTCTCAATAAGGCACTGAACCACTGTAATATACTTTAAGGAGTTCAGCCAATTGGTTTGACAGTCTTTGGTTGATTCTAAAATGCTCGAAATACAGCTCATTGCCGAACTGTGGTACGATGGTTTTAAAGTACCCAACGGTTCGTGGAAACTTTACAAATTCCAGTGGGTTATCCAATTGATAATTGCTAGTACTGAAATAGTAAAAAGATAAGCAAAAACGAATAACATTTTATTTGCATTTGCGTGTAGTATCACTTGGTAAATTGTAAAGAGTTCTCCTGTTAATATAGCTGCAGTTCTGGAATTCTATATTTGAGAATCTCTATGATGTTAATTATTGCCACTAAGACTTCATTTTTAGTTTTAGACTCGACTGTGTAATATACTATGTAAGCGGAATGAAATTTAATTAGATTTTTGAAAAGTTGTATAATAAGATTAGGGTTAATTACTATTAAACTGGGAATAAGCCACAATTAAAGATAAAAATACGTTTTTCGTTACATAGTGAAAAATTCTTCTAATAATTTAATTTTATCTGACTCATTTATATTGACAATTCAGACATACATTATGCATTTTAAAGTAGATGACTTTAAAATGATATTGCCAATATTGTTGAGTTGCGCTCCTGGGACGACTTTACTTATAAGATAGTTCATTCGATTACATGAAATCAACTTTAACTTAAGAATATCCGTCAGAAAAAAATCATAGCATGTAATTCGTCTTTAAAAAGACAAACACATGACATGATGACAGTAAAATTCCCCTGTTAGTGATTCCATAGTAAATTATGAGGGAAAACCAGGAAAAAACCTCATAATACTATCCTGATATTGTAAGTATTTGTTCATGAATTTAGTTTACCTTCAACAAACATCAAAATTCTGATTTTGTATGTTACGTTATTTAAAAAAACATAAATGATGTATCCTCTATATGTTACTGACTTACTAATACTGGTATTTTCTTATTAATAACTTCCTCTTTTAATATTGGTAACCAGATCCTACTACATTCTGCCAAGGAATTTGCGACACAATTGGCCTCATTTAGCATAATTAAAGCCGCTTCTTTGATTTTTCTTTTTTTACCATCTGTTTCTTTTAGGACTACATTTGAATTATTCCATTGAACCCTATGTTCATTATCCCATGCGTGTTTACAGATTTGAGATCTATCAAATTCTTTATTTTTAATATAAGATTGATGTTCACTTATTCTAACATTTAATGGCCTTGATGATTCACCTAAATAAAACTGATCGCATTCACAAGGTATTTTATAAATGCAATTCTTTTCCTTTCTTGTTCATTGTTAGGTTTGGTTTTGGACAAAATAGATCTCAACGTGTTTGTTGTTTTGAATGTTGTTGAAATGTTAAATTTATTTCCTATCCTTTTAAGTTTTTCTAATAGTCCTTTTATGTACGGTATTGTTATTTTCCTCATATTATTCCTTGTGTATGCTGTAGGATCTCGTTCTAAGTTGTTTTGTTCTATTCGATCGAAAATTCCTTATTTATAAACGATAAAGGATAATCATTTTTTAATAAAACAGATGTTAACAAATGTTTCTCCTCCAAGAACGAATTTTCATTAGAACAAGTAATTTTGGCTCTATCGTATATTGGATCAGTTTTATTTAGGTGAATCATCAAGGCCATTAAATGTTAGAATAAGTGAACATCAATCTTATATTAACAATAAAGAATTTGATAGATCTCAAATCTGTAAACACGCATGGGATAATGAACATAGGGTTCAATGGAATAATTCAAATGTAGTCCTAAAAGAAACGGATGGTAAAAAAAGAAAAATCAAAGGAGCGGCTCTAATTATGCTAAATGAGGCCAATTGTGTTGCAAATTCCTCGGCAGAATGTAGTAGGATCTGGTTACCAATATTAAAAGAGGAAGTTATTAATAAGAAAATACCAGTATTAGTAAGTCAGTAACATATAAAGGATACATCATTTATGTTTTTTTAAATAACGTAACATATAAAATCAGAATTTTGATGTTTGTTGAAGGTAAACTAAATTCATGAACAAATACTTACAATATCGGGATAGTATTATGAGGTTTTTTCCTGGTTTTCCCTCATAATTTACTATGGAATCACTAACAGGGGAATTTAACTGTCATCATGTCATGTGTTTGTCTTTTTAATGACGAATTACATGCTATGATTTTTTTCTGACGGATATTCTCAAGTTAAAGTTGATTTCATGTAATCGAATGAACTATCTTATAAGTAAAGTCGTCCCAGGAGCGCAACTCAACAATATTGGCAATATCATTTTAAAGTCATCTACTTTAAAATGCATAATGTATGTCTGAATTGTCAATATAAATGAGTCAGATAAAATTAAATTATTAGAAGAATTTTTCACTATGTAACGAAAAAAAAAAAATTTGTTTAATTTACTGTTTGTATTTTGAGAACGATTTCCGAAGTGGAAATTGAAACGTCAATAAACGTATTTTTATCTTTAATTGTGGCTTATTCCCAGTTTAATAGTAATTAATTTACAATGCCACAAGAAAATAGCTTCAAAACAATATTAAGATTAGGGTTGGTACTATTTTTTTGAAATTGTAGTAGATTCCAATTGATCGCTAGAATTTTTATAATCCAAGGTGAAGATAAAGATATATTATTGTATTAATCTAAGGGTGGAAATTGCTTTTAGTGAAGTAGAATAATTGCATGACACATTTTGCAGGAATATGGAAAATTGAACTTTGAAGAATCGTTAGATGTAGATATGTCTAAAATGTTATTTATTGAAATTTTGTTATATAGAATTATGGTAGAAGTGTAGTTAAGCATTAATAGCTACGTACAAAGCTCTGTAAGAAATTCACATATTTCAGCTTGTATGCTATTTACTAAGATTCTTCCGTATGGTTCAAGTGTAATCATTAGGGAGGTGTTATGTAACGTACCCAGGTTTTTACGTTATTGTACTGGCAGACGCAAAATACATCCGTAATCAATTTTGGTTAACTAATTAAGAATATGTATAACATGAGTAGTGTTTTACCGTTGGCACTTCATGTTTTATGAGCTAGGTACTTTAACAAGTAAAGGCCATCTCGACATAAAAGAACTTACTGCTGGATATAACATATCCAATTTAACGTTTGATCAAATATTACTCCTAGACATTTAATTTCGTTTGTATAGAAAAGATTATGGTTTTCAAGCTTTAGGTTCGGTTTATCTTTAATGTGTCTTTAAAAAAATGTTATTTTTTTTTGTTTTATTCCGTGTAAGATTTCGTTTGTTGTATTCTAAGATAGGATACAGCACATACAGTTCTGGTAAACATACCTGTCTCAGGACTAGCAACTAGTCGTGCGGTCATATGTCGCCATGTTACCAAATCTACCGGTAACTTTAACATCATAATAATTAATAACACATTATGTAAACTAAATTTAAACAAACAATTTTTAACGGGTTTTTCCCCACATAGTTAGTGGCTACATTCATGTATATCTAGACACCGATAATGGAATATGGATTCCGAAAACGTTTTGTGATATAGATCGATTGGGTTTTTAAATTATATGCCTTTTATAAAGGCTTTTTAATAATTTTTTTTTGATATATGTTATACAGCCAACTACAGGACCTTAGATTCCTTAAGAATTAAATCTGTTAAATGGCAGTGTACATGGCAAACTACATTAATATACTCGTGTTCAGGAACATCAAAAGACCAAGACGATGTTCATACTTAAGATTAAACTATGATATAAAGCAACAAATAGATAGAACATGGTACAGAGAAGAGAATATAGGACAATAGTAGGAAGAAATGAAGAATGACAATGTAAGATAGGCTGCACCATAATCTGTAGCAAATGCTGAGAATGATAATCATTATATAAGTAGACTTTGTAATTCTTCCAATAATAGAAAGTTTTCCAATATACTAGTTATATCTAAAGGTAAAACGTTCTAGACCTCTGCCAATGTCAAATTTTCAAAGTGTAAAATTAATCAAGATAAGATGACTTAATGATATTGACTGATATTATGTAGATTTATTATCAGTAAAGCATACGATTTTCTGTGTTACACAAAAGAACTTTTTTTAAATATCTTAAATGATCATTATGTTATAATAAGTACCTACTTCACCTTATCGTTCATGGAAATCAAAGTTAACAAATATAGAAAGGTAGTGGGGAGTGTTAACAATAACAAAAAACTTAATTAGTCAAGTGGTCCTTTTTGTTAAGTGGTTGACTTTTTATTGTATATAAAGCTAAACTGACGCTGCACATTATTGCAAAATACAATTCTTAAACATGAAGACTACATTGGTTTTGACTCTCTTGTTCTGCGTCGGTAAGTAATAAATGTTTTTTATAGTTATTTAGTATAACCATTTTATTATTCTTAACTGGTAATGTTTAAATATTATATACTACTTATTATTTATTTTAATTTGTGTACTTTTGACTAAATGTTTCTTAATTCCGCTTGTGTTACAAACTGGATGTGCTGAGTGACTCAGGGTTAGAAATCAAGGAGGTTATTTCAAGAGGCAAAAAAAAACAAAACTGTTAAAGCCACATATATACAATACAAACGGAGATGAATATTATTATACACAATTTGGCAATATGTTAGGCCTAACTACATACTTAGTTTAATACAAGCCTATATTTATTTAATTTCCGCATTCTTCTTATTCTTAATTATCACCTACCAGTATAACTGTTGTATTATTTTTGCTAATTGTCATTGAATAAATTTGTAAGTAATTCATTGCATATTTCTAAGTTGATTTGAAGTTGTTTCTCATTTTGATAAAGTGATCAAATCCTTTTTAGGGTATAAATTCAACAAATACATTTTTTCCATTTGCTAATATTTTCTTATTATTTGTTTGATGTAAATATATGGTCATGGATCCTTTTTTAAATCTGCTTTGTAATTACTCAATTATGATACCAAATGATAAAAACGTTACCAATGTGAGTCCATAATACTAGTGTATAGATGAAAAGTCAATCCCCACAATATTAGGTAAGTTTTTTATTGGAGTAGAAAATCTAGTCTACCGGATTCGAGGCTTACATTATATGAACCATTATAAGGCCACAGTACATAGGTCTTGGTTTTAACAAAAACTAAAAGCTAAAAAATAACAACATGAAATAAAGAATAAACACCTAATACAAATAATTAAAATCAAAATAGAAACAAGCATCTCAACAACTTCAGCGGGTTGTTTTCTTCTTAATAGCAGTTAATAGTACCTCTTAAAAATATTCCCTCCATCTGTTAATTATTTTGTTTTCTTTTGTAACAATTTCGTTTTATTCTTCGTTTTTGCGCATAATTTTTTTGATTTTTTTATTGATTTTAAACCTCCTTTAAACAGTTTTTAATTATTGTCTTTATTATTTAGTTTCTTTTTTTTCCAAATTTTGTAATTTTTTCCCTTTTTACTTTTGTACTGAAATTCTTTTACTGATCTTCAGCATTTTTTAAATTCTTCATAGTTTTCTGCTGTTTTATTTTGTAAGTATATCTTTTAAGCATTTCGCTGGTTTTTTGGTTTTTAAACATTATTTAACAAGCTCATAATATATCTTCCAATATTACAAAACACAACACCAAATTGATTGTAATTTTGTTTATTTTTTTTTATCTGCGTATATGCCTTCCGATTAATGGATCCATTTGTAGCGTGCCGCATTTTATTAAATTTAAAAATATAAAAATTCAAAAGCCATTGTTTACTTTTAGGTCTGACCGTATTCGCCAAAAGAACCACTGAACCTGAGCCTACCGATGAGCCTGAGCCTGAGTAAGTAAAAATCGTGCAAATAAAAATGAAGTGGCCAATAAAATATTGGCCTATTTTATCAAAAATAAATTTTATTATTCAAATTTTTTAGCCTCAATGATATATGCTTAAGAATTTAGTCAGCCTGATTGAAAATTTACTTTTTAATACTATACGAGAAAACCAATATATTAGACCATATCAAAAATGAGACTGGACAAAAGGAAAAAAAATATATGTTATTTGGGGGATGCTAAATTGATTTTGTTCGAAACAGATCTTATTACATAGCACCTTGAGGCTATAGTTTATTTTTATGAACGAGAGAGTAATTAGCATAATTTTAACTGGTACCTCCGACCACTCCATGGGCGTGCTCAAGATTAATTGAAAAATTACTTTGAATAATTGTAAAAAATAAATGAATTATTTCAGTGTTATAAAGTGTTATGTGTATGTAAACAAAAGTGACCTCTTTTATTACACACTATATTAGAACTGACTGGCCTACATAAAAAAGGGTTTTAAAAAATTCACATTTTTTTTAATTTTTAAAAATTACAAAAGAGAAAAAGAGTTTTTAAAACCGTCTAAGGTACGTTAAAGAGATGAATAAAAATATTAATATAAAACTTACAGCTACTTGTTACAAATCCAAATCAGATTCAGAAGATGAACTTTCAGAACCAAGATTTATAATAACTGGCTCGATCATTTTATCAGTAAGTGTCCAGCTTCCACATTTTTTCCTCTTCTTTAATAGTGTGATTTACTGCCTTTTCCCAGTTTTTAGGTTTTACATTATTTACGGCCTCCAAAAACAACTGTTTAACATCATGAATTTTAAAAGTGGTATTTTTTCTTGAAACTTCACTCTTTATCTGTGCCCATACCAGTTCAATCGGGTTTAATTCACAATGATATGGTGGGGATCTAAGTACTGTCATTCCACGATTTCTGGCAATTTCATCAATTTCGTATTTTTTAAATTTTTCTTTATGAAGGGCACACAACGAATAAAGTTCCTTTCTTATAGATCCGGGATGGTACGTAATATTTTTTGTACTCAGCCAATTCTGCTAACCACTTGGTTGTGGGCAGTCCTTCTATAAGTCTGGAGTGATAACTTGCATTATACATTACTATTACACAATTCTTAGGAAGAAGATCTATCATTTGTTCGAACCATTCTTGAAAGACATCAGCGTTCATGTCTTCATGGTAGTCACCGGTACGAGTTGATTCAAAAGTTAATAAACCACCTTCAACAAAACCGTCTGAACTGCCAATGTGTACTATTATCAGCCTGCGTCCCTTTCCTGATGGTGGGTTTAAACCAGTAGATAAGTTATTTACAAAAGCGTGCCTTTGACTTGTAATAGTTTCATCCTGCCAAAATTTATTTGGTGTATGACCCTCGTTGATCCATGTTTCATCAAGATAAAATATTTTTCTTTTTTAGTTTCTCATTTCCTTTATGGTTCTTAGAAAATGTCTCCTCCATATGACAATATCGCTTTTTTATAATAAAATAGACTTTCTGGGATTCTTTTTCCAGCGGAAGCCTATTTCTTTTAAAAGTTTCCATAACGTACTTTGACTCATTCTGGGTAATCCTTATTATCTCGAACTGAGACAAGAACTTTATCCAATGTTGGAAATTCTTGTCTAAAGAAGAATTCATGCACTTTTCGTCGAAGTCCTTCTTTAAAATGATATTCTATTTGAAATTTTGGTTTCCTTGGAGCATTACGTGGCATCTGAAAAATACCACATTTCTCTTCTTTAATAACTCTGTAAATCGTAGATTTCCCAACACCAAGTGTACTGCTAACTAACTCAACGGTCTCATCAACACTTTCACATAAACGTTTGTCTGTAAAAGATTTAAAACAATTACATATTAATGTTTTTTCATTAACTGTTAAAGGACCAATTTTTCGGCGTTTACTCGGCACTTCTAAGTTTTCCATAACACTAGTATACACAATAAACTGCACCTTGCAACTGAAGTACCTACTTTTAGTGAACTGTTAAGAATTCTGAATACGCCACTTGGACCTTCCTACAAAATGGAAAAACCCACTATCACATTTTCTGTGGAATAAGTTTAGAAGGTAATTATCTAGTCAATTACTGTCGTAGATTCCTGGAATTAAAGAATTAAATGTTTGATTGTTGAAACCCTTACTTCGTGGAATGCACTCATTTCAGATAAAATAAAAAGTTTTATTTTATCTAAAGAATTAAACTTTATTTTGCAAATAGGTAGATACTATATATAACCAATAAAATAAACATCTTACATTTCTTGCAAATTCATTAGTACCTGTTAACCTCCATCACTCCGACACTGGCAACCTTATTTAGGGATTAGTAACCCTCACAACTATTGTATTCTATTCTGCTCCAACCTTTATACCTGGTGGTCATACTCAATTTAAAATTGTTTTCCTATACACTTCTGTAAACTTGTTGACAAATATCTGTTTTTCATTGAGTCACCCGTATCAACAGTTTAGGGATTTGCATACATAATTTATTGTTTTATTACTCTCTCATACATAAAAATACACTTATAGTTCCTTACTTAACAAATCGATATAAAGGGTTCATTTAAGGTTAATGTCTATAAAAATATTAAGAAATTTTATACTGGTATTAAGAAGCAAGGGTTGAAGAGCTCCTTCTTGGGATAATGCTTCTGCTTTATCCATGTTTAAAGAGAGTAAATTAGAGTCGGATTAGGTTCTTGTTTTAAGTAAATCATAGTTGCATGAAGAGTTGCATTGTTAGAAATTCTCCAGATGATACTGGTATTATCAGTAAAAAGAAAAATTTTTCCGTCAATTAACATCAATGCTTTTGTGACTAGAGTGCGTATTATTTGCTCTAACTGGATGTTTCCTATTTTTCAAGTAGAGTTGAAATCAATTTAATGAAATACTTCGAATTCAGTAGAAATTTAGTTTTTTTATTAAAATGTCGTGATTTATACAATCAAAATCTTTGACATAGTCACAAAAAAGCAATGCCAGTGTAAAGATTATTGTTCAGTGTTCGATCTTAGACCTCCGGTAGTACAAAAAACATAATATCTCTGGTACATTTATTAGATAAAAAGCAGAACTGCCTTTGTTCTTTTAATAATTTTGGATAGTGCCGGTAGTGAATCGATAGGTCTGTAGTTGATGCATGGATTTTCATCACCTTTATACAGATGAATAATAATGACTGTTTTTCGGCGCACTGAAAATACACCTTTCTCAAAAAAAAGCTTTAATTATTGAAACCAGGACTTCCTCGTATTTTTTTGGGAGATTTAGGAAATTTTTTATGGATAATCTATCAGTATTAATCAGAAAAATCTGCTCTTGATACTATTAAGTGTTTAAGTTAGTTCAGAATTACCTACTGGTCTTAAAAACCAATTTAAAAACTTTTTTAAATTCTGGAAATAGAATATATGATCCTTGTTGTGGCAAAATTGTAGACTTTAAAATACATTAAAAAAGTATTCACTTAGCTTTTTAGGGATTGGAAAAAAATGTTTGATCCGGGTTAGTTTTATTTCGAAGATTGTTTATTATAGACTGAGTTTCTTTGCAACATTTTTAGACCTTAATAATATTAACCTCAACAAACTTAACATTTTAAATAATAAATTCTATGAAATTAAGTTAATTCAATTAATAGAAAAAGTCGTTTCTTTCTACAGATTTGATTGCGACAACTGTGTATTATTTACCACTGTTATCAAGGATTTAGTCGAAGACGGAGAAACCTTGGTAAGTTTTATAAGTAACACTATAGTCATCAAATGTTTGTCGTAAAGTGAAATTTTTTTTTACATAAATTTTGACTGGCATTAGAATAAACAATTTCGTTTAGTATTTTTATGCTTACTTTTCACATCTATTTTTAGACGTTTTTTATTTCATCAATTTTTATCACTCTAATCATTTTTGAATCATTACAGGAGGAAGTTCAAAGAGACGCAGACAGATTATGTGGTGGTTTACCAGGTGATTTGAGTGAATATTGTGAAGATAATTTGCTCCCAATGGTTAATAAAATCTATGACCTGCTACAAGAACATACTCCCCAGGAAGTATGCGAATATTTGGACTTGTGTTAAAGATTTTTTAAGAATTTTTTAAAAATATGTAAATTTGAAGACGTCTAAAATAAATATTTAAATACAATAATTTTGTTCTGCATTATAATCATATTTTTTTTGTCATATTTCATGCTTTCTTATATAACATATTTAGTGAAATTTAAGTCACTACTTAGGACTTTACCAATACGTACAAAAGTTATTTCCATAAGAAATTAAATGTAAGTAAGTATAGACCAAAAGTCGGAAACTGACTGTAATTTTTAAATTGTCATCTTCATTAAAATTATCTCCAAGAATGAGATAATTTTTAAAAGAATTAATTCGTCGGCAAATAATATTGTGCAATTTACAACCATAGCAATTAGAAGCAGAATCAAAAACGTTAAATGCATCCCAAAAAAATGTCTGGTTAGTGTGGATCACTTGTGGCAAATGATGAGTAGGATATATGAGGAAGAAATGATGGCCAATGCATGGAGGGACAGCGTAATGGTATCTGTATATAAAAAGGACTTCTAGAACTCTAAAGAACTATAAAAGAATGAAGTTAATGTCATATATAAAGAATCGATCGAAGAAAACTTTGAGACACGTAAGCTTTAATTAAAGAAGAAAAATAAACAAAGTGAGTCAAAAAATTAAGAGATGAGATATTAAATATCCACGTATTACTAGAATAAGTTAGAGAATATGTAGAAACGAAAAAGCAATTGTTAACCTTGGCTCAAATAATGAAACTATTTGAAAATATAAATGGTTCAAAAGACATAATCAGCGCAACAAAATTGTACTCAGAAGACTCTTATGCACTTATAAAATTTCTATAACGGAATTGCATTCATACTACCTGGCATCCTTCAGCAAGGACTCCATTGTCATTAATGAAATTTCTTCTGATGAAATAAAGTGTTGAGTGCGTGGCCAATGTGAATTATCAAGTTATACTCTCCGTTGAGCATATAATAACTCGATGCTATACATATGAAGCACCAAGAGGGAAGCAAACTATCCCAAATAATATAAAGGAAGCCTTAGGAAAAAACATCAACATTAAAAAATACAATAAGTTATCTTAAAGACTGAGGACTGTATTAGTTATTGTAATTTTTTCTAACTTTTCCTTCCCTTTAAATTTTCGGTCGGTAATAATCATTGTGGTTAAACAGTAAGCAAATAAAAAAAATTGTTAATAGCAATTGTTAATAGCAACAGCAAATTGTCAATTGGCAAATATTAATGAAGACTCTAGAAAATACAATTAAAGACTAGTAGAAAATGCAATCCAAAACAAGAAAATCTATAAGAAATCAAAGAGCATTAATTATTAAGAGGAAGCAAATAATTGCTCTAAAGAAAAAACATTATTGCAGATAAACCAAATAATACAACTTGTAACTAAATTCTTGAGCGAAGTACTCAAAAACTCAAAAATACTCAAAAAAACGAGCTAACAGAAAAGAAAATTATCCATTACTGAATATTCTATATATCTATGAATATCCTAGTTATGGATTTTGTGCAGGAAGATCGTGCACTGATGGTATATTTGTATATTCGTTCTGTAGCAGCTAATCGAAAAACGGAAGGCAAGGAATCTACCTACCGACCTATTGTTTGTAGATTTAGAGAAGGCATACGATACGGTAACTTTGAAAAGGCTGTTTCAAACATTGACAAAAGTAGGTCTCAGTAGAGAGTATGTGGATGCTATTTCAAATATATACAAAAATGCGAGAAGTGTCGTTAAAAAAGAAAACTTTATATCTGAATTATTTCCAATAACAAAGGAGCTAAAACAAGGATGTTGTCTATCTCCGACCTTATTTAAAATATATATTCAATCATCGCTAGAGCAGTGGAGGAAACAATTATACGGAATGGGATTAGACATAGGCGATGGTAAATATTTAACAAATTTATTTTTCTCAGATGATCAAGTAGTCGTAGCGAATGATAAGGAAGACATGGACTGGATGTTTAGTATAGGTTAAGTATAGGTAGTTTAGGTGTTTAGTAAAAGAATAGAACTAGTAGAAATGGATTTTCTAAAGAGAGCGTGTGGTATATCAAAAAAAACACATATCAGGAATAAATATATTAGAAGGAGGACAAATACTGTATATTCCAGTGTAGATAGATTTGAAACGACAACTA
Organism: Diabrotica balteata; assembly: GCA_918026665.1. NCBI lineage: Eukaryota > Metazoa > Arthropoda > Insecta > Coleoptera > Chrysomelidae > Diabrotica > Diabrotica balteata. Next base: position 99,669,287 of record OU898276.1, on the reverse strand, counting down.
GTGTGGTATGGTCACGTAAAGCGAATTAATGAAGGTACATGGCCAAATAAGGCTTTAAATTGCATACCACAACTAAGAAGAAGAAGAGGGAAGGCCTTCAGTTGCCTGGAAGTAAATGTACGACACATAATGAGAGATGGAGCCGTCAAAGAAGACGAATGGATGGACAGAAAACGATGGCGGTCAAAATGCGAGAGGCGGCAGAGGCTGTAGGAACCTCGCTTATATATATATATATATATATATATATATATATATATATATATATATATATATATATATATATATACAAAAAACAAGGTTGTTTATTAGGGTTGCAGTCAGAATATTGGCCGGCATGTTAAAAAACACTCTTTCGACTTTTTGTCGAGCTTTCGGAATGGTTTTATTCCTTTTTCAAGACACTGTAAAAGACAATTATGTAAACATTGAAAAAATATCACAATTCTTCAGTGTAACTTACTAGTCGTTGAGATTATTTTTGTAAACATTGACACTCAACATTTATACCACACATTAAAATATACAATTATGGACATAATACATCATAAAATTTTTAAAATTTGTTGTAAAAGTAGTAAAACTTGATTGATGGCATGTTTTACTGGTGTATATTAACTCATACAGAGAATGGAAAGAAAAAACAGTGTAATTAATATGTAATTAGGTGTAATTGATGTTATCTTTCTTTACAAGAAATACTAGAGGCCCTTCTTAGGTGACTATACTTTTTAAACCTCTCTTAATGGTATGCAACATATTATACAGAGGTGTAATTTTTGTACAGGTAAATATTTATTTTATTTTTGTTGTTTTTCTAGTGAATAACACTAAATGTTACTTAATATTGTTATTTACTAGAAAAACACCAAAAATAAAATAAATATTTACCTGCACAAAAATGACACCACTGTATAATATGTTGCATACCATTAAGACAGGTTTAAAAAGTATAGTCACCTAAGAAGGGCCTCTAGTATTTCTTGTAAAGAAAGATAACATCAATTACACCTAATTGCATATTAATTACACAGTTTTTTCTTTCCATTCTCTGTATGAGTTAATATACACCAGTAAAACATGCCATCAATCAAGTTTTACTATTTTTACAACAAATTTTAAAAATTTTATGATGTATTATGTCCATAATTGTATATTTTAATGTATGGTATAAAAGTTAAGTGTCAATGCTTACAATAATAATCTCAACGACTAGTAAGCTACACTGAAGAATTGTGATATTTTTTAAATATTTACATAATTGTCTTTTACAGTATCTTGAAAAAGGAATAAAACCATTCCGAAAGCTCGACAAAAAGTCAAAAGAGTGTTTTTTTTAACATTCCGGCCAATATTCTGACTGCAACCCTAATAAACTGTGTTGTTTGTTTATATCGACAGTCACTAATATCCAGTATTTCTTGTATATATATATATATATATATATATATATATATATATATATATATATATACATCCCACTATCATTTTAAACTCTTTTCATATTGCAGTAATTTCGCATCACCAAGAAAATCTCTTATTTTCTATTTATAAGTCGTGTTTGTTCGTTTAGTGCACCTCTGTAGGCTTAGCACCGTTGTCGGTTTTTCAATATTCCGATTTTTTTATATATTTATGTTTGTACATCAAACCTCCGTTTTAAAATCAATCGATAAAATGACTGTATTTGGTATTATTTTAAAGCTAACAGATGTTGTTAATATTAATGCTTAAAATAATATCTAGACACGTAAATATCGATCGGTTTGGGTAAACTTCAAATAACGACATTGAAACTACCTGGTAGAAGTTGCGGTCGTAACTGGTTTTTTTCTTCGTTTAGATGTTATATTTGTTTAACGTAGATATTTTTCCCAGAGAATTGTGTAGGGGAATATTTTACATAAATTTCAATTTATAACCTCTTTAATCCAAGCTATCGGTGAATAGTTTGGGATAAATATTAGATTTTTATGGGATTACTCCTCAACTATTGTTTGTAATTGTGATAAGTATTACATTTTTTATTAACTAATTTTTGAAATTTAGATTTCCTTTCCGGAATCAAAGTGATGCCGGCCTTACAACGGCCATTCTGCTTCCGGTTCGATAGATGACAGAGGAGGGTCCGGTTTAGCAGATAGGCATTTGACGTAGACTCGGCGACGAGAAGGCATTTTAAAATACCGCCGGTATTAGGGGAACTATCGCCGAAAGTATAAAGAACGAATCCTGCACTAAGGTTATTTAGGCGGCGTCCTGGACTAAGACGTCTTTTAAAGATTCCAGACCCCACTTCTATAAAGACGAAAAAGAAAAGGATCATTTCAAACATCAAACGCAGAATTAAAAAAAATATATGAATGTTCTACATTTACTTCAAACTTAAAATATTTATGACATCAAGGTATTGCAAAGCATGATAGTTCAGTTTGAATCTTCACATTTCAAACGTAACGGTTCAGATGTGGTAAGGGTCATCTTTCTCAGGATTTCATGGAATATAGGCAAACCCCAGCAACTTGCGCACTATGTAAAGAAAATAATCCCACAATGTACTGCAAAAATAACCGCCTGCAAATAGTCACTACTAGCTACGACAAACAAATTTAACATATTATATACAGGTAACCCGGAAAAATCTTAATATCTCAACAACGCACAACACAAAACATGCAGATTTAAACTAAGCAGACTCACCAAAAAATCGTTCTGATATGTAGACAATTTATTATTATTAAAACTAGAAAACATTACTAGATTAGCAGAAAGAATAGACAATTTCGTTTGAGGTCAACGAAGCTGCCATCACGTTCTGCACTTTCGGTATAATCGATATGACATTTTAGTAAATTTTCATGATGTAAAAGTGTACATCACGACCATTTAAGTTTAGTCACACATAGTGGTATCTATAGATAGTCTTAAAAGTTATGTTTTGTTTCAAATTAGTAAACTATTTTAAAATCAGAAAGTACGCGACAAAAAGAGACACATGTTTATTTTTTTTTGGTTTGAAAGTGGGTAGTGGAAATATCATGTACATTTACATTTTTTTTAGAACAAAGTAGATTATATAAGTACTGCTTAAATGCACACGCTACAATGCCTAATGCATTCGTAATAAAGCCCAATGCATATTAATATGTATTTTATCCGGAGATATAAAAACAGATAAACCTCAGCTGTGAAACATAATAGTCTCGTATATACACATACATGAAAAACATATATTTTACATAAAAACTTGTATATTATTAATCTGTTCACGTATACGTGCAACGTAGCTGGTAAATCTGTACGTGTGATAGGAAAGCAGCATACGAGGGATTTGCTAAATATGAGTTTTCCGTTTAACACAGATTTGTGCTGTAAACAAAAAAGTTTCTCCAATAGCTTTAAATTTTAATATGTACAATAAAAAATGAAAATCGTTAACTAAAATATATCATAATTAGCACAAAATAACATATATTTATATTTATTTTTCTGAGAAGCTAGAAATTATAAAATAAGTCTTTATTTCTGAAACTCTATGTTTAATTTGACTAAAAATTTGCTATTAAAACCAATGATCAGCAAAACATATTTAATTATTAAATTATTAACTATTATCTAATAAAAAATAGACAAATAGTTCAAGATTGAGATTGAAAATATTTTACTAAACCAAATTTACTTCATTTTTGTCTTGTTTATGTGCTTCTTCTTCTTCTTCAAGTGCTCTGTCCGTTGCGAATGTAAGCTATTAGCATTGTTTTATGTTGGTTTATGTTGGCGTAGGTTAGACCATTCTTGTTTTCTTAAATGATTCTGTTCGCCCTTGTAACTGGTGCGCTGGTTTAACTTCGCTAGTGGACTGTATCTCTAGTAAAAATAAAAGGATATGTGCACAGATACCAAATTTATTATCCAAACTCTTATAACAAAATAATATCGACTATATCGACATGCCATCTGTTAACCTATTTTTTTTGACCGACTGTCACTCTCGGCTGCTGGCGGGTGGCGACTCTTCTCTTTTTCGGCAAGACATGAAGTGTCAACCGCCAATACAGCTAAAGAGCCGTCTACGAATGCGCGGCAAATTTAAATAATTCTCATTATTTTACATTTCTGAACAAGCATGGCAATTCTGATCTTGTTTGCGGCACTTCTGAATAGTTCGACCGATGTGAGCCCGAACCACTTCTGCAGATTTTGGAGTCACGAGTGTCTTCTCCTGTCTGGCTATCGCTTACTATCTTTGTTCCTCTGGACAATAAATTGCAGTAGACGGTATTTATCGTGTCTCAATATGTGGCCTAGATATTCAAGCTTTTTTGTTTTATTGTGCTTACGATTTCTTTCTCCTTTCTGATTCTTTGGATTACCTCTGTGTTGGTGACATGTTCGGTCCAGGATATATGAAAAATGCGTCAGTACACTCACATTTAGAATGCTCGAAGAGAAAAATCCTTGCTTATTCAGCGAGATTTTTCAAATTGTTAAATGCTGTTCTAGCTCGTTCTATTCTTGCCTTAATTTCTGTGACCTGTTCCCATTTTGTATTTACGTTGGTGCAAAGGTACACATAAGATTCTACATTGTCAATTGGTATGTTCTTCTTCTTCTTTGAGTACCGTGTCCAAGTTTGAGGCGTGGGTAGCTTCCATAACGATTTGCCGATATCGTTCTCGATCTTGCGCGGCATGTAATAGTTCATCTGCTGATAAGCCAGTCCATTTACGAAGGTTTCGGAGCCATGAGTATTTCTTTCTGCTAATTTCTCTTCTTCCGTCGATCTTTCCTTTGAGAATCAACTGTATCAGCTTCCTCTCATTATATGCTCCAGATATTCGAGTTTTCTCTTTTTTATCATCTTTATTAAGTCACCTTCACTTTGACCTACTCTGTTCAAGACTTCTCTGTTTGAAATGTGTTAAACCCATGATATTCTGAGCACATAAAATACATAAGTATGTTACTTATCCGAAATTGTCGATCAGGTTGTTGCTTTTTGCTTATCAGCATCCACTTTGTCTTTTTAAAGTTTAGGCTCAGGCCGTATTCCTTGCTAACTGAATAAACCCTTTCCATTACCTGTTATAATTCGTCAATGGTACTGGCAAGGATCACCGTATCGTCGGCACATCTTATATTGTTCGTTAACTCGATGTTTATTTTTATGCCCTTATTTGCATTTTCCACACATTTTTTAAATATTTCCTCGAAATAAATATTGAATAGGAGTGGGGTCCTTGTCGTCAATACATGTCTTTCGCAGAATATCTATCAATTGTTCATGATTGACATTGTCAAACGCTAGTATAAAATCCACACAGCAAATACACCTCCTTATCAACGTCTCTACACCGCTGTATAAGCACCTGGAGAGCAAAATCTGCTTCTCTAATTCCAAGTGCTTTCCGAAAACTAAACTGCGATCTATCAATATTTGACTCACATTTATCACATATTCTTCTATAAATAATCTTAGTGAACGCTTTAGTGACATGATTGATTAAGCTTATAAGCCAGTAGTCATCACAGATCTTCTTCTTCTAGTTCCATGTTCTCGTTTACTATCGTGACTTTATTGACAGCAGCTCTAAATAACGATGTAGTTGATTTTTCATAGCATTGTCTTAGATTTTTCAGCCATGATGTTCTTCTTCTACTAGGACCACGATTACTCTGGATCTTTCATTTACTGATCAGATGTAAAAGATCATATTTTCTGGGTATCTCATAAAGTGACCGAAGTATTCCAGCTTGCGTTCCTTTATTATATCAACGAGTTGTGTTGTATGGTTCAGCCGTCTAAGAACCTTATTTCGAACTCTGTCGACCCAGCTTATTTTCAGTAGTCGTCTGTATACCCACTTGTCAAAGCTGTCAAGCGTTTAAGGATAGCCTCAGTTACAGTCCGCGCTTTCACTCCATACAGCAGGACAGGAAAGATGTAGCAAGATGTCATTCGAATTTTAAGATCGTGGCTGCTCGGGCTTGTTCTATTCGGCTTTTAATTTCTGCGGTTAGATCCCAGCTCTCATTGATATTACTACCGAGATACACGAGTTTCTCTACTCTGTCCAGTGTAGCATCTCCGACTTTTATACCGTTATCCTGTATATAATTTTGTTTGCTAACTATCATATATTTAGTTTTCTTAACGTTGAGTTTTAATCCATACTGATCACAAGTCTGTTTTATTTTAATCATTAGATTTTGAAGGTCTTGAAGCACTAAGGTATCGTCGGCATATCTAATATTGTTGACGGTTACTCCATTCACAATAATACCTTCAGTTGTCTTCATTAAGGCTTCCTCTAAATATTTCCTCCGAATATAAGTTAACAAGTAAAGGCGACAATATACAGCCTTGTCTCACTCCTCTTTTTATATTTATTTCATCTGACAGTTCTTGATCAAAGTTTATTCTTGCCACTTGATGCCAGTATAGATTTGTAATTATTCGTAGTTCTTTATCGTCCAATACAGCTGTTTCCAATATTTCTAGCGTCTTGTTATGTCGGACTTTGTCAAAAGCCTTTTCAAAACTGATTGCACAAATGTACACGTTTTGATTTATATCTCTGCATCTCTGTACTATCACCTGTATACTAAACAAGGCTTCCCTTGTACCCAAGCTACTCCTAAACCTAAAAATCCTAAACACAAAAAGTGACTTATAGATCTGGGCATTTGGTTTCTTCGGGATTGTAATAAATGCTGACTGCAGCTAGTTCTCCGGGATTTTACCGCTATTATATAATATATTATGTTGTTAAAAAGTACAACTAGATTATCAAGAAACTGTTTGTCTGGTTTACATAGGATCTTTAATCTTTCGCAGGGTACATTGTCCGGACCTGCCGACTTTTTTTTTGTCGATTGTTTTTTAGTGCTGCAATGGCATCTTATATCTATGATTTAAGGATTGAAGGTGCTGTTTCTCCTTCTCCATATAGATGACCATCGTTCCTATTAGATGCAAATAATTTTTCTACCTATAATTTCCATGTTTCTAAGATCGCTGATGGCTTCAAGATAAGATTTCCATCTTTTATGCTATTGGGTAACTTATTGAATTTCCTCTTGTTTGTCATTGACTTTATTTTTTTGTGTATATTGTAACTGTCGTATTTCCGTTCGTATTGTTCTATTTCCCTGTATTCGTTGGAAAACCATTTTTCTTTAGCTTCTCGAATTTTCGTTCTTATGATTTTATGGATCTGCTGGTATTTTTCTGCATTTTTATTCTTGAATTTACGTCTTTCATCAATCACATCCCTTTCTTCTTCTGTCTGTAATGCTTTAATAGAGTCGCGCATGTTGTTTGGATTGCTTTACTCGATTTATCCCATCTCTCTATTATGTCCGACGTGTTCTGGTTAATGTCGTTTATTTTCTTTCCTAGTTGTTCTCGTACTTTTATTTCAGTTTCTAAGTTAGTAAGTTTCTTAATATCAATTGTGTTTAACTTAGATCTTTTCTCGAGCCGTTTTACTCTTATGACTATTCTGCATACCAACAGATTGTGGCCCGTAGGAACATCGGCACCAGGGTACGTTCTTGATGATTTTATCATGTTTTTATATCTTGTTGGTACTGCTTTATAATTTATCTGATTTCTTATGATGTTGTCAGGTGAGTCAGCGGCGGATTTCCATGTGTAAAGTCGACGTTTGGGGAGCTTGAAGACTGTATTACTTAACAGCAGGTAATATTCCTGGCAGAAGCATATAAGTCTATCGCCTCTATCGTTTCTCTCCCCTAGGCCAAAGTTTCCCACGATCTCATTTACCTTGCTTCTGCGCCAACCTTTGCATTGAAATCTCTCATTAGTATTGTTACTTCATGTTTTTTTGTCATTTTCATCAGGTTTCCCAGTTGTTCGTACAGTTCTTCGCTGGTTGCCCCATCTTTATCTGCCGTTGGCGTATACCTATACCTGTAATATGTTAATATCCACCGGTGTTGCTCGAATTTGTAAAAGCAATATTCTATCTGAATGGAGACTAAAAGATTTTTGTCTGATTTATGTACTACCAATATAAAATCAACAATGTACATACTCCGTACTGTACCGTATAAGATAATAAACCAGTACAAATATTTTTGTTACTATTAAACTAGACTAAACTAGATTAAATTAGATATGCAGAATGCAGACGATACAGTGTTGCTTGCAGATGGCAGGGGCTCCAAAGGATGATGGATAACGTTGTAGAACCATGTAACAAATACGACCTAAAACTAAATTGCAAGAAGAAAAAATAATGATCATTAGTAAGGACACCGGCATAAACGTCCAAATTACAATTAATGATACACCGTTAGAAAGAGTGGAAAAATATTCTATTTGGGCTGTAATATCAAGGATACATGGAATTACAACTACGAAATAAAAACTCACATGAAAAAAGCCAGAAGCTCTTTCAGCAGCCTTAGGAAGATTATCTGCAGCTTATCTTTAAATATTAATATACGCACAAGAATGCTTAGATTTTATGTCTTTAGTGTCCTCCTTTATGGACTAGAAAGCTGGAGCCTTACAGAAGATGCCATAAAACGATTGGAGGCGTTTGAAATGTGGTGCTATCGACGTATGTTGAAGGTCTCATATATACACAACACAAGTAACATAACTAGTCTCCAGAAACTAAGAAAAGACAAAGAACTTATTAACACCATAAAAAAAACAGAAAATTCGGACATATGATGCGTAATGATAAATACCGACTTCTACAGTTGATTCTACAATACTCCGAAGAATATCAGGGAAAAGTCTATTGGATAGAGGGAAAAGCGAAAACATAAGAAGAGCATGCAATATAGAAGACATAAATGGATGGGTGACAAAACGGAAACAGGAGTGAAACAAATACATTAGTAAAATGGCAGAGAATAGGATAGTACGAATAGTACGAGATAAGTCACCAAATGGACGAAGAAATATTGGCAGAACAAGATAAATATAATGCGATAATTTAAACAATTTAGGGGTCAAATATTAAGGCAAAAACTGGCTTTAAAGCATACGTACAAGAAGGAAGAAGAAGAAGGAGAATGTAAATTTTATAACTTATAGCCAATCCAAATATGAATACAGATAAAATATTGAAATGTCTTTTTTAATTTATTTAAAGTATTTTAACCCCAACACTAAAATTTTACGACCATATAATATTTATTTATTTATCGGCACACATATATTTGGACTTCGGTGTCTCTATATTACGCACATCCCTCTAATCCAATTAGCGGCATTCTAGCTCTGACATGACTAATTTTTGCATGCTTGACTTAATGTGTTCCCTGAATTGAAATCATGTTTCCCATACATATTAATAGGTGGTTTGAACATTGATAGTGTCTTTTTTACCAGACAGAAAATATAACGTAATACATTGGAGTGCCAGATCTTGTCCGAAAGCTGGTAGTTGGCATTAAAGTTCCTTTAAAAGATGGGTGCCAATCTTTGTCAAATGCGAGTAGATCTTATCCTTCTACAGTGGTAAAATCATGTCATGCTTGACTGGTATCGCCATATGCCTTTAAACATTTCTCAAACGTCACATTAGGTACTTGTCAAACTTGGATAACTTCCACTTCTTCATATACGTCGGGTCGAATCTGTCTTTCTCGTTAGTTGGTAGCGTTAATATTTTTTCTAGTAATGTAAAAATCTTTCCAGAACTATTGTTTGTTGAGAGAATAAATCGTTTGCTTATTTGTAATATAGAGCCAGATTTTGTTAATATACTGAGAGGATTCATTTTCGGCTTGGGTCTCGTACTGTTTCTTCATTCGGTCGTTAGCACCCTAAATATAGAAAGGGATTAACTTGTGTATATAATCCGTTTTTCCTTGTAATTTGTTAACATAATCTTCACCAGCTACATTTTCTTCAAGTCGATATTCAAACTTTATATCACAAGATAGTCACAAATATGACTTTTGTTGGTGTTTGGCCCGTTGATTCATTAACAGTGGATCTATAGGCCATTGTGAGCTGTAGATTTTGTTTTCTTTATGCTTAGTCTACCTCAAATACCGTGAAATAGATTGATTTCGAATTTTCGGCGATTCGGCGAATGCACTCTTTGTACTCTACAATACTGGCGCCCATTATTCTGTAATTATTATTTTTTATTATGTTACGTTATTATTATTTTTAATAAGTTGCTATTTCTGTTGTATGAACTATTAATAAGTTCTGAAAGTTGGTGTTATTCACTTACACAGTGGTGTATACCAACTTAAATGTGGCGACTGCCCAAAAACTTACATAGTTCATACTGGTAGAAATTTTAATAAACTAATAACAAAACATAAAAACTGCTTTCAATAAGAGAAAAACAGATTTTACACACGCACTTTACCTTCCAGATTATAATCATTCTTTTAATGACGAATTTAAAATTTTTTTTACATTCAAAATATAGGCCTTAAGATATACCTAATTCTAAATGATCAACTTGAGAAAAACAGTTCTGCCTTCCTCAACCTATTTCATTAAAGACTATAAAGTGTAAACGCAGGCCAAAAAATAGATCACTTGTGAAAGGCAATCAGTCAAAACAGCCGTAGTGATAAGCGTTTATATTAAATTTTGTTTGTATTAAGTTTTGAAAGTGTTTATTGTTATATAATATATACCTCTAAAATATATATAATATATTATATATTATACTAATTTTTACTAATTTCCGCATCGTGTTTCGTTCCCATTGTATCTAATGGAAAACTGGCTTATCGAATACTAAATTATTTACAAGAATTCCCAAAAAAGTGATTTTTGCGGAAGTGACTTCATTATATGCTCGAAATATACCCCCGTAAACGTATAAATTTCCCCGGACCACACGAAATCGAAGTCTATCGATATGCTTACTAAGGTTACTGCAATATTTTCATTGATCTTATGTATATACGAGTACATTACTTAATTTCCGTATATTTTCTCTTATGGGGAAACATGTGTATGAGTGCAAATGTAAATCACGTTAGAAATATTCTAAATAATTTATTTATTTATTTAAGTTAATATACGTACATCCGTATACAAATTATAAATAATATGGTCAAAATTTAAAATAAATAAATAAGAACATTTAAAATTATTTATATTTTGGTTAGCAGTTGACTTTCCTCGAGGAATGTGATCATCATGTTGATTTGGTCTGTGCTATTTAGCACATCTTTGAAGATAGAACTGACACCAAGCTGTTGGCAAATTTTGATATACACAACTCAACTTATGTGCATGATACTATAACGAAACAAGATAAATCAACGCGAATGTTTTTGTGACGTAAGCCCGAGACAACTGTCATGACAAATGACAGCAAGTTAAACTTTAACAGCAGAGCAAATGTTTTTATAATAATTAATAATAATAAATGTTTCTTTAGATAATAATATATACTATTGCCCATTTTAATAGAACTTGAAGTAATACTTTATTTTTGATAGGTCTTTAAAAAAAGTTAGTTTGGATATAAGTAGTATGTAGTGAACTGGAACATATTTTTCGTATTATAATGGCGACACATTAAAAATAACAAAAAATTATTTAAAAAAGTTAATAGAAGCTACAAAATATGTAAATGTTAGCGAAGATGTAAAATTACTTTTTTTAGATGTAACATGTATTTTAAAATACGAATTCTAAATCAAAATATTAAAGATAAGTACAATACCGCAGAAGATTGTAAAATAAATGTCTAAATGATATTCATAGTAGTTCATATTCATAGTAGAAGTCTCAAGTATGACCCGATTTTTCTTTATGGTCAAATTCTTTACATTTTGCCGACCTTTTATATTTAATTTATGTTTTGTAGCAATATTTATTTTGTTTGTAATACACACAACCAAATTGTAGATTAACCCCTGGCTCAGTGGTAAGAGCGCCTACCTTTAAACCTAAAGGTCGTGAGTTCGAATCTCACTTGGGTGGAGAAATTTTTGTTTATTAAAAATTAATGAATGAAAATGATTTCTATCCTTGTGCGGTCGGTACTCACCGGAGGGACCGCAGACATTCGGATACAATTAGCGTCTCTTAGCAAAGACAATGACGTTGACTTTGCTAAGTATCAAGACAATTACTCAATCACACACACTACACTAGGTACCTGACTGTACCATGCCAATGACCATTAGTTGTCGAGGCATTAACTCAATAAAAGAAAATCGTAGATTCATATATTTCTTTAATTAATTTTACAAATTACTTTTCAAAACACGTTTTCATATGCGTATATACCTACTTTTACATACAAAAACGAGGTGTTATTATATAGATACTGATATTTCTGAACTTAAATTAAAAGGTCTAATTAATGGTAAATTTGGTCAGGTGGTTACAGTTACACAGGCTAAGGGAATGTTTAGAAAATCTAAGGATAAATTATTTCCTACGGGGACTGTTAGTGCCTCTTTTAAAGCACAGACAATTCCTAGTCAAGTAGTTATAGAAAAAATTGTATAGAAAAAATTGTTTTGGATGTTGAAACATATATTCCTAAAATAATACAATATTCAAAATGTTTAAAATGTTTGCGTTATGGACACATAGCTAAGCAGTGTCGCAGTAAGGAGAGATATAAGTTTTTCGGCAATGAACAAATTAGTGATACTTTTGTGTATTTTTTGTAAAGGCAATCATTCTACTACCGATAAATTTAAATGTCCAGTATTTGCCGAACAAAAATCAATCAAACGGTTAATAGCAAAAGAATTTTATGCTACTCGTTATGTGTAAGCCCTTAGTAGACATAAATCAAGTTATGCATCAGCTACCAAATTTCATACAGAGGGATCTAAATATACAGTCAATCTAACAAAAAAGAGAATCGCAATAAGTCCGCTATCACCAGATCTCATAAACCAAGAGCATAAAGATACTCTTCCAACTAATCCCTCCAGACCTGTGTATGAGAGTTTTAGAAATATTCCACAATATCACAAGGTACATTTTAGTCAGCCGAGTACTTCTCCTTTCACTCACTTTGATGCTGTATGTATACAGGGCAACACAATAATGGAATTAATTCTATTTATTTTCACGCACAACAGGCCCTTAAGGCCTAGGGCATTTTTGTAACATAATCCTAATATTAACTAATCACAAATATTTTAAACAAAACTTTAACTTAAATATGTATATACCACATTCCTAACTACTCTGAAGATTCTGGTGGACAATATTTCTCCATTCGTTTCTTTTTTGTCCTCTTTTTTTCAGTCCCTCACCTCCACGTGTTTAAGGTCTTCCTTCACTTTACTAATCCACCTCGTTCTGGGTCTACCTCTTCTTTTGGGGCCGATTAGTTTTCTCGGTATTACTAGTTTAGGCATTCTGTTTACTGCCATTCTTTCCACATGTCCCAACCACCTGATTCTTTGTGACTTGACGAACTTGGTAATGGTAAGTTCTTTGTATAAAGCCATTAATTCACTATTGGTTCTTCTCTCCCAACCATCTTCTGTCTTCCGTCCTCTGAATATGCGTCTTAATATTTTCCTTTCTCATCTTTCCAGACTCTTCCTTCTTATTTAATGTCTATGTCTCACAGGCATATGTTACTGTGGGTCGAATTACTGTTTTATATATTCAGAGTTTACCTTTTCTAGAAACGTATTTTGAGTTCAGTGGGGCTCTTAGAATAATACTTTATTCCCTTTTGGTATTCTGGCTTCTAGCTCCCATTTCTCTTTTTCATTTTCATCGAAAACTACACCCAGGTATTCAAATTTGTCCACTCTTTTAAAACTGTAGCTTTTGCCACTTACAGACCTCACAATAAAGTCTTCTTTTTTTCCTTCTGTCGCTCCCTTGATCATGTATTTGGTTTTGTCTTCTTTAGTTACAATCCGAATTTCTGTACTTCTTAAATGATGTTCTTCAGAACTCATCTTAATTCTTTCTCGGTGTTTGCTAGGATCGTTAGATCGTCAGCAAATGTCAAGAACTGGTGCTTATTTTTCATGATCGTTTCTTTCACCTTCATGCTGCATTTTCTGATTACAGTTTCTAACATCAAGTTGAACAATGTAGTGGATAAAGGATCTCCCTGTCTCAAGCCTTTTGCCACCGTAAATTGATCTGATATGTGACTCTGCCAAGCAATTTCACACGTTGAGTTATTTAGTGTCATTTTAACTAGCCGAATCAGTTTCTTTGGTATACACAAATGTTCCATTGCTCAATAAATTTTGACTTTATCGACTATCTATCACATGCTTGTCTAAAATTTACAAACAAAACATGCAGGGGAACTTTACCTTCATAACAAGTCATTTTTATCTTCTTTAATGAGAAGATTTGGTCTACAGTAGATCTGTCCTTTCTAAAGCCGACCTGATACTCATATAGGATTCTTTTCGTATAGCAATTTAGTTTATTTCTCAATATTTTTGGCAAGATTTTGTATACCGTGTCTAGTAAGGCTAAACGTCTATAATTGTTCTAACTTCAGTTTGTCTCATTTTTTACGCATAGGGCATATGCGAGCCTTATACCACTTCGATGTCATTATTTTCTTTTCACATACCTGCACTAGTAGCTGATATATTTATCTTTGTAGTTTTTCTTCACCAAACTTGGTGAAGTCATCATTTCTGTGCATATATCATTTTTACCATGACTTTTGTTAATTTTCATTTCTTGTATTACTTTCACCACCTCTGTAGGCTGCCCTTCAACTATTTCATCTTCTCCAACCGTCCAGTTGTCTACTGCTTCGTGCTCCACCTCACCATTTAATAATTCTTCAAAGTGTTTCTTTCATTTCATTATTATTTCTACCGGATCGCTAATTAAATTTCCGTCTTTACCTTCCATATAACTACAGAGGCTTTGGTAACATTTCCCATCTTTTTAACTTCTTGACAGAACGACCTCACCTCTTTGTTTTTAAACTTCTCTTCTATCTCTTTTAATTTCAACTCATTGTGGTATCTTTTTTTTCTTCTACATAGAGTTTTCAATCTTCCTTGAATTATTTTATATTCATGTTTTTTACAGTTGCTATTATCTGTTTTCTGATCTTCTTCTTTTCCTTTGCTATCGCCTAACAGTATTTGTCAAACTAATATTTGTTTGTACTTCTCTTGTAGTCACACTTAACTATATTCTCGCTAGCTTCTTCTACGGCAGATTTAATTTGTTTCCAGGCTTAATCTGTCTGTAAATTTTGGTCACATTATTGTAGAATTTTATTTATTTCTTCTTTATATTTATT
The DNA here is from genome assembly GCA_918026665.1 of Diabrotica balteata. Taxonomy (NCBI): domain Eukaryota; kingdom Metazoa; phylum Arthropoda; class Insecta; order Coleoptera; family Chrysomelidae; genus Diabrotica; species Diabrotica balteata. Next base: position 99,654,048 of record OU898276.1, on the reverse strand, counting down.
TTTTATTTCTGCTTCCCTAAGTTTTTTAATAATGCACTTATGTACATTGTTTTATTGTTTGATTTCTTTTTCCTTTCAGCCTCCTCCCACATGTGACTTTAACGACGTAATGGTCCTAGCCGATTTCAGCTTCTCTCATACTTGTTACCTTTTAAACCATATTTATATATTTACTTTCAATCATAACATTATCTATTTGATTCACTGCCCTTCTATTTGGGACGATCCACCTAACTTTGTATATCTCTTTTCGTTTTAGTTGTGTGCTTTTCACCACCATGTTGTTCACCACCAAGTCTTTGATCATTATCGTTTGTTACATCGTGTTTACCGTACTTACCAGTTACTGAAGAGTACAGAGGTTCTTTTCCCACTTTAGCATTACAATCACCCATTATTATGTTTACACCACGTTTACGTAGGCGCTAGTATTCATCATATAGCTGTTCATAATAAAGATCTTTTATTTCGTCGTCCTTGTCTTTTGACGGTGCATGAATATTGATTATACTCCAATTCCTTTTCTTACTTTTAATTAGTATTAAACACATCCTATCAGAGATAGGGTTAAAAGCTATCACTTTGTCTTTAATACATTTAGCTACTAAAAGGCCAGTTTCAAGCATTCTATCTTTACTTTCACTTTTTAAGAGCACCATATCTTCTATATTAGATATTTCTGATCATAATTGTTTTATTTCTTGAAGAGCCATTAAATCGATCAATTCTAAAAGTTGGCAAAAAATATAATGCAACAATATATTCAATATCGTTCAGTATAATATAAGATAATTTACACATAATAAAGGGTTACTAGAAAAAAATTTGTTTGATAATAATATTCATTATTATCAGAGTATTTTAAGTGGAACTTGGTTACAGAAACATTTAAAACCAAATTTTTATGGGTATCATTTGTTTCGTTCAAATAGAGATGATGAATATGGTGGTGTAGGTATTCTTCTGAAGAAAAATATTGCTTTAACCAATACAAAGAGTTTTAAAAGGTTTTATGACTATCTCTCTAGCTGTTAAAGTAAGTAACTTATTTATATTAAATATTTATTCGATATATGCCAAACCGAAACTGTTGGCGGGTGACTTTAATTGTCACCATCAAGTGTGGAGTTGTGATATTACTGATAGAACAGGAATTAATTTCCTTTGAGCAATTGAAAATACCAACCTAGTTTTTCCGTCTTTACCTTCCATATAACTACAGAGGCTTTGGTAACATTTCCCATCTTTTTAACTTCTTGACAGAACGACCTCACCTCTTTGTTTTTAAACTTCTCTTCTATCTCTTTTAATTTCAACTCATTGTGGTATCTTTTTTTTCTTCTACATAGAGTTTTCAATCTTCCTTGAATTATTTTATATTCATGTTTTTTACAGTTGCTATTATCTGTTTTCTGATCTTCTTCTTTTCCTTTGCTATCGCCTAACAGTATTTGTCAAACTAATATTTGTTTGTACTTCTCTTGTAGTCACACTTAACTATATTCTCGCTAGCTTCTTCTACGGCAGATTTAATTTGTTTCCAGGCTTAATCTGTCTGTAAATTTTGGTCACATTATTGTAGAATTTTATTTATTTCTTCTTTATATTTATTTTTTATTTCTGCTTCCCTAAGTTTTTTAATAATGCACTTATGTACATTGTTTTATTGTTTGATTTCTTTTTCCTTTCAGCCTCCTCCCACATGTGACTTTAACGACGTAATGGTCCTAGCCGATTTCAGCTTCTCTCATACTTGTTACCTTTTAAACCATATTTATATATTTACTTTCAATCATAACATTATCTATTTGATTCACTGCCCTTCTATTTGGGACGATCCACCTAACTTTGTATATCTCTTTTCGTTTTAGTTGTGTGCTTTTCACCACCATGTTGTTCACCACCAAGTCTTTGATCATTATCGTTTGTTACATCGTGTTTACCGTACTTACCAGTTACTGAAGAGTACAGAGGTTCTTTTCCCACTTTAGCATTACAATCACCCATTATTATGTTTACACCACGTTTACGTAGGCGCTAGTATTCATCATATAGCTGTTCATAATAAAGATCTTTTATTTCGTCGTCCTTGTCTTTTGACGGTGCATGAATATTGATTATACTCCAATTCCTTTTCTTACTTTTAATTAGTATTAAACACATCCTATCAGAGATAGGGTTAAAAGCTATCACTTTGTCTTTAATACATTTAGCTACTAAAAGGCCAGTTTCAAGCATTCTATCTTTACTTTCACTTTTTAAGAGCACCATATCTTCTATATTAGATATTTCTGATCATAATTGTTTTATTTCTTGAAGAGCCATTAAATCGATCAATTCTAAAAGTTGCAAAAAATATAATGCAACAATATATTCAATATCGTTCAGTATAATATAAGATAATTTACACATAATAAAGGGTTACTAGAAAAAAATTTGTTTGATAATAATATTCATTATTATCAGAGTATTTTAAGTGGAACTTGGTTACAGAAACATTTAAAACCAAATTTTTATGGGTATCATTTGTTTCGTTCAAATAGAGATGATGAATATGGTGGTGTAGGTATTCTTCTGAAGAAAAATATTGCTTTAACCAATACAAAGAGTTTTAAAAGGTTTTATGACTATCTCTCTAGCTGTTAAAGTAAGTAACTTATTTATATTAAATATTTATTCGATATATGCCAAACCGAAACTGTTGGCGGGTGACTTTAATTGTCACCATCAAGTGTGGAGTTGTGATATTACTGATAGAACAGGAATTAATTTCCTTTGAGCAATTGAAAATACCAACCTAGTTTTTCTTAATAACGGCGCGAAAACTCTCATCCTTTCATTAAATCAAAAGAATAAATCGGCAATAGACGGTTACATTATGCAATTGGCAAACAAAAATAAATACTTTAGAATCTAATAATTTTTCTATATTAATAGAATTCAAAAGTAATGATTATTATTTTTTTTTTATTAAGTAAACCGCGTCAACTATGAAAGGTTATTGGCGGGAAAGAGTTGTACATGAAATTAGATGTTTGCTTATAACTACCATTTACAATTGATAACTTAGGTCTATTTTTAATATTAGATTGTACAATTTAGTTAGTTTTAGAAACTTAGACACTTTATCATAGTTACTATAGTTCAGAGCACATTTCAGATCACTTGGTAAATCACTTTGAAGTCGTTCCAGGTGATAGAGTGGACAACTAACAATAATGTGTTCGATTGTCAGAGGAATATCACAAACATAGCACAGTTTTTGTTGTTCTTTCTTCATTAGGTACTGGTGGGTTAACCTGGTATGTCCTATTCTTAAGCGATGTTGTATGATTTGATCTCGTCGTTTTTGTGGCATTATCCCTTTTGGTGACAAATTTGGGTTGATGCGTTTTAGTTTGTTGTCGTTAAGTTTTTTCTATCTTTCGAGCCATCTTCTCATTGAAAATTCTTTGATGGTGTTTTTAATGTCGGAAAGAGGGATTTCTGGGAGCTCTTTATCTTGTTTATTCGTATAGCAGGCTTCTTTAGCTTCCCGATCAGCTTTTTCATTACCTATTATGCCTACAGGAGATGGAATCCAAACAAATTCTACCCTTTTATTCTTACTGTAAAGTTCTTCGAGATCAATTTTAATTTGGCATAGTATTGGGTGGTTTGGGTAAACCCTTAATATTTCTTGTACTGCACTTAAAGAATCTGTGAAAATGACTGCTTCCAATTTGGGCTGGTTTGATATATGTTGTAGGGCTTTAGATATGGCATACAATTCGGCGGAATATATAGAGTACTCCTTAGGTAGCTGGAACTGATGTTTAATTGTTTCGTCAACGAAAGCTGCGCCTACCGTTTTCATTTCAGAAGTTTTTGACGCATCTGTATATATTTGGTAATATCTTTTGTACTTGTCTTTAATCGCTTGAAACCGTTATAGAATTATATGTGATGAAGTATCAGATTTAGGATACCGTAGAAGATTTATATTACATGTGGAGAGTTTTATGGTCCAAGGAGGAGGGTAGTTTATTTCATTGGGAATAACTTTCGGGAAATTGAAACCTGTAATTCTTTTACTAAATGATGCAGAAAGAAAGGGTTTTTGTTCAAAAATTAAATGAAAATTGTCAGAAAATGTGTGGGAGTAAGCAGGGTTATTACAGTTTGCTTCAATTTTAGCTGCATATTGTAGGCTTAGTCTGTGTCTTCTAATTGAAAGTGGTGGTTCATCAGCTTCTACATAAAGACTTTCTACTGGACTGGTTCTGTAGGCTCCAAGTGCAAGCCTTAACGCGGTATTTTGTATGATGTCCAATTGCTTTAGTAAACTATCTTTAGCTGAACTGTAGACTATTGATCCATAATCTAGCTTGCTACGAATCTGTGTTTTATATATATTAAGTAACTGTGAGGTATCTGCTCCCCAATTATGATTGGGTAATACTTTTAGAATGTTCATATTTTGCATGCAACATTTTTTAAGTTGTTGAATGTGGGTTTTCCAAGTGAGTTTTGAATCTAATACCATTCCCAAAAATCGATATTCTTCTACATACTGCAAATTTTGATTGTAAAGTGTTAATTTTGGCCAAATTGTTTGTTTGTTTCTAGAAAAACATATTGCTTTTGTTTTGTTTGTAGAAAAACGAAGACCTGTTCTCTCTGACCACTTTTCTAAAGCTGTGATGGACTCTTGCAGAATACTAACAGCTATTCGGCTATTTTTATTGCTTACATAAAGAACAAGGTCATCTGCATATAAACCAATTTGGACAGGAGTATTAATGTTATCAACAACTTCATTCATTGCAATCAAGAAAAGTGTTACACTAAGTGTTGATCCTTGGGGAGTTCCATTATCTTGGGTATACGAAGTTGACAAATGATTATTAAGTTTAACTCTAAAATTTCTATCATAAACAAAATTTTTGATAAAAGCTAGAAGATTTCCGTCCACACCCCATTGTTTTAATCTTTTTAGGACATCATACTTTCACACAGTATCGTAGGCTTTTACTATATCAAAGAAGACAGCCAGTACTTGGCGATTACTTGCAAATGCCTCGTGTATGACTGTCCAGTTTAATCAAGTTTAATCAAGTACACGAGGCGTGTATGACCGATTCTAGTTTAATCAAATTGTCCGTTGTACATCTGTTTTTCCTAAATTAGCTTTGTTGTTTGCATATTAAATTATTGGATTCCAGGAAGTATTGCAGACGTTTGTTAAGTATTTTTTCTATTACTTTGCACAAGGTGGATGTTAAAGATATAGGTCGATACGAATTTGGATCCGTCTTTATTTTATTAGGTTTTAAAATAGGAATTACAATTGCTGCTTTCCAATATTTTGGAAATTGATTCGTATTGAATAAGAGATTATAGATATCTAGAAGGTATTGTTTAGCATTTGCTGGAAGATTTTTAAGGAATGCATAAGATATTTCGTCAGGTCCTGGGCTAGAATTTTTAACGTCCTGAAGTGCTTCATTTAGTTCATTTATACTTAGTGATGAGTTCAGTGGATGATTGTTATTGGTAATGATTATTTTTTGTTCTGAGTTTCTTTTATGTTCAATAAATATAGGGTCACATATAGAGTCATTGCTGTATGTTTGAAACGAAACTGCTAAGGTATTTGTTATTTGTGCTTCATCCGATATTTGATTTCCGTTCATATTAAGAGAGTTTATCTTGTAAGCATATGGAATACCTTTAATTCTGCGGATCTTGTTCCACACTTCAGATGCGGGGGTAATTGAGGATACATATTGGTAATTGAGGATACATATTGTTTCCATGACTCACGTTTATTCTTTTTGATTATATATCTTGCCTTAGCTCTATGTTTTTTAAAATTTACTAAGTTCTCTTCATTATGGTGTTTTTTTTAATACGTTGAAGGCATGTTTACTAAGTTTCAGTGCATCTTGACATTCAGCATTCCACCATGGGACCGTCTGTTTACGTTTTGGCCTGCTTGTTTTACCTATAGTTTCTTCTGCAGCTTTTCTAATCATTGTAGTGAATTTTTCAACAATGAAATCAATATCCGTTTCCAATGGTCCTAACTGGGGTATAGAGTTTTTGATAAAATTTTGATAGCTTGCCCAGTCTGAATTATTAATTTTCCACTTTTCTGGAAAGGATATTTCAGTATTTTTGTCTGATGCGTAGTTGGTTATTGATATGGGCCAGTGATCGCTATCATAAGTATGTTGTAGTACTTTCCAGTTTAAATTTGGAGCTAGCGAGCTTTTGCATATAGATAGATCGATAGCGGAATGTTTACCAGTAATTGAGTTAAAGCGAGTTTTTTCCCCTGAGTTAAGCAAGACAAAGTCAGTTAAGCTTAAAAATCTTTCTATGGTGTCACCTCGTTTATCTGTAGATAGACATCCCCATGTTGTACTGTGTGCATTAAAGTCTCCTACTATTATTCTGGGTTTTGGAATTTGATCAATTAACATTTCGAGTTGTTTGGCAGTGATTTCGGTATCTGATGGAATATATACATTGCGTATTGTGTTGAAGATTTTATTTTAACTGCTACAACCTCTAATTCTGATTGTATAGGGATTTCCTCTGATTCCAAATGTGAATTAACATAAATAGATACGCCGCCACTAGCTTTACCAGCGTTTGTTCTAATTTTATGGTAGGCCTCATATTGTTTTAACGAGTATTTTTTATTTGTTGTGAAATTTGTCTCTTGTGAAATTTTACATGTTGACTTAGAAAATCATCTACGACTTGTGTGCTTGAAAGGTAGATGCATATTCTTCCGTTTGACATTTTGGATGAGAACAATACATTTTTTAGATGAACTATAGTTCCTACTGCAATGGTGTACTCTTCTGTTCTTATTTCATTTACTGCCGGTAAAATTATGGCCTGGTTTTTTGTTGGGAATTTTGTTAATGGTTGTTGCTTAGTGATAGTAAAATAAGTAATGTTTTGCTGATCGGGATTAATTGATGGACCCCTGTAGTCAGAAGTACCACCTGCCATTTTGTCAAATTTAATTTTCTATCTTTATTTTAAATTTAAATTGAACTTTCATTTTAATAATTTTAATTTGCGTAGGTCCGACTCTGTTTATTTAAAAGTAGATAGTCGATAATAATTAATAAATACGAAATATAAATAACGTTCTTCGTATGTATATAAAAACAATGTTTGTAATCAAACTACTGCGAATTTGGAAACTTTACTTACAGCTATAAATAGACCACTGTACACTGCTTCTATATATTTCGTTTTATTATTTGAATTTACACTGTTTCTTCTCAAAAACTATTAAAGTTTTGGAGCTAAAAGTATTTCGACTTGTCTACCTGACATATGTCACAAAACTAAGTAATGATTATATTATTCAAACAAATCAAAACAGATGGAACTTAAACAAAGCAAATTGGTCACATTTTTCTGAAAATATTAAACACAGTAATAATCAAAATAATATAAAACGATATGATAATTGTAGCAGAATTAAACAAAGCAGTAAAAAATGTAATACCTAAAGAGAAAAAAGTGAACAATTCAAAATTTATAAAACATTGGTGGCATGAAGAATGTGACATATGATTGAAAAATCATAAAAACGCTCTTTTGCGATTTAAACTTTAAATTTTAAACTCAAATGCAGACAATTATATTTTTGACTACAAACAACAATGACTTTGTGTAAAAAGCTAATAAAAAAGCGCAAAAAAGGATCTACTTCAATAAATAAAAATACACCCAATCACACCACTGTGAGATAAAAAATGCAAGCAATTTACCCTCTTTAAGTAGAAAATATAAATAAAATTGCAATGAACAGTCTGTTAATAAAATTTAGTCTTAAAGAATTCCAGTGCAGTACTAAAAAGCACAAAAATACAGCTCATGGTATCGATAATATTCATTATATAATGTTATACAACCTTCTATCATCCTGCAGTAGACGATCTTACTATATTCCGAAAGGTATATACGTGAAAGAATCTACTTCCCGCACTTTTTGATCAACGGTCCTAACGGTCCTAACGGTCGAATCTGTTGCCGAGAGGGGGCATTTGGGCCTGTAGGACCCATCGCCGGCTCTTCGGACTTTTTCCTGTCTCCGGAATTGGAACGGGTGTTTACCATCTTCGTTTGTCGCTGGTGAAATGGGTCGATACTGTTACCGTTACAGAATAACCGTTACAGCGACAGTACCTGTTACAAGTAAGGGTTTCAAGGAATAGTTACAAAATAACAGATCAAAAATGGAAAACAGAACAGGTAAAATAATCTAAGTATTCCTTGACTTACGAAAGAAATAACTTAGTAAACAAGGAAATAAAATGGTATATAAAAATACAATGCACAGAAAATGTTTCTAATTGTTTCTTGACTTACGGAAGAGACAACTTAGAATGAGAAGTAGAATACACAAGAATAAAAGAACAGAAAAGTGTAGAAATATTCCTAAGTGTTTCTTGACTTACGGAAGAAACAACTTAAGACAGAAATATAGATAAATGAAATATGTAAATATGAAACAATGTATGGAAATATTTCTAAGCGTTTCTTAGAACAAAAGAACAAACAAGAGAATCAAATATAGTAAAATAAGAATACAAATATTTGTAAGTGTTTCTTGACTTACGGAAGAAACAACTTATAATAAGAAAATCAAATACAGAAAAGATATGGAAATATTGCTAAGTGTTTCTTGACTTACGGAAGAAACAACTCAGCATGAAATGGTAAAATAAAAGAGACAAATATATTAAGAAAATATCTCAGATAAATATCGGAAATAATAATGCAATAATGATTATGAAAATATTTCTAAGTGTTCTTTTGACTTACCGGAAAAGAATGACTTAGGCACACAATAAAATTAACAAGTCAAATATCAGAGAAATATTTCTAAGAGTTCTTTGACTTACCGGAAAGAACTACTTAGACACAAAGTACAAAATCAAATTTATAAAATAGAAAAAAGTAAGGTAAATATTTCTAAGTGTTCTTAACTTACGGAAGAACAACTTAGATACAAAATACAAGAAAAATAAACAATCAAAATAATCAAATAAAATATCAAATAATCAGTATATGAACAAATATAAGTCAAAGTAATATTCTAACCTGAAAAGGTCTGAATATACAATAATAAAATATAAATGGTTATCAGGAAATAAGAAATAAAACAATAACTTAGTTGGAACAATAATAGCACCGACTAGGTCTACAGTAGAAGAGGCAAGCTCGACTGACCGATGAGAGAAATTCCGTCTGCTTTTTTATTAAACAAATCCTTTGTTTTACGTAGTAAAAGTGGAATTTCCCTACATCGAGTCAATTAGAAATTTGGATTTGCCCACACTTGGAATTTCCAAGTATTTCTCCGAATTTCTAAATGCGTCCGGCACGGCGGTCAGCTTCTGCTTGACACGCCTCCGGAGACAAATCTGTCGCTGTGGTTGATCTACGGGAGGTTGCGGATCACCATCAGTCGCTCTATCCGCGGAGGCGGATGACCTAAGGACTCGTTGTGATTCCATTTGAAGTCTGCAAATGAGAAACAAAGGGAACAAGAAAAAGGGTGAAAGAAAAAGAAACACAAAGACAAGTTTCTTTGTTTATTAATTGTCGAATGGATCGTTGGCAGTTCGGCAGAATTTTCCCATACACAAGAGTATATCTCAGGTTTCTCTCCCTCTGTGAATGACGTGTGAAATGAGACACGACTCGTACTCAACTCGAGTTGCCTGCTCGTATTACGGAGCACGAAAGTTTGTATTTCGGATCGAGCGAGGTTGCCCTTTCGGAAACCGTCTTTCGTACCCGTATAGAACAGCTTGCAACTAGTAAGTCGAGTTTTAGAGTATCGTGTTCATGTGCAGTATCAAAATAGGTAGAGTAGAGTAGAATGATCACGAGAACCTGAGAGGTACCTAAAAAAGATAATAACAAACAAGGTATGGAGTGTAAATGGTGTACATAGATAAACGAGAGTATGGAATAAGGGTAAACAACGAGGTAAATTTATACGTATATGCTAAACGGCAATTAGATAGGAAAGAAAGTATACATATAAATATAATAACCTCTATCAATAGTATGTACGAGAAAAATTAGGTATAAACAAAATAGAATAAATGCTGTAAGAGAAAATAAGGTATCAATTACAATGGCTGGAAGTAAGAAATGGTTAACACACACAAATAATAACTGTAGCAACAACGTTGCGGCAGTAAAAACATATAAATACCAGTTTGTCAAATAATAATATGCACATATATTAATAAGAAGGTCGGTAAAGTGTCAATAATCAAAGCAACAATACTGTTGAGCAAAAATACCTGTAATTCGTAAAAAGGGCCCACAACGAATGTTCTTTACGGGAAAGAACAACGAGTAGAAAATGTTAAACACAAATAACAAGGTTCAAAATTAAATATATATACATATATAGATAATATTCTCAGATGAGAATTAACACAAATAAGTATAGTTCTTAAAATAAGAACAGACAAACCAAGATAATACAAAGCTGGAACAATCAGGAACGAGGGTGGAAAGGAAGTCTAATTCCTTTCCGGTGGTAAGAGTATAAGAATACTAGTTATTTAACTTGGTAAGGTACTCCCCAACCAGAGGTCTTATCTAGAGTCAGACTCAAACCGAATAGGCCTTCTGGAGAGATCCATTGTCTCGTTGGTTTTTCTTTCTTTTTGGTAGGTGTGTTTCTTTTGTGGTGGTTTTGTCTTCCTGCTTTAGGCTGGAGCCTCTTCAGGAAGTGGTTTTTGTTTGGTTGTTGGTCGGCTTCTGGTTCTTCTGTCTTCTTTGTTCCACTGGTGGTTGTCGTTTGCTAAGCCAGGGCAATCAGCAAAGAAGGGTTGTGGTCGGTTCTTTTCAGAATTGTTTTCTAAAATAATTAATGTATTAATATTTGTTAATGATAAGTATAGAGAAATGAGATATTAATATATGTACAAGTACATGCATTAATATTAGTAATTAGTAAATATGTAAAAATGTGTTACGCGGCGCGAGAGGGCAGCTGCGGCTGTATCCTCACAATAGACAGGTATCATTTGCAAGTGGGATCGGGAAACCGCAGAAAACCGATCCCCCCCTGTCTAGGCAAGCTCGAAGTGAGCAATTTAGCTTGGAATGCGACGAAAATAGAGGGGAGTTGCCTCCTGTATGTCAATGTATTCATCAGGGAGTTCGTTACTGGCGAGTTCCAGTAGAATTGCGGGAAGGTGTGGGATTTTTGGTTTAGGATGTCTGGTGAATACATTGCCTCGGGTAGAGCAGACAGTTTTTAGGATGCGTTGAGCTCTGAGGTTTTGGCTCCGGATTGTGCGTGTAGTGTAACTTCTGCTCAGAGAGTGTAGTCTCTCATTTAGGGGCTGGATATTTGATACTTGATGAATGAGGGCTGAGGGGAAGTCGTTGCGTTTACCATTCACTCTACGCAGAATCCTCCGCTCTAGACTTAACAAATTTTCTTTGACGGATTTTGACATTGTAGCATAAATGTTAGATCGGTATTCAAAAATAGGTCTAATAAAAGTTTTATATGTGAATATTAGTGTACTAGAGTGCGTAGCCCCGAAATTACATCTCAAACTATTGAGGAGACTCAGTCTGCTCCTAGCCTTAGCACAGGCTATGTTCATATCGGCCCTCCAGCTCAGAGTTCGTGTGAACTTAACGCCGAGGTAATCGATATGATCGCGGAGTTGGAGTTGATCTCCCCAAAGTATGAGATAGTTTCTTTCGTTAAAAGAGGCCGCACGTTTACTATGTTTAGGATGTCTAAAGAGAATCATTTGAGTTTTGTTCGGATTCAGGGACACTCTCCATCTCCCGCACCAGTTTTCAACTAGTCTAAGGTGATTTTGAGCGTACCTGAGAACAGAATCAACGTTCGTAGCTGTAGTTACTAGAGCAGTATCATCCGCGTAAAGTAGAGTGGTTGTCTTGTTACGTACAGTATTAGGTATGTCGCTATTGTAAATAGTGTAAAGTAAAGGGGCCAGTACTGAGCCTTGTGGTACTCCAGCTGTTGGAGTAAAAGAATCAGAGAAAAAACCACGCTCCTTTACCCTGACCAGACGTTCAGAAACGTAGGATTGGATAAGTCTGACAAATGGAATTGGTAGTCCAATGTTCAGTAGTTTCTTGATCAGTCCCACATGCCAGACTTGATCAAAGGCTTTCTGAACATCGAGAAAAATACCTAGTGCAAGTTTGCCGTCGTTCAGACTTTGAGAAATGTGTGTGACGATTTCTGTCAATGCCGTATTTGTGGAGCACCCTTCTCTAAAGCCGAATTGAAAGGAGGGAATGATATTGTGTTCGTTCGTGAAGTCAGTGAGTCTTTCTTTTAGGATCCTCTCAAAGACTTTTGCTAAAACATTGGTGAGTGAAATCGGCCGGTAAGAGTTAGGATCTGTGCGGGGTTTGCCTTTTTTTAAGAGCATAATTGTATTTGCTACTTTCCACTGTGATGGGAAATAGCAGAGTTTGAGGGTGGCATTGACAATATTTGTTAGGTAGAGGTAGACACTCGGAGGGAATTGTTTCACGCAGATCCTGGCAATGTTGTCAGGACCCGGTGCATTCGATTTGCCAATGTGACAAAATTTTTTGAAAGTTTGTTGATCCACCGGTGCCATGATGGGATGATCATGCGGCACCTGTGGATCGAAAGGGGCGCCGAGTTGTCTGTTTACGTCTCTTTCAGTCTCAGTCAGGAAAGCGTGATCAAATCTAGGATTATTAGGTGAGATTAAGCTGTTTTGTAGATGGTTTTTAAAGGCTTCGGCCTTTTGTTGATGTGTATTAATGATTTGATTGTTCACTATAAGGTGAGATGGATTGTTTGTTTTTTGTTTAGTTAGGCACTTGAATTTATGCCAGAATTTACCACCGTTGCGGAAATCAAGACTAGAGGTGGCAGCCCGCCATTGTCTGACCTGCATCTCTTTCACCTGTAGCTTGATCACCGCGGACAGGCGGTTATATTCTGTTTTGATAAGAGGATTTCGTGTAGCTTGAAACTGACGTAGGAGTCGTCTCTTATGTTTGATATTGTTGATTATATATTGTGGTAGAGGTGGCTTTTTAGGGTTTATAACCTTATTAGGGACTGATAAATCAATTGCTTGATTTATCAGATTTGAGATAGCCGTGATACCTTGATCGATATCATCAGTGTGTAATAAGTTGCCTAACTCTGGAATATTATTTGACAAAAAGGCTCTGTATCGGTCCCAGTCAGCGTGCTTAAAGTCTCTTATTACTTTGGGTGGTGCAGGAGGGGTGGGTGTAAATATCTGTTCCTTAACCAGCAGTGGTAAGTGATCCGACGTGATGGAATCGCCCAAAAAGCATACGTCGTCCAATAGATCAATCACATCGTACGTACATACAATATGATCGACTATCGACATGCCATGGTGACCCACAAAAGTCGGTTCACGGTTACGGATGCGGTGGATAGGAAGATTAATGAGCATGTCCGAAAAGTCGTTGCCTGCATGATTTGTGAGAGTGTCACCAAATTGAATGTGTCTGGCGTTAAAATCGCTGAGAATAATTGCTTTATTGAGGCTAGATACATAATCAAACAAGATTTCGGACATGTCCTGATGAGGATGTTTGTAATAAGAGACTAATGTAATTGTCGTGTTATTGTCAAGGTGGATGTCCACTGCCAGGAAGTCAACATCATTGAGGTTAAGGTGCATAGGTGTAACATGAGGGGAAAAAGGGATACCATATTTGATAAGGAAGCCAATACCGCGAGATATTTGGCTTTTAGGACGGTGTACCGTGCAGTAACCGGGGAAAGTTGGATCTGTTTTGGATAGGGTGTCGGTGAGGGCTAGGATTTGGATGTTATGATGTTGAAGAATATGTTTAATAAGTGGTCGCCTATTCCGAACACCCTGGCAGTTAACAGCACCTATTGAACTGTCCATTAAAGGGGCAGGAAGGAGATGGAAGCTCTGTTGTTATGAGCCACAAGAGTACTCTTGTGACCGAACATCAGAGTGGAAATGCGGTTGGTTATGTCCAGGATAAGCTGACGCCTATCTGGAAGGAGGTTAATAAGGATGAGTGAGGTAAATTCCATCACTGCCTTCATGTCTGAAGACAGTTCATAAGGTGGGTCTCTTTTTTCTGTGGTTATGGGTTGAGTTTCCTGTGGTGTTTTTGGAATTTCCCTTCTGAGTGGGCATTTGAACGAATAGGCCGCATGCTCGCCACCACAGTTAGGGCATTTAGGGGCTTGAGGGGTAGGGCAGGATGTGGATTTGTGGTCCTGACCACAAGTAGGGCACCTGTACTGTTTTTGCGGGCACTCCGCAATGGTATGCCCGTTAGCACTGCACTTGGCGCAATACTTGGGTACAGGAGGCACGGGGTTGGAATTAAAAGGTAGCTCCACAGTCATACGGAGGCCGTCAAAGTACACGCCCCTGGCGAGCATCTCCGTATATTTGGATTCACTTGAGGTGATCAACTTTACATAGGTGGTAGGTTTATTCTCTCTGGAGATGATGCGCCTGAGACGTATGACAGGGATGTTTAAATTATTGAAAAGGATGGTTAGTTCGGCGTCAGAGTAGATTCTGTCAACTCCCTTGACGACCACCATATAACCAGGATTGTGGGTGCGGGTAGTGGTATTTTTAGATGTTGATGGGTTAGTATTGTGCTTCGGAGAGATCTGGATTTTAGGATCCCCGACAGCATCACGGAGTCGCCGTTGGACGTCGACGTGATTTATCGGGTGAGGTGTGGTAAGGTGAGCGGTACCGGTGGGTAACACTTTTATAGTGGTGATTTGATTGAGAAGTAATTCTCTGGTATTAATGATTCTGAAAAAATCACGTTGTGTGGATTTTTCCAGAGGGATATTGGAAATAAGGTAGTTAAAATGTTTTGGTTGTTGGGAAGTTGTTGGAGGCTGTTGTGGTTTAGGAGAGTGCGCTGCAGTAGCATAGGACGGGATTTGTTGAGGGATAGATGTGTTTGTATGTATACTAATTTGAGGTGTAGGTTGTGGTGTAGGTGTAGTTAGTATATTGGTAGTATGTGTGGTGGATGTTTGCTGGTGTTGGTGTGCAAGGGTGTTTGTTGGTGAGGATGAGGGATTGGCGATAAGTGAAGACCGGGACAGCTGCAGACGCGCGATCAACCGGTCGATTTGGTCAATGGGGAGGGTAGTCACCAGGTCCTCGACGAAACTGTCGGTGGCGACGTTCATTTCATCTTCGGAGTGGTGTCGTTGGTTTCAGGAATATGAAGTGTAGGGATATTGTAGGTAAGAGGAGACGGTAGTATGTATTGATTAGGTGAGATAGGGATCGGTGAAATTGGTTTTTGAGGTAATGGTGGAAAGTCAGGTGTGATAGCGTGAGTTAAGTCGTTGCTGGTATTGGATGTAATCGAATTGTTGTGTACGGGAGGAGGATCAGGTGGTTCGGCAGGACGCGGCTTTGACCTATTTGAGCGGGTCGAGCGCGGCATTACGACGGTGGTTGGCTAGGCGTACACCCAGAAGACACCCTTTTTCCTATACGCTGTGCAATGTATAGGATGGCGGGTCGCCGGACTATGCTTACAATAAAATGAGCTGTCGGTCCCCCGATGCACTTCCTTGTATACCACTGAGTTTTATATGTGTACTAATTTGACTTCCTAACAACTTTTCTTCAAGTTACTAATTACAAATTAGTAACTATATGGAATTTCACAGGAGTCAGTTCGTGACCCAAGTACCACTCTTAACACCAGGCCAGCTAGTCGACACTCAGTTAGTAAACAGAGAGAACCGGCTACAGCGTACGCAGGTGGCCTTCTCTTACGGAAACCACCTACTATGCTTTCACCAGTTACTAGTTAACTAGTAGAATGTGTAGGACGAACTGCCCCAGATGAAAATTTGCAGCACCTATAGATCTCGATTGACTTATTTATTTTCTTTTTATTTCTTCTTAAACCTAAAAATATACCTAAAAATAAATTCAAAGAACCGCTATAATGCCGGACTGGTCGTCCTATCACCCCAACGGAGGCTGAAAGCCCCGGCTACGGCCGCGGATGGCTCTTACAATACCATCCACCTAGCCTTCACCGTGACCAACAGAATCTCCGAAACAGTAGACGGGAGCACCCAACCAACACAATAACAGCTCTATGAGCCCTAACGGTTTTCAGAAAAACCGTTGAAGTTGAACAATGGGAATAGAACAATGGACAATGGTCCTATTGTTCTATTGTTGTCGCTCTTATCGCCTTCTATTGTTCTCTTATCTCCAGGTGTAACGTCCGTCCAAGCGATCAGCTTGTTGACAATGCCTATGGCTGTCAACTGATCCTTTGCTGTAGGACGAGACGGGAACCTAAAAACGAGAAAAACACGTAAACAACCGTTCACTACGAATTCACGATGCAGAATGCTGGCTGCTCGCTCGCTGTGCTGCTGTAATTTTTTTTTTTTTTTTTTGGCCTTCTGGAGATTGTGCTCGTTCTTTTATCCTATTTTCGTCCTTTGGTGAGGTGTGCAAAAGGGGCGTGACCGGCAACTCACCAATCAGAAAATAGGATAACGTCCGGAGCCAATCAGAAGGCGTAGAGGTGCGAAATGAGCAGATCTGATGCGCAGTAGTCCGTGTCGACGTGTCAGATCTGTCGATAAATCTGTCGTCTCCGGGCGATTATTAGTAAACGTAGGAAATTGAAATGCAACTTGGTGCCATAACCATGTTTACTAATATCTCTAACTATTGCGCAATATTATGAAATATTGCGTAGTTAGCCGGTACGCTCTGATTTGGGCATTGTCTTGAAAAAGACAATGCTGCAGGTGTTGTGGGTACTTTAGAAATAAAAGACACAATTTCTAAGTAGAAAAAAACTCAGCGTCAGAGTCTTTAGAACTTTTCAGAGCCCTTCAAAGTGAAGAGCCCTGGGGCTACCCTCTAAGGGTAAAACCAGACTGACCGCAAATCAGGGTTGCCAGGTGAAAATTTTTGTCCTCCCTAAATTGAACATTTAAATATCCCTAGAAATCCCTAGATTGGAATAAATGTGTATATGGTTGCCTATTTCTGAATTAAATTAGGGGATGTATTGATAGTTGCCTAATATAATAACATTTATATAAAAAAATTGTTGTTTTATACCTTTATTTCATAAACAGTACAATAACGATCATTTGAATAAATTTAACAAAAACGAAATAACGTACGTATTCTTTACATATTTACTTAATAAAATTAATACAAAATACAACTTGAAGAGAAATGAAACGGTGAAGCATAGAATTTTATTGATTGATTTTCACGAATCCTGTAAATCACCCGATTCCTACTGTAAATCCCCTAATTATTTATTTTATAAAAGCTAGGACTTTTGTAAATCCCCTAACTCCAGCTCCAGAATTTGCTTCTTTCTGAAAATATATAGGAATCTACTTTTGACAGAAATCTATTTGGTAGCATAAAATAAAGATTCCAAGAACGTGGACAGTTAGCGACATCTGATAATAGAATCCTTAAGTAGTTTACTGTTAGTTTAATTAGTTGTAATGAAAGATCGTGTATTTAATACTGTTAATACGAAGTGGTTTTATACCTGAATTAAAGAAAATGTTATTATAATAGGCCTATGTGGGTAAATATTTGAGCCGGTCAAAAATCCCTAGATTTTACACTAAATATCAAAAAAATCCCTTTGTCCCTTTTATACTGAAATATCCCTAGATTCGGGATAAATCCCTAGACCTGGCAGCCTTGCCGCAAATCCGAAAATGTCCCATATTTAAAGTAAAATTAACTTTCATATGAAACCTTTTCGATTTTTAACCAATTATAATTTGAATAAAACTCCAGAAGGAAAGGCGATGAACATCGAGGTGCGTGATTGGTGGCACCTGATGACAAATCAACCACCCAACTGGAAACGGTCGGCGGTGAACTGAACGGTTCAACGGCCACCGAATTAAGTCGTGTAGGAAAATATCAGGATATCTGTGAGTTAGTCTTTTTCAAGACTAACACAGCGGAAACTGATAAATCATTATTTGCAAATAAACTAACTCATATAATTTCAGGTTCCAATCCTATAAGGAGGGAATTTCCACTTCACAGGAACTACTTGAAAAAATACAAATTCAGGCCCACCTCAAGGAGAGGTGGACCCGCCCAGACGGAACGGTTCCAGGAACGGTTCGACCACGAGGTGAATAACGAAGTTATTGACGAAAATACCGAAAAACAGGAAGCGATGGCAGCTAGAAACGTCAAAATAATGGACGAAGAGCCTTTCCAGCCTATCAAGTGTGCTAGAAGGAACTCCAATGAATCAATCCAAGGTGCCAGGAAGCGAGATACAACCACCAGTTCCACTACCGTCCCAACAAGGAACAGGTACCAGGTATTAGAGCAGGTAAGTACGGAAGATAGGTCCGTAGCTGCTCCAAAGAAGGAAAGGGTGCCTCCAATCGTCATTGCAGGCCAAATTGGATCGTATGCAGCATTCATAAAGGAGATAACGAAGCTTCTGGGGCACAACAGGTTCCAGATAGCCCCTGCAGGTAAGATAGGCACTAGGTTATATTTTTCCAGCCAAGAAGACCATGATAAAGTCAGGCAAGACTTTATTAATACATCCACGTCATTCCACACCTATACGAAGAAGTCGGAGGTGACCAAGAAAATCGTCATGAAGGCTTCTCCAGGCCTGGACCTTGATGACGTCGAGGCAGACCTCAGAAGTCAAGGTATCGTAGGAAAAGTCACGGAAATGAAAACAAGGAAGCCAGGATCGACCAGCAGCTCCTACCTGGTTCAAGTTGATAGACAACAGGATCTCAAAGAGGTGAAGAAAATCAATGGAGTAACCAACATCAGGGTAAGATGGGATGCATACTCCAAGCCAGCTAGAGCAACACAATGCTACAACTGCCAGGACTTCGGCCACTCCGCCAGAAATTGCTACAGGGCTCCAAGATGTATGAAGTGCGCTCAAGGACACCAGACCAGGAACTGCCCACTACCCAAAGGCCAGACCAACACAGTGAAGTGCTGCAACTGCAATGAGGCACATACTTCCAACTATCCAATGTGCAGCAAGCACATTGAATATCTAGATAGACAGGCTGCCAGACGAAACAGGAACCAGCCACAGCAGAAGACAGCACCTCCACCACCCCACCCCTCAGCCTTCAGGACGACAACCAGCGGTTTTTCATATGCTCAGGCCAGCAAAGGAGTTCCACAACCCTCAGCACCCCCCAAATCAGCAACTGTCCAAGGCACATGGGCAGAAATAAACAAGATCGTCAACGTTGAGAAAATGATGTCCATTCTTCAGGATATGAAAAGGGAGCTACTCCAGGCGAGGTCATTTGCAGAGAAAGCGATGATCTTCATGAAGTACGAAGAAATCTACAATGAACCATAAACATCTGAAGATCTTCCAGTTCAACATAGCATCTCTACGGCTACGAATCAGCGAACTTCGAGAGGCAGTCCTAAGGCACAACCCTGATGTCATCTGCCTGTCCGAAACCAGATACATGACGGAGTCACAACTTCCAAGGATCACAAACTACGATGGATATGGAAGAAGAGACAATCCAAACGACAGAGGAGTGGCCATATATGTCAGAAACAACATAGAATGGAACCAAGTTGCGTTGGACACACAGCATTTTGAAGGTATTGGTATCAAAGTAGGTATGACTAATATCTTCTCAATTTACAGGAAACATTCGGAAAATCTAGCCATAGAAGAACTTGATGCCTTCCTCAACTCAGCACCAACCGTTGTCGTAGCAGGAGACTTCAACGCCAAACACACAGCATGGGGATGTGCAACAGACACCGCTCCAGGAACAACACTTCTAAGATACTGTGAAGACAGAGAGATGATGTTATTCGCTCCAGATGAACCAACAAGCATAAATCCAATCAGAGGACAAAACAACTCAACACTGGACCTGTTCATAACAAAAGATGTAATTATGGAAGATGTTAGGACCTACTTTGAATGCAGTTTGGACCACAAACCAGTTATAGGAAGAATGACATCAAGAGTCGACTTGCCGAGAATAGAACCAGTAGAAAGATGGAGATGGAAAGATGCTAACTGGCCTAACTACAAAAGACAGCTCAACCAAATAGAGATGAAAAGAGAGTTCCAATCAATAGAAGAAGTAGAAGAAAAGATAGATGAAATCACAAGAAGAATACAGCGTGCCATGGAAGACAACATCCCAAAATCCATGACGAACAACAGAGGTTTAGTTATCCCAACTGAACTCCAAAACCTCATCAAGGACAGAAACAAGGCCAGAAGAGCATTCCAAAGAACCAGAAGACAAGAATTCAAGGAATACGGAGACGTCCTATCCGAAGAAATAAGAGTAAGACTGAGAAGCCTCACTGAAAACCAATGGCACAACAACATCAGAAGAGCAGAAGAAAGCCACGGAAATGTTTGGAAAATGTTAAAGGCAAGAAGAAGAGGAAAACAAAAGATGCCACAAATCATGGACAACGAGGGAATCCACTACGAAACTCAAGCAAAAGTAGATGCAATATCAAGAAAGATGGCTGCCACTCACAGACAAAACCAAGAGATGTCAGATGCTAGAACAAAAAGGCAAGTCGACGAAGAATACAACAGGATAAAAAGAAGAAATGAATTCCATATAGACGAAGAAGACTACACCAGTCCTAGTGAAGTAGCAAAAATCATCAGGAAGCTAAAGGAAGTAGAGCACCTGGAAAAGAAGGCATCCACAACATCACCCTAAAAGAACTCCCAAAGAAGATCATAGTCCAGCTGTACTACATATTCAAATATTGCCTAGAAAAAGGACATTTTCCAAACAACTGGAAGCACGCCAAAATCATACCACTACTGAAGCCAAGAAAAGACGGTAGAAGACCAGAAAGCTACAGACCCATATCTCTCCTGGAAACGATGGGAAAAATCATGGAAAAAATCATCTACAAGAGACTGATGAAACACACAGAAAGAAGAGGCGTCATACAAGAAGACCAATTTGGATTCAGAAAAGGAAGAAACTGCGAACTCCAATTAGCAAGAATAATCAGCGATGCATAGATAAAATTCAACAGAAAACAGAAAACTGGATTAGCCATACTGGACATAGAAAAAGCATACGACACGGTTTGAAAGAAGGCATTAATCTACAAGATGGACAAGGCTAGACTTCCGCATTATTTAATTAATATTTGTGATACTTATTTGACTAATAGAACTTTTCAGGTGTCAGCTGACCAAAAGATGTCTACGATACAACAAATTCAGGTAGGGATGCCTCAGGGCAGCATTTTATCTCCTATATTGTACAATATTTTTGTTGTAGATCTTCCAACAGATCCTAGGACTTCTACAGCCCTATACGCAGATGATACGGCAGTGTGTGCATCCGGAAAAGATGAAGGAAGAATAATAGATGACATGGAGAACCACTTGGAGAAAATCACGGACTTCACGGAAAAATGGAAAATCAAGATCAACGCAGAGAAGAAGCAGTTCATTATATTTACACAAGAAAAACGTCCACCACAGAACCAGTTAACAGTAGGAGGCAACATAATTCAGGAATCAGAGACCGTCAAGTACCTAGGCGTCCACCTCGACAGAAGACTCACTTTCCGGGTGCATACACAAAAAACTAAGGTAAAAGCTAATGCTGCTAAAAAACTGATACTTCCCTATATTTACAGGTCCAGTCCATTATCCAAGGCGAAGAAGATCCAACTCTACCAAGCATATGTTAGGTCGGTGATTTTGTATGCTGTACCAGTTTGGAGCTCCATTGCGGAATCCAACTGGAGAAAGTTAGAATCAACTGAGTATTCATGCTACCGAATCATCGACGGAACATCATGGGAGGATAGAGTTACCAATGAAACAATCCGGAACAGGTTAGGATACAGGCCACTAAGGGAGGTGGCCGAGAACAGGACCAGATGGTTCTTCAACCAGGCCACAAGAAGACTGCGGAAAACCAGGGATATCCTCGAGAAAAACAGGATCCAGAGGATACACCGAGAAACTCATAGACTCATCGACCACATGATCCATTAGCCAGGTTTCCAGGGAAGTAGGTACGTCTGCCGAACACAGTACCTACAGAAGCAAACGAGGACACCACCCAGGAAGATACAGGACCCGAGAGGAAGAAGAATCAGAAGATAGCGGTGCAAGAGCGGGACGCTGAAGAAAGAAGGCTTAAATTCATATTTTAAATTGTTAAAGGAAGAAATGGCAATAAATGTTTTTATTTTATTTATATCATCCTTCAAAATTACTTTGTTGGAAATAATAAATAATACATGGGAAACCACGCAGTATTCAGAAGATTGGAGGAAATACGTTATGATTTCAAGGTTTAAACCGCAAAAGATTCAAATCTAGCAGAATCCCAAAGAGGTATGTCACTGGCATCATGTGTACCTAAAACATTTAAGCGAATGCTCAAAACAAGAATGGAATATTGGCTAGTTTGTGTTTAGAAAAGCTCATTTGTGGATCTGCATCTTAGTTTTGGCATACACTCCGACAATTACGATGCTGTGCTTACTCTTTTTCATTTCCAGTATTAGCAGTTCTTCATTTACTTCAGTCCACGATTTAATATTGATTAATTAATTTTAAAATTTTTTCGAATGACAATAGAGACTCCTTTCTTAGCTTTATTATCTTTACTCACTCCACCGTAGGTATATATTCTCCTATCTCTTTATTTCTTTTTCTCTTTTTCTTGGTCTCGGCTGGAAAACATATATCTATTTTTCTTTCCACTTATTCTTTGAATACTTCTGCTTATTTGGATCTAAGTCCTTGTACATTCCATGTAGCCAATATCATTTTCCCTTTTCCTTGCATTAGTTGTCTTTGTTTGGATCCATCCTTTGTATTCGGAGGCTTTTGGTCGAAATCTTTAGCATTTATTTGTTTAGAGAAGGGATGAGTTGCTAGCCCATCGCCTCAACCCTCCTCCTTTATCCGGGCTTGATCTGCTTACAAAATTATATTTTAATTAAATCTTCGACCTGTTTGCAAGGAAGTCCAGGAAAATTTGTTTTTAAATAATTATGTTAATTTACTTTGTGGCTTTTTTGTATATTTGTAATAAATTACCTAATATTATTAAAATAGTTTTAATAAATTGTTAACCTAAGACGCATCTATATCTACTGGAGAGTGGCGGTATAGTATGACTTAGCCGCCGGCGGTCCATGAACTTAATCCGGCACCGTCTTTACGTAATTTAATTATCCACAACAAATATGTATTATATTTACAAAAACACATTGGTCATGTTTGGGTTTTAACTACACCAGGATTAGTTATAAAGCAGCAGTTACCTTACTAGTGATAGACTGAATATAAATACAATTCAGTACAAAATATGTAGGCGCTATCGTCAGAGCGTATAGACGTTGAAAATAAAAAATATATATAATTTAAACTACAGCTATTTTTTTTATATTGACAATATTTATATATTAGTAAATATAATAAGAGCGAAGGTAGCTAATAGGTAAATTAATTACTATTAAACTGGGAATAAACCACAATTAAAGATAAAAATACGTTTATTGACGTTTCAATTTCCACTTCGGAAATCGTTCTCAAAATACAAACAGTAAATTAAACAAATTTTGTTTTTTGTTACATAGTGAAAAATTCAATAATCAAGGCCATTAAATGTTAGAATAAGTGAACATCAATCTTATATTAAAAACAGAGAATTTGATAGATCTCAAATCTGTAAACACGCATTGGATAATGAACATAGGGTTCAATGGAATAATTCAAATGTAGTCCTAAAAGAAACGGATGGTAAAAAAAGAAAAATCAAAGAAGCGGCTCTAATTATGATAAATGAGGCCAATTGTGTCGCAAATTCCTCGGCATAATGTAGTAGGATCTGGTTACCAATATTGAAAGAGGAAGTTATTAATAAGAAAATACCAGTATTAGTAAGTCAGTCACATATGGAGGATACATCATTTATGTTTTTTAAATAACGTAACATATAAAATCAGAATTTTGATGTTTGTTGAAGGTAAACTAAATTCACGAACAAATACTTACAATGTCGGGATAGTATTATGAGGTTTTTTTCCTGGTTTTTCCCTCATAATTTACTATGGAATCACTAACAGGAGAATTTTACTGTCATCATGTCATATGTTTGTCTTTTTAAAGACGAATTACATGCTATGATTTTTTTCTGACAGATATTCTCAAGTTAAAGTTGATTTCATGTAATCGAATGAACTATCTTATAAGTAAAGTCGTCCCAGGAGCGCAACTCAACAATATTGGCAATATCATTTTAAAGTCGTCTACTTTAAAATGCATAATGTATGTCTGAATTGTCAATATAAATGAGTCGGATAAAATTAAATTATTAGAAGAATTTTTCACTATGTAACAAAAAACAAAATTTGTTTAATTTACTGTTTGTATTTTGAGAACGATTTCCGAAGTGGAAATTGAAACGTGGTTTATTCCCAGTTTAATAGTAATTAATTTACAATGCCACAAGAAAATAGCTTCAGAACAATAGCTAATAGGTAGATTATAACAGTATCCAATATTAAGAAGAAGACGAAACAAAAAATTTTTATTGTCATTTATATTGCTTCATTATTTTCAGGGTAAATTTAACATCTCCTGTATCGGTCTAACCAACTAAAATATTTACACTCCAATTCTTCTTTCTTATACAATCTTGTGAGTACAATTCCAAGAAAAATAAAATTATATTCGCCAATTTGGCCGTGGCGCATGACATGCGATATCACTGGAGCGCCTCAACAAAGTTTTGGTTTTACTACGTCAGTTCGACGCCTGCCGACATCGACGTTGGTTATATTGCGACGCCCCGTCAACAAGTTACAGACGCACGTGACTCGCGATTTTTCAAAAAGTACGTTCGAAGTGATTTGGTGAAAGAATACGATTATACTGGACAAATAACTGTACTGTATAAGACGTATTTGGCTTTTGTGGGGATGTTGTAGTTTTGAAAGTGTTATGTGAAGTGTTTTTATTAACTATGAAGGTAGAAAAATCACTTGCGCTAGTTTTAGCATTATTTCTTATAGGTAAGTAAAGAAATTGAATCGTTGTAGTAAAACATAACATGCATGTTACTTAATTTATATTTTTTTATTATGTTAATAGATAACAAAATATTGGACCAAAAACAAAACTTAAATACGAGTACTAAAATGTAAAAGAAATAAACCGGTTTTAGAGTAAAGTTATGAACTTAAAAACATACGAATTTACTGTTTATCACTAGTTAAATGTATCACCGATTTATATAAACATAGTTTACTTATTTTTTTAATGAATTAATTTATTTTCTGCTTATACGATTTCGCTACATTTACCTCTTTTAAATGCCGTTCATTTAGTTAAAAAACTTCAATATTTCCTAATACTTTTATGTCATTTTATATAGTCCATTTTTTTTCTTAACTGATTGTTCACATAAAACCATTTTGCACATCACGTCATTGTTTTGATTACCTTCTATATTTGCACCAACTATCGAAGTTTTTCAACATTTGTAATACCAGAATCCTCATGAAATTATTTCGTTATTTGTCATTATTGTCGACCTGTCTTCAATTTGTTTAACTTCCTAGTCAAATTTTAGTGGCATGAAATATTTGCGAGATAATCATGTCAATAAAATATTTATATGTAGCCCTATCTTTTTATTTTTTTGATGTACCAGTTTTAGTGTAATTTATTTTTATGTGCCTGGTATTTATCGGTAATTTGTATACTCAAGATGATATTGTTTATAAATTTTCTGTTTGTATATTTTTTTTCTTTTATACTTTGTTTAAATTTTTAATTTTGTTTATTTCACCCCAAATTTATTTTTCTATTTACACGCTTAATTAACACAAATATAATATATTCAAAGTTTGGTACTATACATGCATCTTAATCTGTTTGTTCTTATTTCTTTTTATTTTATTGATAACGTCATCATCCACTTTGGGTCATTAGCTGTACTATAAATAATACATAGATACCTTAATCTGAAAAAGTTCACAATTAGGTAAGAATCTCATTTTTTGCAATTTGTTAATAGGATTTACAAAATATTAACAGAACATCAACATTTTTCAAGTAATTAAACATATTTACGATGTGCTCCTAAGACTGCTTTTATATTTATATGCAATGAGTGTTTTAGCTTCTCACTAAAGATTTAGAACACTCTATTAAGATACGTATTACATTAATGAATCAGTTACATAAGTCAGAAATAGGGCAGTTTGATTTTGAGAGTAGGTAGCTGTGGGTTCCTCTGCTATGAACTATATGTAAACGGGTTATGTTAACAAATATCTGGCGATTTTAGTTTATCTTGCACCAAGATTCGGTTGAGAGCTTTACCGTGTGTTAATTATGAAAGATTCCATTCGTTTTCTGATTAATTTGTAACTTTTGGCAATGGCAGAATTAAGAATTGTTTGAGGACATATATGAAAGACGTCCTGCAGAATTGAGTATAGTTCTCCTAAGTATATACTACAAGTGAAAGATAATTAATTATAACATTATTACAATGTTCGGAGCTATAACTGCTAATCCCATATCATTGATAGATTTTGGTGAATCTGTATAGATATGACAATGATCTGGGAAAGAAGCAAGTATGTTGTAAAATAATTGAATAATTGGTGCATGGGTGGTCTCATACTTATTGCATTTAGAATGTGTAAGATCAGATATTGCAAGAGAAAAGGCCCAGGGAGGTATAACTGTATTTGTCTTATCAAAATATTTTGGGAATTAAATATTATGAAGAGGGAGATCTCGTAAAAATAAGGGTTTAATCTTTTTTACTCTCAACAAGCTATGTGGAAACTTAATAATGGTAACAAACATTAAAATGTTTTCACTGATAATTCATAACTCAAGGCAGATAGTTCTAATAGCCATTTCTGCTCAACTGCTGAGAGAGTAATAAATGAACTTGAGGTTCCTCAGCTAACTCTTGATGACTATTTAAAGTGAAAATAAAACATAGTAACAGCAAAGATGCTGACAGATTGAACACAAAAATTATTAAAACAATTAAAAATATAATTGTTCAACCTATAATAACTTTAATAAATCAAACAATATTTTGTAGTACTTATCCTTAAGTTTCAAAACTGGAAAAGTAATACCTCTGTTTAAGAATAAAGGCTCTATTGATGATTATAACAATTATTTGTTATATTTCTTTGTTGCCCATCTTATCAAAATTTATGAACGAATTTAAAAAAAAACAAATTAATCTATATTTTACATCTAATAAACTATTTTCCATAAACCAGTACGGATTACGAAAAAATAAAACAAAAAATTTAGCTATTGATCATTTTACTATCAATATTTTGGAAGGGTTTGAAAAATATCTTGATACTCGTGAATCATTTTAGATTTTAATAAGGCTTTCGATTGTCTCAAACATAGTATTCTGCTTATAAAACTTCCTTATTATAATTTGCGTAGTAATGCTATTCAACTAATAAATTCTTATCTATCAAATTGTGATCAATATGTTCACTTCAACCAGTGTAATTCTCAAAATCAATGTTTGTTGTTTGGTGTTCCTCAAGGCTCGGTTTTGGGTCCAGTATTTTTTCTTATCTATACTAATGATCTAGTGTACTCTCAAAATCAAACAGGTAACACTGTTTTATTTGCTGATGACACCACTTGCTATGCAAGTTATCATCCTTCTGAATTCGTCCTTGATTACCAAACATCTGAAAAAAACTTACTCAATTTTTTTTTAACTAACCGTCTCTCTTTAAGCAACTCTAAATCACAAAGTGTTAATTTTACTTTAAGAAATAACACTTGTGTTGAAAACGTTTCTCTACCACAATGTGTAACCGGAGCGAAGTTTTTGGGTATATATTCGGATGCAGGATTAACCTGAGAACAACATACAGTTAATCTAATGAAAAAGCTTTCCCGACAAATTTTCCTCTTCAGGAACCTTGTATAAGTGACTACCAGGGAAACTATTTTAACAGCTTATTATAGTAATTTTCATTCTCATCTGACATACGCTATTCTCTCCTGGGGTCACTCTTGTCATATTGATAAAGTGTTTGCGCAACAAAGAAAGTGTGTTCGTATTATCTCTGGGCTCAGTTATAAAGCGGACTGTAGAAACTCCTCTAGAGCTTTAAAAATTTTATTTTCACCTTATGTATACGTTATGTAGTGTCTGTTCCACATTAAACAAAATCTTAGCCAATACAATGCGCATGTAGATTTTCACAATTATCCCACCAGATTTAACAATAATATTATATCAGAATTTGGCCGACTTAAAAGATCCAGAAATGGTTCAAGATGTTTAGCCATAAAATTCTACAACTTAGTGCCAGCTAGAATAAAAGCTCTTCTACTTATATAAGTTTATTTGAAACTTTACTTATATAAGATGAGATTTTATCAAACATATGGATGATGAGTATGTTAAT